>CM031918.1:51457129-52005539 GCA_018703695.1 Prunus fruticosa | reverse complement strand
AACTCAGACGCACAACAGTCAAACATTCTCCAAAATTCCATTTCCAGAATTGATCAGGCGCAAAGTTGACATGTTTACTCCTCTTTCTTCCCAAGGAAGACATTGGTGAGAACCGCGTTAGACTCCAATGATGCCTTGAGCAATTTCAGACCCTAAAAAATTAATGAAAAGAAAATGATCATTTTGAACAAAACAACAATTCCTCCAACCAAAATGGAGGTTGGTCGAGTGTGTAGACTAGAAATCAAAGCATAAAAAGTGTACCTATCCTATAATTCCCAACTTGAATCAATTAAGAAAAGAATAAAAAGTGGGGTTTGTAATTGATGTGCACATATATTTTGCATATTCGAGATGCACATATATTCACAGTGCAAAATGTTGAGAGAAGTTGAGAGAAGTTTAGGAATGCACACCTCATCCATGCCTAGAAGAACCATCCTCTCTTCAAGGGTACCAACCTCCTTAACATTGAACCTGTTCAACATAGCTATACAAGATATGGTAGACATAGGCTTCACTTCCAAATTATCCATTATCATGTATGTAACAACATCTTTCACATACCCTCCACCACCACCACCACCAGACGATCCTTCCGCGATAGCCTGTGCCGCAACATAAGGCACCTCGGTAGAGAGAGTACATTTGCACCCTGGGCAAATGGCTCTAGGATCGTCGGCTATAAAGAGGTGGTAGCTCCGACACATGTACACCTTTTTAGCCAATGATTCATCATTGGTCAACAGATGAGGAACATTAGCACCACCAATTGGTGCCTTGGGTTTCAGCAATGTGTCCTTGTTGAGATTAGGTAACATATACGTGTCATTAAGAAGTTCAAGACTATCATAAAGCTTGCCTAAGCTGCCCACCATGTTATCCTTAGAGAGGAGCCTAATCACAGTTCCAACAGGCAAAGCCAGCAGCGTGAAAAGGAAATCCACAAAGTCCTTGCCTGCTTCAGCAAACAGAACCTTGTGGCCCTTTGTGTCAATCAAGAGCTTCAAGCTTACAGTGTTGGTTGCCATTGATGCAGTTACAAGGGGAATTGGGACCAACAGGCCTTGTAGAGAAATTAGGGAACTGTAATAAAATAAGTGAGTAAATAAGCAGAGCCATTGCTACAAACCAACCCAGAACGCACACGCCTAAACAAGTAGGTTAAAGGAGGCACCTTTAGGCTTTAGCAGGAAAAACAGCAATTATATTATTTTTATATATTCCCCCTTTTTCTATTTAGAAACTGGAAAATTTAATTCAAAATACAATCTTCTAAATACTTTGCATGGACCTTCAACACAAAAATAAATAAAAAATAAGAAGGAAAAAAAACCTTATTTCAGAGCCTGCCTGCATATACAAATTCATTTGAAGAAATCAGTGTAATATATTTTTTTTCACCACAGAGCCTAATTTCAAAAAAATAGTTTGGTCCACATATATATTACATGTTTTTTCCAAACAAACAAAAACATGAGAAAATTCAGAGATGGAGAGAGTTTTGTAAGAGTTACCAAGAGGAGACCCAAGTGCAGCTTTTTAGGCGTAGACGGTAGAAGTAGAGTAGGGCTCTCTGGAGTGAAGAAGATGAAAATATATGTGCTCTGTAAGTCGGTGCTCTTTTTATTAACTGCCCTTGCGTCCTTTCTGGACCTTAATTTTGGGCTTGACTGAAAAAGCAAAATCACGGATTCAATGGGCCCACCTCCTTTTTCACGGATTTTATGGGCCCAACTCCGGGCCCACTTGATAATATTTTTCTTCTTTCCTTTTGTTTTTCTCGGTAGGACACTTCAAAAGAAAGAAAAAATCAGAAATGGAATTGAAGTTTGCATCATGGCATGCCGTAAAATATGCAACATGGCCTGCCCTGCCACAAACCTTTTTTTTTTTTTTTTGGGTCGAAAACCTGCCATAAACTCACACAGAAGACCTACTTCCTATATATATATATACAATCCAACAATTTACAACCCTACATTTCCTGTGAAGAGAAAATTGTTCAATCTGTCAATCACTGAAAAGCAATCTAAATGATATTTTGAATTATTTTACTGCAAGGGAGAAAATGATTAAACTTGAGTATGAAAAAGCGGGGCATATTATCTTGACCAACTCATCTCTCCGCTTATGTTGTTTGCGAGCAAGATTTGCCTCTCTCAATTGTATCTCCTTATTGTATCTCCTTTCTACTTTGACCTCTTTGAGCTTCCGTGCCCTAGAGATTTTACTTTGTAATACTCTTTCCATATAAATAGATTTAAAAAAAACCCAAAAACTCATCTCTACTGGGCATGTCTTCTTCACAAGGCCTAATATGGTCCCATATTAATCCGGACGTCAAAAATTTAACAGAAACACACATTCAAACAAAAAACACATTTATAAATTTTTCTCATTTGTAATAGTGTGGTTCAGCCCAGTTGTCACAAGTTCTCCATGGGTTCTCTTTCAACCCTATGACAGACTGATGTGATGTGATTTCTGAATTAGTTGAGTGGTAGGTTTACTCAAGTGGGAGAATTGAATGATTTCCAAAACAGGAGAACACAAGTTTCTGACCAAACGAAACAGCATTTCGTGGAAATTTCTCTCTCATAGAACTAGTTGCTCGAGAATTGTCGTTCTCAAGCAACGCCATCATTGCTTTTAAGTGAAAAGACAGCTAGAGGGAACTTTAGAGAAGAAGAAAGCAGAATCTGATATCTTTGTATCAGAGTTAAGACAAAGCTGGAGTTCAGCTAACCAAATCAACTACTAGTTAGTGCACAGAGTGTGAAAATGAAAGAGAAGCTTAAAGTCCAAAAGCAGGCGAATGCCATTACATACATACACAGCCGGGTCTTACACCAGAAATGACCTCCAAAATAACAACACTGTAAAACAAAGGGATACATCATCCCTATTCAATAACAAACATGCCCATATATACAAGCTTCAAGATGCCAACTCCAGTACTTGATGATCAGATGCAAAGTCGAAATGTTGCTTCATTTCTTCCTTAGGAACACCTTCGTGAGAACTGCATTCAACTGCAACGACGCCTTCAACAATTTCAAACCCTAACAAGGAAATTAAACAATAATGCTTGCTTGATCATAATTTCTTATAGAATGTGAAGAGCAATATTAGATATATAGCATTGGTGCAGAAAAAAGGAATTAATTAACACAAACCTTATCCTTGTCGAGAGGAACCACCGTCTCTTCAAGTGAACGAACATCCGTAACATTGAAGGTGTTGAGCAGAGCGATACTAGAAATGGCAGACACAGGCTTCACTTGCAAATCATCCATTATCATGTAAGTAAACTCTCTCACAAACCCACCTCCCTCGCCACGGGCCGACCTTCTCCGGCAGAACTGACGGCGGAGCAACATGTTGAGAAAAATGGCTCAATTAAAAGATACAAAATATCATACCAGCGACCGGTCAAGGTTACAAGCGACCGGTCGGTTTCAGCAGATTGCAAAGTCTGAATTGGTTTTCGACTCTATGCCAAAGCGACCGGTCGCAAGTTATGAGCGACCGGTCGCCCGGTGAAACCTGGAGCGAAAATTGATTCTGTGAAAAAGCGACCGGTCGCCAGGATCGGGCGCGACGTCGCGAAGACGATGCTGTTTCAAATTCCTACGCGTTTTCAAGTCTTCCTTGGTGTGCTACCACTTCCTATCGACTTGCAAGGATATTTCTGATCAAATCTGAGATATTAGAAGGTGGCATAGCAGCTGGAAAGTTGGGAAAACACATTGGCAAATTGATAACTTGTTTCATGAGTGTTTTCTCTCTTGGATCAAGAGATAGTTGGCAGCTAGCATCCTTTGTTCCCTTGCTTTATGAGCTGCCAAGAACAGGTGTCTAAAGTGAGATAACTAAAGCATGAACGTGTATAACTTAATGATATCTGATCTTGGAGTCCCAAGGCCTATATAAGAGGGAAGAGGAAGCAAGAGAATATTAAGTTGTTAAGTGCATAAGTTGATGCAAAGCTAGAGAGAGTTGAAAAGAAGCTGAAACTTGTAAGTTCAGAAAATACCAAGGGGAGAGCAAGAGAGTTCTCTAAGTGTGTCAAGGTGTTGAGCAAGGGTGAGAGAGAAACAGATTGTGAGGGTAGTGTTCTAAGGGGTTTCCTTTCTTTGTAAACCAAAGTTGTAACCTATCTTCATTAGTGAAAGTTCTCAAGGAGATCACTAAAGAGGAAGTAGGCAAGTTGCTGAACCTCTATAAACACTTGTGTCATTTCTTGTTTGGTTAAATTTTCTGTGTATGTGTAAGACTCATCCATCATTGAGTTTGTCACAAAGTTCATCAACAACAAGGTCCTAAGGGGGAAGTGAGTTAGTATTAATTCACAACACAACATAAGTCATGGGTTTGGACATGACGCCACAGGCACTGCGGACAAATGGCCTTAGGGTCGTCAGCCACATAGCACACTTCGCTTCGGTAGGGGTAGCTATACCCCCGGCATGAAAGACACGTGTACAATTTGTTAGCTTTAGATCCACCGTCGATCAAGAGAGGAAGGACTTGATCGGAGCGACCAAGTGGCTGCTGCTGCTTAGGTTTCAGAAGGAAATCCTTGTTGAGGTTGGGTTGCATATATGTCTGGTTTAGGTTTTGTACGCGTCGTAGAGTTTGCCCAAAGAACCGACCATGCCTTTCTCGGAGAGGAGGCTGGTGACAGTGGCAAGGGGTAGAGACAGAAGAGTGAAGAGAAAGTCAACAAAGTCCTTGCCAGCTTCAGCAAAGAGAACTTTATTATGGGTTTTGTCGATTAGGAGCTTCAAACTAACCGTAGACGAAGTAGAGAAAGATTTGGATTTGGAAATGGAAGGCGCCATTTGAGGCAGAGAGTGATGGAGGAAATGCAGGGCACAACCATATATAGGTTACCAGATCGAGTGTGAATGCCATGGATATTGTGAAAAAATGCAATGTGGGTGGTGGTGTTCGGTGTAGACATGCAATTAAGAAGATCAATTAATTTGATGTTGCTCGAGAATTGCCGTTCCCAAGTGATGACATCATTGCTTTTTTAAGAGAGAAGAAGAAAGCAGAAGAACCTAGTGCTGGTGTTAATACAAAGATAATGTGACTAACTAATTAATAACTAAATCAACTTCTTGTGACAACTGGAGGAGTAAATCTTTCCATGCCGGGGAGAATCTCTCCAACTGCATGCCCAACTGATGGAGAAGATCGAGATTGGGACTCTCAGTGCCAGCGAAATGATGTTTACTTATTGCAAAAAAAACAATATACTTTTGAAATCCAGACAATTAGAGGGTTTATTAATTTTAGAGGTACAGAACTTATCCCAAATTTTTATTTGGCCCTCGAACTTCTTTTTTAGAGAGTTCAGTCCTCCAACTCAACCATCTATGACACATGTACACCTTTTTATTATGAGGCGGGCACAATTAATTAGTAGTCACAAGCAACAAGGGTTTTGGGTGGAGAAAAACTTTCATGCAACTGGTATCCTGTTAAAAGTAAGTTTTTCTGTTTGGGGTGAGCAAGTTAAGATATCTTCATGTATCCAATACCCAATCCAATTCATTCAGCCAATTAATATTGTAAAACAAAGGATACATCATCCGTATTCGAAAACAAACATTCCATATAAGCTTCAAAATGTCAACTTGAAATGCTGCTTAAAGGAACACATTCGTAGGAACTGCATTTATTCATTTACGAGATGTTGCATAATATTCATGTCTCCAACAATGCCTTTAGCAGCTTCAAACCCTACAAAAACAAAAAAACAAAACATACAATATATGTCAAATAATAAGCTTTAAGTTAGGTAGACATGAGCCAGAGTCCATGTTAGGGGCAATGCAGAAAGCAAGCAAGTGATCTAATTTTGTTCAGGTAGGCAAAGTACTAAAAACTTTATATTAATATTAATCGAATATATTAATTAGAGATTAAATCTAAATAGGAAATGATTTATGCAGATAGAAGTGAAGAAAATTACATATATTATGACAAGCAAGTGAACCTAAGTTGCCCGATTATATGGTAAAGTAAAATTGACAAGCCAAAATTATGTATATATATAGAAAAATGGGAAATGTGGAAGGAATATTTCAGACCTCTTGCATGCGACCTTCTCTTTAAGAGCACCAACCTCCTTCACATTGAACTGGTTCAGCATGGCAATACTTGAAATGGTGGACATTGGCTTCACCTCCAAGTTATCCATGATCAAGTATGTTACCATGCCCTTGTGTCTTTTATGGACCTTAATTTGGGATTGACTGGAAAAGCAATATTCATGGATTCAATAAACTCAACACAAGCCCACTTTTTAAAGGTTTTTTTTTCTTTCTCCTAAAGCAGCTGGCAGTTATGCACAATAAAACAATTGAAAAGAAGCAGATCGGTTCTTTCAGGTGCCTGCACGAACCCATGTTCTTGTCTTGTGGTTTCCGTGGTGATGAACTTGGCGGCGGCAATGATCAGGGCGACGGATGTTGGTTTATAACCATCCTTGGTAGGGTTGCTAGGTTTGTAGTAATATTGGGCTTTTGATTATGAGCTTAGTTCTTTGTTTTTTGGTCAACAATTATGAGTTTAGTTCAGTTTATTTTATTTTGTTATGTTGTAATGATATTGGACCTAAGCTGTAATGTACTCGCCCGTTTGTGATTGTTACCAAATAAAAAAAATTCTTCATTTTAATTACCAAAATAGAAAACATACAAGCTGAGTGATGTGATTGTTATTGAGCTGAGCGGCAAGTTTTTGTATCATCCCATCATTTACTTATAAATGTGGCAGAATATCATTTCTCGAAGCTTGGGGTATAGGTGTGCCGCGTGCATGCAGTAGCAAATTAATCAAAATTAAGCAAACAGTTTCTTAATTGAAAGATTGATCGTTTGAGAAAAAAAAAAAAAAAAAAGAGAAGAAGAAGAAGATAAAGAAAAGATTGAAATCCGAAATAGTCATTACACATCCTTAAATCTCAAATAACGTAAGTTCCAAAATGACATCATAAAGAAATACGAATCTGAGTTCATAATGCAGAAACGTTTTATGCCTTCCTTTTTCCCAGGAACACTTTTGTAAGAACTGCACTGGTCTCCAACGATGCCTTCAGCAGCTTCAAACCCTACCAAGATAAGCAAAAAATAAAATAAAATTCAAACAGAAAATACAATTTTAGCTTCCTTATTTTTAATGAAAATACAAGTAAAGAAAATAACATTATGACATGTAGCAAGCAACATGACTCAAAAGCATGTAGAAATGTGGGAAAGAAGTTAGGAATAATTCAAACCTCTTCCATGCCAAGATTAACCACTTTCTCTTCAAGAGCACCAACCTCCTTCACATTGAACTTGTTCAGCATAGCTATGCTTGAAATGGTGGACATTGGCTTCACCTCCAAGTCATCCATGACCATGTATGTCACTACTCCCTTGACATACCCTCCCTCGCTGGGTCTTGCCACGGTAGTAGGTGCTGCTGGAGAAACATAAGTCACCTCACTGGACATGTCACCATCACTGCAATCTGGGCAATCAGTTCCACACACATCAGAAATGTTGCGATTGCAATACGTACAAAGATAGAACTGTTTTGCATTCGAGTCAACGTTATTGGTCAGCAAGGGAAGGATATTGGCACCAGCAACTGTTGTCTTTGGTTCCAGCAACATGTCCTTGTTGAGATTTGGTTGCAAGTATGTGTCATCGAGATTTTCAACACTCTCATAAAGCTTTCCCAAGCTACCAACCATGCCGTCTTTGGAGAGGAGCCTAATCACTGTCCCTACAGGAAGAGACAGGAGAGTGAAGGGAAAATCAACGAAATCCTTGCTCGCTTCTGCAAACAAAACTTTGCCACGAGTTGAGTCCACCAGTAGCTTCATGCTCACACTTGTGGTGTTGGAGGTTGCCATATTGATGCAATGTTTGAGGCTTAGGAGGAAGACCTGTAATTTATAGGCTTACAGAAGAGAAAACCCTATTTAATCATAAAAATATGCAACAAATCTGCTCAAAATTAAAAAAATGGGAATGCGTGCATGGCATTTTCCAAACTCTACGGTGAAGGGATGAAGGTGGCGGTTGGATGCTCAACAAATGGAGATTCAAGTTATTCCATATTAATTATAACTTGCCATTATCTATGCAAATGTTGACCTGCCTTTAAAATGTTACAACTTTGCCATTTAATTTGAATTATTCAATCGTTTATTAAAAGTTGCAGAGTTTCTTTTTCTCGGACCTCGAAGAGAAGTCGTGCATGCGCAAGCTAGCTAGGGCTAGCTCATCAATCAAAATAATCAACTAGTTGCAGGAACCAAAAAAGGCAGTTCATTAATTGAAATCCAAATTAAAGAAATCTCCCAAAACGACATTTTGCTAAAGCAATACGAATCTTAGTTTTTTTTTTTTTTAAAAAGAAGCTAGCATCCAGAACTTCAATTCCATTTCCAATGGATCAGGGAAAGAATAGAAACTGTTATGCCTTCCCTTTACGCAAGAACACATCGGTAAGAACGGTGTTGGACTCCAAGGATGCCTTCAGCGGCTTCAAACTCTAAGAAAACGAAAGGACAAAAATATACAAAATTAGTGATAACCTATAATATACTTTAACTGAAGCATCAACATAGCCTAATATTTCAAAACAGAGTCAACTAATCGATTAATTGGTTTTTTTTTCTTGACAAAACGGTATTCTAAACTATTCTAAAAGGGGCGGAGCCACCTTTAGGCCAGAGGTGGCCCTGGCCCCTCCAATGTTTTCTAAGTTTTCACCAATCAAGGCAATTTATTGTAAAACATTAAATCTCAAATAACGTAAGTTCCAAAATGACATCATAATTAAAGAAATACGAATTTGAGTTCATAATGCAACGTTTTATGCCTTCCTTTTACCCAGGAACACTTCTGTAAGAACTGCACTGGTCTCCAACGATGCCTTCAGCAGCTTCAAACCCTACCAAGATAAGCAAAAAATAAAACAAAATCCAAACAGGAGTAATTTTGATTGAACAGAGACAAAGACCCAGTTTCTCTCCAACGCCCACAAATTGGCTAGATTAATGTGATTTACCATGCAACTTGTTGTGTAGATTATTAAAACAATGATTTATCAATATAAATCTTAACTCTAAGGATTAATTGCTATGCAACTTGTTTGTGATTTAAATGGAATGGTTTGCTGAAATTGGATGGCTAGTTTGTGATTTCAGGGTTACTGAAAAAGCAAGAAGAAGAAGAAGGGAGGTGGTGTAAATGAGAAGGCACGAAGAAGAACTGCCTTGTGTCAATAAGCCATCAAAACTTAATTAAATGAAGAGAGAGGAAATACAAGAGTCAATTAAAATTATTTTCTATAATTGCTTATTTAAAGAATAAAATAATTAATTTGTTTAATCACATCCATTGATAGTGGGCTAATCCAAGGGTTTAAAACTTGTGTCAAAATTTGTGTCAAAAATATGGTGTCATGGATCCGCTCCACTGTACAGTATATACGGAGAAGTAAACAAGATTATTAATTAAGGACCTATTTATTTGTAGACCCACTACTTTGAGAAACTGAAAAGTTTTTTAATTGTCATTTGGAAGGACCTTATCCAAATTATACGTTTTTTAATTGTCATTTTGTGGGAAATCCTCTTCTTTTTAGGGATAGATTATTCAATTATCTTTATGAGATAACCTAGCATATTTTTATACATGGTTTATGCGATGTTGCAGGATATTCATTCTCGAACCTTGGGGGTGAAGGCTAACCAATCAAATTAAGCAAACAATTTCTTCATTCAAAGGGAAATGAGAAAATATTGAAATCCGAAATAGTCATTACATAAATCCAAAATAAGGAAACCTACAAATTGACATCATAAAATACGAATGTCATTTCACGAAACACAAATGTTTAGGCCTTCTTATTACCCAGGAACACATTAGTAAGGACTGTGCTAGTCTCCAACGATGCCTTCAGCAGCTTCAAACCCTACCAAGAGAAAAAACAAAACATACAATATATGTCAAATTATAAGCTTTAAGTTAGGTAGTCAAGAGCTAGAGTCCATGCAAGAAGCAAAGAAAATGACATTATGACATGCAAGAAGCAAAATGACTAAAAAAACTATATATTATAACTTCGAAGGGTACACATCTAGGATGAAAAGGCCACATAAAAACAAAATTGATGATGCTAGTGAACCTAAGTTACCCGATTGTATGGTAAAGTAAGATTGACAAAACCAAAAATGTATATAGAAACATGGGAAATGTGGGAGGAATAATTCAGACCTCATCCATGCCAAGATCAACCACCTTCTCCTCAAGAGCACCAACCTCCTTCACATTGAACTGGTTCAGCATGGCAATACTTGAAATGGTGGACATTGGCTTCACCTCCAAGTTATCCATGATCATGTATGTCACTACGCCCTTGACATACCCTCCCTCGCCGGATGTTGCCGCCACAGTAGAAGAAGCTTTTGGGCAAACATAAGTCACCTGAGTGGACATGGCATACCTGCAACTTGGGCAAATGGTTCCATACACATCGCAAATACGGCCATTGCAGCCTGTACAAATGTAGAACTGTTTTGGATTCGAGTCCACGTCGTTGGTCAGCAAAAGAAGGATATTGGAACCAGCAACTGCTAATGCTGCCTTTGGTTTCAGCAATGTGTCCTTGTTGAGATTGGGTTGCAAATATGTGTGACTAATATTTTCAACACTCTCATAAAGTTTGCCCAAGCTACCAACCATGGCGTCCTTAGAGAGGAGCCTGATCACAGTCCCAACAGGCAGAGACAGGAGAGTGAAGAGAAAATCAACAACATCCTTGCTTGCTTCTGCAAACAAAACTTTGCGACCCTCTGTGTCGATCAGGAGCTTCAAGCTCACACTTGTTGTTTTGGAGGTTGCCATATTGATGCAATGTTTGAGGCTTAGGAGGAAGACCTGTAATTTATAGGCGTACAGAAGAGAAAACCCTATTTAATCATAAAAATATGCAACAAATCTGCTAAAAATTAAAAAATGGGAATGCGTGCATGGCATTTTCCAAACCATACGGTGAAGGGATATGAAGATTCAAGTTATTCCATATTAATTATAACTTGCCATTATTTATGCAAATGTTGACCTATTTTTTAAACGTTACAACTTGCCATTACGTGCGTGACCTTTCATTTAATTTGAATTATTCAAAATAATCAACTAGTTGCAGGAACAAAAAAAGGCAGTTCATTAAGTGAAATCCAAATTAATAAAGGAGTCTCCCAAAACGACATTTTGCTAAAGCGATACGAATCTTAGTTCAAAAAAAAAAAGAATTCTAATTGTTTTTTTTTCTTGACAAAACGATATTCTAAACTATTGTAATGTATAGGATGATATCAAATTTGAGAAAGGGACGGACACACTGACACACTGCATTGACTAACTGGTGTAATTGGTTAATTGATTATTAATAAGAAATTTTTTGGTCTGAAATTATTAATAGAAAATTAGTAATTAAAATAGGGAAGTATATAGATGATATATATATAAAGGAATTCAGACCTCCTCCATGCCAAGATTAACCCCTTAAGCATAGTTATACCAGAAATGGTAGACATGTATAGGCTTCACTTCCAAATTGTCCACGATCATATATGTAACAACACCCTTCACATACCCTCCCTCGCTGGACGTCGCCGTTTCAACAGTGCTACTAGGTGCTTGCGTCAGAGCAACATAATTTACTGGAGTGGAGATAGCATAATAACGTGTGCACAATTTATGGAAATTAAACACTAGGAATTTAAGAGACCAAAGTTCGAAGCTGAAGAATCACGTGATCAATGGAGATTAAACCCCTATTGATAGGAACTGAAGGATGATCATGATTCACATGGACCAAGAAGGCGGAGGGTTAGCAAATTAAACTACTGGTATTTATTTTTTCGAATTAATGGTTGACGTTGATGATGAAAATTACTGGAAAAACAATTATTATTTGTCATTCATTTCTTTGAAACTAGGCTCTGCCTTTTCGAACTCCTTGTGTTGGTTTAATTAAGATTTTATCTGCTTTTTTTTTTTGACCTTCCATTTTGGGCTTCTTCCATAGTTTATTTTGACCATCAAACAAAAAACCATCGAGCTTCACTGGATTTCTTTTTGAGATTAGGTTGCAAGCATGTGTAGCTAAGATTTTCAAGGCTCTCGTAGAGCTTGCCTAAGCAACCAACCATGCCATCTGTTTGTACAATATCTGGCCAAGCATTCCCAAGCCAATCCAAGCAAAGGGAAGGGAGTCCCACATCGACAAAACACAAGAGAAGGGGACTCTCCCTTCCCTATAAAAAGAGACCCCTTCACTACAATAAAAGGGTAAGACTTTTCAGCTTGACTTTTATACTTTTATATGGTCAACAGCAAAAAGCTCTTAGTAAACAAACTTACTTTGGCATCGGAGGGTCTTAGGCTGGTTCCACACCGGTTCCCTAGACCTTACGAGTCTCATCTTCCTTCTCTTCAGGATCAGCATCCAAGGACAGGAAGGATCGGCATCTAGCACTCAATCAATCTGCTATATCGTCCTCACCACTTGTAAGTTGCACTCATCTCTATCTATTCAGTTTTAGTGCCAACAGGTTGGCGCCGTCCGTGGGAAACGATACAAAACACTATGTCGTTCTCCTTCACGAGTGCTCTCGGCACCCTTTCGAGCCATGCCCCCTGCACCTCCTACAATCGGCCCCCGGCACCCCATCATCATTTGGCGCGTGCGATGTCTTCACATCCCCCCAATGATTCGGCATCTGCTTTCGGCCTTCGGCACCCCATCATCATTTGGCACGCGCGATGTCTTCACATCCCCCCAATGAATCAGCATCTGCCTTCGGCCCCGGCACCCTTGCATCATTCGGCGCGTGCGATGTCTTCACATCCCCCCAATGATTTGGCATCTGTCTTCGGCCTTCGGCACTCCATCATCATTTGGCGCGTGCAATGTCTTCACATCCCCCAATGATTCGGCATCTGCCTTCAGCCTTTGGCACCCCATCATCATTTGGCGCATGCGATGTCTTCACATCCCCCAAATGATTAGACATCTGCCATCGGCTTGTGCCATCGAACATTGGCCATCAGCCTTCGGCATCGGCCATCAGCTATCGGCCTTCGGCATTGGCCATCAGCTGATCGAACCTTCGGCACCATCGGCCATCAGCCTTTGGCCATCAGCCATCGGCCATCAGCCTTCGGCCATCAGCCTTCGGCCATCTGCCTTTGGCCATCTGCATCAAGCCTTCGGCCATCAGCATCTGCATTCGGCCATCAGCCATCAGCCATGCCGAACGGCATCTTGTAGGAGACACTTCTCCAGCTGCCTTTTCGAGAGCCATGCCTGAACGGCACCTTCCAGGAGACACTTCTCCAGTGCCTTTGCTCAAAGCCATGCCGAACGGCACCTTCCAGAAGACATTTCTCCCTTATAGCGTCATCTGACATAGGCCATCAGCTATCGGCCTTCGGCACCATAGGCCATCAGCCTTTGGCCATCAACCATCGGCCATCAGCCTCGGCCATCAGCCTCGGCCATCTGCCTCGGCCATCAGGCATCAGCCTTCGGCCATCAGCCATCGGCCATCAGCCATCGGCCATCTGCCTTCGGCCATCTGCCTTCGGCCATCAGCCTTCAGCCATCAGCCATCGGCTTTTTCTAAAGCCATGCCGAACGGCACCTTCCAGGAGACACTTCTCCCTTACCGGCACCATCGGCCATCGGCCTTCAGCCATCAGCCTCCTGAAGAATGAGCTGAAGCATTACTTGGCCAATGCATTGATGACTGCAAGTCCCCAATCAAAAAGTATCTCCTTAATCGGGAACTTGGGTGACTCATGTTTGTACAATATCTGGCCAAGAATTCCCAAGCCAATCCAAGCAAAGGGAAGGGAGTCCCACATCGAAAAAACACAAGAGAATGGGACTCTCCCTTCCCTATAAAAAGAGACCCCTTCACTACAATAAAAGGGTAAGACTTTTCAGCTTGACCTTTATACTTTCATATGGTCAACAGCAAAAAGCTCTTAGTAAACAAACTTACTTTGGCATCGGAGGGTCTTAGGCTGGTTCCACACTGGTTCCCTAGACCTTACGAGTCTCATCTTCCTTCTCTTCAGGATCAGCATCCAAGGACAGGAAGGATCGGCATCTACCACTCAATCGATCTGCTAGATCGTCCTCACCACTTGTAAGTTGCACTCATCTCTATCTGTTTAGTTTTAGTGCCAACACAATCCTCTCAGAGAGGAGCCTAAAGACAGCAAAGAGAAGAAAAAAATCAACAACTTCTTTGCTCACTTTAGCAAACAAAATTTTGTGGCTCTTAGTGTCTATTAGGAGCTTCAAGCTCACACAAACGTTGGAGGTTGCTGCCATATTGAACTAGTGATGAGGAAGACAAAGGAACTATAAGGCTTATATATTCCTTATATAATAATTGTATGCCATATTGCCTAATTATAGATGTTAATTGAAGCACTCAAACGTACGTTGCCTTTATTGCAGTGAAACTCAACATTGTGTATCATAGTCCAGGGCATTGTGCCAATGAAATTAATAGTGTAGCGGCTAGACTGGGTTTTTTTTTAATTCCTTTTGAAATTAATAGTGTAGCGGCGCTGTTATACTGTGTGAATATAATATATTAAAAGAGTATACGGTTAAATTAGCAGTATAGCCGTCCGAATATACGGTTAAATATATCATATTCAAACAGTACAGCCGCGCGGCTATACTTGGTTCATTGATCACTACAACAGCCTTATTGATGAATTAGTCGAGAATGGGATTGCACTTTGACCTACCACAAGGTTTGGAAGACAAGTACTTAGGCCCTTTGAACTGTTCTTTTGTGGATGATTTCAAGGGTTACATTGAAATCTGTTTTACAACATTCGGAGATAGGGTAAAAAATTGGATCACAATCAACGAGCAGTTGATCATTGCCAAATTTGGATATGACTATGGAATTGTTGCGCCAGGAAGGTGTTCTATTTCAGCAGGGTTTCCATTTGATGCTGGAGCTGATATCTTCCATTTGTTGACCAACAACAAATCGGATTCAAAGGCTAAGAAATTTTACTACTGTGACCGAAAACAGCAGCACGCGGTATTTGTCGGATGACGTTAGAGCCCTTTGTCCAAAGTGCGGAAGAAAAATGTCCAAGCAGATGACTTATGTTCCTCCACCAGCAGCAACGTCTACACGAGATACAATTTTGTCAAGCGAGGGAGGGTATGTGAAAAGTGTTGTTACATATATATGATGATGGATGATTTGGAAGTGCAGCCTATGTCTACCATTTCAAGCATTGCCATGCTTAACAAGCTCAATGTGAAGGATGTTGGAGCCCCTGAAGAGAGGGTGGTTCAGCTTGGCCTGCAAGAGGTTTGATCATTTGATTACGCTTCTCTCATTTCATCTTATAATTTGCTCAAAGAAAGCACCAATGCTAAAATGCGTAATTCTAACTTGTTTTTGTGTTTCTTCATTCGGGTTTGAAATTGCTCAAGGCATCTTCAGAAGTCAAAAACAGTCCTCACTGATGCGTTCCTTGGGATGAAGTCGGCGGCATGAACATTTTGGATCCACTCTGAACTTTCGTTTTTCTGAAGCAAGATGTGTTTTGTTATGCAATAATTATCATTTTGGAGGTTTTTTTGGTGCGTATATGCGTGTAATGCATTTAATGACTTCATATCTACATGTTGAAGGTTTTTCTTCTGTCTTCATCTATTGTACCTTTTTATTTAACAATAGTCCAGTGAAGCTCGATGGTTTTTTGTTTGATGGTCAAAATAAACTATGGGAGAAGCCCAAAATGGAAGCTCAAAAAAAAAAAGGTAGAAAAAATCTTAATTAAACCAACACAAGGAGTTCGAAATAATAATTGTTTTTCCATGACTTTCATCATCAACGTCAACCACTAATTCGAAAAAATAAATACCAGTAATTTAATTTTCTAACCCTCCGCCTTCTTGGTCCATGTGAATCATGATCATCCTTTTTTTTTGTCTGAACCATGAGGTGGTCCTAGATGAGCCCTAACTATGGGTGGCACATTTAAGCCTTAACCACAACCCAGACTAATCCCCGCTCACACCAGGTTGGCCTGTAAGGGGTAAAGTGCTGGCCAAAGTGGTGACTCCGTACGAGAGCATGGATCGAACCCCTGACCTCTCTTAAGGAATGAGAGTGCCGAACCACTCACACAAACCACTTTGGTTGAATCGTGATCATCCTTTAGTTCCAATCAATAGGGGTTTAATCTCCATTGATCATTTGATTCTTCAGCTTCGATATGAATGAATTTGAAAAGCTATAAATTGTTAGGTCTTTCTAAGGCTTAGAAATATGCATATGCCTATTTGTCTTCAATATTTGCATCAATGGCACCCTCCAAGAGCACTAGCGTGACACTAAAGCTTCTTGTCCACACAAAAAAGCAATGATGTCTTTTCACTTGAAAAAGCAATGATGTCATCACTTGGGAATGACAATTCTTGAGCAACATCAAATTAATTGATCTTCATAAATGCATATCTATACTAACTACAGAGGGTTGAAATTACCACCACTACACACATTGCTTTTTTTCACAATATCCATGGCATTCACCCCTTTCTGCTAACCCATATTAAAAGAGTACAGCCAAGTGATTATACTCCATTTTTTAATTTTTTTTCCGTGAAATTAATAGTATAGCCAGGCGGCGATAATCCGTTTTTAAAAAATTATATTCCAATTTATAGTATAGCCAGGCGGCTATACCTGTTTAAATATAATATATAAAAATAGTATGGCCGGGCCTTCATACTCCGTGTTATTTTTCATTTCTTTTCAAATTAATAGTATAGCCGCGGCTGAGACTTCTCAAATATGAAAATTAGGTCAGATATCTTCTTCTTCCTAGCGTCGCCTTCTCCTTCCTCTCTCTCTCTCTCTCTCCGTCTTTCTTCCTAACAAGCAGCGGATCCTGCGCGCTTCAACCGCCCTTCATCCACGCCTCAACGGCAAAACGCCCTCCCAGACCCGCCTGGAGAGCCGCCAGGGCCGCCTAGTGCCGTATAGGGCCACCTATGCCGCCTTGAACCGCCTAGGGCCGCCTATGCCGGCTGAGGGCCGCCAGGCCGCCGGAGAACCGCCTAGGGCCACCTAGAGCCGCCTCAGTGCGCCTGAGAGCCGGCTAGGGCCTCCCCAGGCCGCCTAGAACCGCCTAGGGCCGCGCTAGTGCGCCTAGAGCCGGCTAGGGCCTCCTAGGCCGCCGGAGAACCGCCTAGGGCCCCCTAGAGCCGCTTAGGGTTCAGGGTTTTGTGTATATAACTTTATGGTTGCAGGACAGTCCGACCGAGGACGTACTAGTATCTTATATGATGTTTTTGATTACTTTGAAGATGTTAGGGAACAAGGAGGAAGAGTTTTTGTTCATTGTTGTCAAGGGGTATCTCGGTCCACCTCATTGGTGATTGCGTATCTTATGTGGAGAGAAGGACAGAGTTTTGATGATGCATTTCAGTATGTGGAAGCAGCAAGAGGCATTGCTGATCCGAATATGGGTTTTGCTTGTCAGTTGTTACAATGCCAAAAGAGGGTCCATGCTTTTCCTCTTAGCCCGAGTTCACTATTGAGGATGTACAGAATTGCCCCACATTCACCGTATGATCCTTTGCATCTTGTCCCAAAAATGTTGAATGATCCATCACCTTCTGTTCTGGATTCTAGAGGTGCATTTATTGTTCATATACCGTCTGCCATATATGTTTGGATTGGTAAGAATTGTGAGGCCATCATGGAAAGGGATGCAAGAGGGGCTGTTTGTCAGATTGTATGATGTTAGTTCATACAGCTAAAAATAATTCATCTTCATCGTCCTCTTCTTCTTCACTTCTATATCTGTCACCAGATTCCATATCTTCTGAATCGAGCAATAGTTCGAAATACTTTTCAGAATCCTCTATGGATTCTCCATTAGCAGCTTCATGCTCTCTTCCAGTCTCTTCAACATTGTTAAATGATTCTGACATGTCTCTCCTCTCATCTAAATCTTCTAATCAACCCATGTCTAACAGTCTAGAAAACGTTGTTTCCAATTGTAGTTCACAGTCCTATTCTCGATCAACCTCATTACCATCTAAAAAGTTAGCTTCGCTTGCTGAGCGCAGAGGTAGTTTGTCTCTCAAGTTGCCTGTGATGAGTGATAAGATGAGGATGATGAGTACTTCCTCAAAATTTCTTTCCACTAAAGAAAGATGGTGTTAGGATAAATGACAGTACTTGTTCTGTAGGTCACATAGATGATATTGACAAGGTATTAGAGCCAAAGGATGGTGTTCAAAATGGAGGGGAAGATTCAAGACAACAGTGCAACATATGCCTGAAGGAACCTTCTTTTATCAAATTTTCTGCTGAACCTTGGAAAAATTGCTCTTTGGAAGAAGGTGCAGGATCCTCTGCCTCAAAGGAGACTGGGGAAAGTTGTCCAGCACAATGTAATTTTATGCAACCTTTTGTATGCCGCTGGCACAGTTTAGAGAAGCAACATTTGGTGTGAGGGAACTAGATTCTAAATCTGCTTTCACTATTTACTCACCAAATACAGGTGTTGGAAAAAGTGAAGACAGTGTTTTGTATCTTTGGGTAGGAAGGTTTTTTCACTGTGGTAATTTTCCGAGAGATGTAGAGAGAGAACTGATGTAGAAGAGACTGACTGGGATCAAGTTAGCTGTGATGTCCTTATCCAAATGGGTATGCCAAAGGACACAATAATTAAGGTATGGAATATAAATTTGAGTTTACTTCGACCTATTTCTTAATTTCATAATTATTTTTGGTGCTTGTTGTAAATTTAGTCTGTTTGCTGTAAGGTTTATGTTATTATCTGTCAAATTAGGAAGAGATATTGAAGGTTGAGTAGAGATAGTGGAGAGTGTAGAGAATTTGGAAGCTATGCATAATTTCTGATTTCAACATATGTTCATTCTATTACACATCAAAACATATATACATGTAATAACCCTAAAAACATTCCATGAAACATTCCCTAAGACATTCCATGAAACATTCCCTAAGACAAGGATTACATTGCTCAAGAAAGGTATTCCCTAAAACAAGGAATGAGACAAGTGCCATGAGACAAGGGTTGTCTTGTGTTTCATGTCTTTGTGTTTCACAAGGTGACAATCACACAAGATGCCAATATTGCTAACACTATCTTCTATATCCATTCCTACTATTTTGCATCTCATGGGATTTGACTCGTGATTGTTGAGATTAGGTTGCAAGTATGTGTAGCTAAGATTTTCAAGGCTCACGTAGAGCTTGCCTAAGCAACCAACCATGCCATCCTCAAAGAGGAGCCTAATGACGGTGCCAACATGCAAAGACAGCAAAGAGAAGAAAAAATCAACAACTTCTTTGCTCACACAAACGTTGGAGGTTGCTGCCATATTGAACTAGTGATGAGGAAGACAGGGGAACTATGCGGCTATATATTCCTTAATAATAATTGTGTGCCAATGTTATTCTTGTATTGCCTAATTATAGTTGTGAATTGAAGCGCTCAAACGTATGTTGCCTTTATTGCAGTGAAACTCAACATTGTGTATTATGGTACAGGGCATTGTGCCAATGAAACTCAACATTGGAACTTGGTCTTCATCAACATGCATCTAGAGCTTGATCTCTATTCTCTTCTCTCACCCTTCAAGGAATTTGGGGAGCCACTTAACAGACTCTTTGGGAATAATGCACGTGAGATTGTTTTTGTAATCGATGTAGTAAAGCCCGAATCTTAAGGTATAGCCATCACCCCATTCATAGTCATCAAACAGAGCCCAGTGGAAATATCCTTTCAAGTTCACTCCATTCTTCATTACCCTGTTCATCCAGTACAAATGCCTCAGATTATTTTCAATTCTATGTGGATCCTTCAGTGCAGCATCAAGTCCACGTTTATTATCCTTTGGCTCAGTAATTCCATTTTCAGTGATGTAGATTATCGGATTCCGATAATTTTTATTCATGAACTCCAACAGTTTCTTCACACCTTGTGGATAAATAATGTAGAGGATCGAGTTTCCTTCAGCCTGTGGACCAATTTGATCTCCTTTTTTGTTTTTGGTCAGCGTTGAAGCTAAAGGATCGTTGTGGTAGCAGAAGCTCTGTCTTCTGCGGATTCTGAGTAAGGCTCAACATACTGTCCTACAAGACTAATTCCAATTTGTCCACCTTGTTTCTCTGGAAACTTCTCTATGTAAAGCTCAACAACAGTGGCATGGGCTAGGAGAAGGTTATGGCTCACAATGTAAGGTTCAGTGGCTGAATTGTCGGTGCTATGCATGGAAACCCTGTTGAAATAGAACACCTTCCCGGCGCAGCAATTCCAAAGTCATATCCAAATTTGGCTTTACGCCTTTTTAATCTTTTCCTAAATTAATAGTATAGCCGGGCGGCTGTATGCTTTTAATATGTTATATTTAGGAAAATATTAAAAAGGCGTAAAGCCGAGCGGCTATACTCTGTTTTTTTTTTTTTTATTCCAATTAATAGTATAGCCGCTCGGCTATACGCATTTAATATGAATTTACACAAACCTGGCCAAATTGTTTGAGTTCAATTCTAAAACATACGCAGTAGCTACATTTGATATGTTGTGAAATTAAAGTAAAAAGGCAATCGTAGAGAAACGGCTGCACACAAATGGCCCCATATAAGAGTTAGAGAAATATACAGGACATGAAACCTCCTTAACTTGAAGTGCATCAATCCCCTTCACATTGACCTTTTGAAGTACTGCAGCACTTGATTCGGTGGACAAGGGATTCCGTAGCCCTCAGAAATACGGTTACTGCACCTCACACAAATGTAGAACAATTTAGAAAGATATTCTAGTCATTGTTGGTCGGCAATGGCAATTGAAGGATATTGGCCGCAGAAATTGTTGTTTTGGGTTTGAGCAGGGTGTCCTTAAGATTGAGTGGCACGTATGAGTTGACACTAAGATTTTCGGCACTCTGGTAAAGGTTGCCTAAGCAACCAACCATACCATCAGTTGAGAGGAGCCTAGTAACAGTTGCAACATGCAAAGACAGAAAACTGAAAAGGAAATCAACAACTTCCTTCCTTGCTTCAGCAAACAGAACTTTGTGGGTTTTTGCGTCAATCAGAAGCTTTAAACTCACGCTAGCGCTGTTGGTGGTAGCCATTGAGGGTATATTAAGGACAGACCTTCACAAAAAAGGTATCCTAAATTCAAAATTATTCAAAGATGGCAATGGTGAACGGATCAAGAAGGTGGAGGGTCACTTTGGACTCTGCATCATCAGTCGACCACAAAGCAACTCTACATATACAAATCTCTCATTACCTATACATAGGGAATATAATCTACAGATGAGTGAATAAATATGTATTTATTTCCACTAAAAAACTGTAATCTTAAAAAGGTTCAAAAAATCAGCCTAGGTGGCTCTGGCGGCCTAGGCGAGTCTGGGCGGGCGTTTTGCAGTTGAGGCGTGGATAATTACATGATTGATAGATCATTATAAGGCTGCTTTTGAATATGAGAATTCCTTATTTCACAAATGATAATCCGTATAGAAGAGAACAGCTAGCTGGGTTATAAGATTTATTTCATTCATATGACTGGGATTTAGATCTTGGACTGACTAAACATGGATCTTAATAGCTCAATTTAATTATAAATTGTATTGATCAAACCCATTCACACATCCTAAACCAGACAAAACTGATTAATCAAATATTCTCCCTGATTTAGATGAGAGTGCTCAATGAAATCCAATTGTTACAACTTACAACCATTTTCACTTATCATTCTTTTTAAGTTGGGAATGCTATTGAAATCTAAGCCCGCGTACATCGTGAGAGAGAGAGAGAGAGAGAGAGCATTAAGAATGGAACATTTAATATAAATTGCTTGGCCTGAAAAGGCATTCAGGAATTGGTCCTTGTATTTGTGAATATACAAGAAAAATCTGATTATGAGTTACCAGGGTGTTGCAGCACTGTACAACCAGTTGATTAGCAACAAACGAGGCAGTTAGAGTTAGAGACCAGCATCATCCTCCTCCTCCTGTACACAGCAAAGTCCAGAACACATTATGTCAGGATTTGAAGAACACAGCGAAGTAAAGACTCGTCAGGGAAAATAAAGGTCAACAATCCTGATTGGAATTAATATGGACCCAGATTCAAAATCCTTATTTGAAAACTTTATCTTCTTTTTTTTAATTTACTTAGGAAAGATGACACCAAGGAAAATATTACGAAGCATTTTCAAATGGAACTTTTCCAAGATAATGTTAGCATTTCTCAATTCATTTACCTTAACTCTTTTTATATTACTTGGTTTCGGTTTCGAAATTCACTTCTAATTGGGGTTTTTTTAAAATAGAAATGGAGACATTAATAGACTTTTCAAGGGGCACCTACTGCAGCTGGCCCAAAATAATTGCAAATAAGGTCTGGTTCCATATAGCAAGTGATTCAGCAACTTCAAAGATAAAAAGTGCATAAGCAAAAACATGTTTAAATGCAGGAGATGGAACAAAATCAAGTGAAATGGCCTAAGGTTGCATGCACCCTTTAGTTAACCTAGTATTTCAGTACAAGATCATCAGACTAGGAAGGTTGATTCAATAGTGACCTGCCACATGACTGTGAAAACAGAGTAATCCTAATTCCACTTCAACCAAAAGCTCATTAGCTTTCAATTTGGAACCAACTTAAGTCAGTTCCGATACACCAAGAGGTACCCTTCCAGGATGTGGCATCTTGATAACCGGTGAATTTGTCTAAACAGAATAGCCATCTAGAGTTACTATCCCACTCGCAGTTCCTAAAAATAGTGCATTAGCATGTCATATATATGGAGGAAATTAGTTCAACAATGGTTACCATCAAATTCATTACCTCAATGGTTTTTGCCACTCGAGTTTATCCTGATGCCTGAAAATGTTGGACAGCAAATTAAGCCATGCGAAGAAACAGAAAATTGATTTGAGCAATGGGACTATAGATCTCTCCTCATTCGCACTGGCGCTACAATAGACTCAACAATTCGAGAAACTCCACGGGTTCTTCATTTTCTTTAACAATCTGTTCAGATACAGCATTCAGTGGTCACAGTTAGAAACCCTGTTGGATTTACCAACAATTGACGAGCGTGCATTCCACAGGCTTTAATCCAATAGATGGTAATGAGGTTGATCGAGAATAGGACTGTGAACTACAATTGGAAACAACGTTTTCTGGACTGTTAGACATGGGTTGATCAGAAGATTTAGATGAGAGGAGAGACATGTCAGAATCATTTGACAATGTTGAAGAGACTGGAAGAGAGCATGAAGCTGCTGATGGAGAATCCATAGAGGATTCTGAAAAGTACTTCGATCTAGTGCTTGATTCAGAAGATATGGAATCTGGTGATAGGTATAGAGGTGAAGAAGAAGAGGACGACGAAGATGAAGAGGATGCTGATGAATTATTTTTAGCTGTATGAACTAACATCATACAATTTGACAAACAGCCCCTTTTGCATCCCTTTCCATGATGACCTCACAATTCTTACCAATCCAAACATATATGGCAGACGATATATGAACAATAAATGCACCTCTAGAATCCAGAGCAGAGGTGATGGATCATTCAACATTTTTGGGACAAGATGCAAAGGATCATACGGTGAATGTGGGGCAATTCTGTACATCCTCAATAGTGAACTCGGGCTAAGAGGAAAAGCATGGACCCTCTTTTGGCACTGTAACAACTGACAAGCAAAACCCATATTCGGATCAGCAATGCCTCTTGCTGCTTCCACATACTGAAATGCATCATCAAAACTCTGTCCTTCTCTCCACATAAGATACGCAATCACCAATGAGGTGGACCGAGATACCCCTTGACAACAATGAACAAAAACTCTTCCACCTTGTTCCCTAACATCTTCAAAGTAATCAAAAACATCATATAAGATACTATTACGTCCTCGGTCGGACTGTCCTGCAACCATAGAGTTCTATACACAAAACCCTGAACCCTAGGAGGCTCTAGGCGGCTCTAGGCGGCCCTATTCGGTTCTAGGCGGCTCTAGGCGGCCTAGGCGGTCCTAGGCGGCTCTAGGAGGGTCTAGGCGCCCAAGGCAACTCTAGGAGGGTCTGGGCGGGCATTTTGCTGTTGAGGCGTGGATGAAGGGCGGTTAAAGCGCGCAGGATCCGCTGCTTGTTAGGAAGAAAGACGGAGAGAGAGAGAGAGAGAGAGGAAGGAGAATGCGACGTTGGGAAGAAGAAGATATCTTACTTAATTTTTATATTTGAAACGTATAGCCGGGCGGCTATACTATTAATTTGAAAAAAAATAAAAAAACCACGGAGTATAAAGGCGCGGCCATACTATTTTTATATATTATATTTAAACTGTATAGCCGCCCGGCTATACTATAAATTGGAATAAAAATTTTCAAAAACGGATTATCGCGCCCAGCTATACTATTAATTTCAGGGAAAAAAATTAAAAAATAGAGTATAATCGCTCGGCTGTACTCTTTTAATATGGGTTAGCAGAAAGAGGACGAATGCCATGCATGGATATTGTAAAAAAAAAAAAAAAAAAAAGTAATGTGTGTGTTGGTGGTGGTGGTGGTGGTGGTGGTGGTAATTTCAACCCTCGGTAGTCGGTATAGATATGCAATTACAAAGGATATATCATCCATATTCAAAAACAAACATTCCAAATGAAGCTTCAAAATGTCAACTTGAAATACTGCTTAAGGGAACACATTCGTCAAAACTTCATCTGAACTGCAACGATGCCTTTCAACAATTTCAAACCCTAACAAGGAAATTAAACAAAAATGCTCTTCATCATAAATTCTTATAGAATATCAAGTGCAATATTTGAATATATAGAATGGTAAGAAAAAAATTAATAAACACAAACCTTATCCTTATCGAGAGGAACCACAGTCTCTTCAAGTGAATGAACATCCCTAACATCGAAGTTTTTAAGCAAAGCAATACTTGAAAAGGCAGACATAGGCTTCACTTCCATTTCATCTGTTATCATGTAAGTGACAGCCTCTCTCACAAACCCACCTCCCTTGCCGCCTTCTGCATTTGTCGGCCGAGCAATATAAGTCATGGGTTTAGAAATGAAGTTATGGCACTTTGGACAAATGGCCTTAGGGTCTTCGGCCACATAGCATATCTTGCTGCCATAGTAGGAGTAGCTTGACGGCTGACATGACCGACACGTGTACAATGGTTTATTATTTGATTCACCGTATGCAGGAAGGAGTTAATAGGCGCCACCAATTGGCATTGGCAGCTTCTTAGGTTTTAGAAGAACATCCTTGTTGAGGTTGGGTTGTGAGTATGTGTCGTTTAGGTTTTCTAAGCTGCCGTAGAGTTTGCCTAAACAACCGACCATGCGTTTCCTAGAGAAGCCTGATCACAATGATGACGGGTAGAGGCAGAAGGGTGAAGAGAAAGTCAAGAAAATGTTGTGAAAATGGACAAACACTTTCACTCACTCCCCTAATGATCTTGTTGTTGATGGACTTTGTGACACACACAATGATGGATGAATCACACACACACATGAGACAACAACCAAGCACAAAGTGACACAAGCATTTATAGAGGTTCAGCAATTGCCTACATCCTCTTGGTGATCCCCTTGAGAAATTCACTTCATGAATGAATAAGTTACAACTTTGGTTTTACACAGAAAACCCCCTTAGAACTCTATTCTCTCCCCAAGCTCTCTTTTCTCTCACACCCCTTGCTCAACACTTTGATGCACTTGTGAACACTCTCACAACCCTTGGTGTTTCCCTCATTGGTGTCTAGACTCTCAAGACCCCAACTCAGCTCCTAACTTGAACTGATTGCTCTCTCTCACGTTCTCCCTTGGTGAGTTAACCTCCTTTGAACATAATAGCTCCCAGCTACTTGACCACCTTGAGATTAACCACACCTAACTTCAACTTGCTTTCTCATCTTATAATGTCTTGCTTTACATCTCATTACTTACACAAACCAATGGACATAAGATAAGGCACCATCTTGTCTTCCACGTTCCTTCCTTTAGTCTCCCACTTAGACTAAAGATCAGATCATGTAAGTAATTGATATCCCACTCAGCCACCTCCCACTTACACCAGAAAATGGAGAGTGATATCCTTCAAAGCAAGACAACCAATTGGCAATGAGTGCTCTCCCAACTATCCAGCAGGTAGTCCACCTTCTTTTACCTTAGAAGTGACCCACTAAGCCTCTGAAATCATGTGGAAAGTGATAGCCCTCGAAAACACAGTTGAAAACACGTAAGAAAACGTCACAGCACGATCACCATCCGGGCGACCGGTCGCTTTTGGACAGAAGCTTCAGACTTCGAATCTGTGCCAGGGCGACCGGTCGCAAATGTCCTGGCGACCGGTCGCTCGTCGACTTCGTTCCAAACTTTGAATCTGTCCAAAAACGACCGGTCGCCCAAACCTTGCGACCGGTCGCTTCGTCCTTCACTTGCAACCTTAAATGTGAGCCATTTCACAACAGAAAAGTCCTTGCCGGCTTCGGCAAAGAGAACTTTTTTATGCTTTATGTCGATGAGGAGCTTCAAACTAACTAGCAGAGATTGATTTATTGGTTTTGGGTTTGGATTTGGAGGGGGCCATTGAGGAAGAGTGAGTAAGATAGAGGACATGCACAGCGCAACTCTCTCTCTCTCTCTCTCTCTCTCTCTCTCTCTCTCTCTCTCTCTTATATATATATATATATATATATATATATATATATATATATATATATGGAGAATTAAACAAGATTATTAAGGACCTATTCATTTTGGGGGAAATCTTCTTCTTTTTTGGGATAGATTATTCAATTATCTTTATGAGATAACCTAGCATGACATTTCATATATATATATATATATATATATTTATTCATTTACGAGATGTTGCAGAATTCATAATAAGCTTTAAGTGAGGTAGACATGAGCTAGAGTCCATGTTAGGGGCAATGCAGAAAGCAGGTGATCTTATTTTGTTCAGGTAGGCAAAGTACTATAAACTTTATATTAACATTAATCGAACATATTAATTATAGATTAAATCTAAACAGGAAATGATTTATGCATATAGAAGTGAAGAAAATTACATATATTATGACATGCAAAGTTGCCCGATTATATGGTAAAGTAAAATTGACAAGCCAAAATTTTGTATATAGAAAAATGGGAAATGTGGAAGGAATATTTCAGACCTCATCCATGCCAAGATCAACCACCTTCTCCTCCAAAGCACCAACCTCCTTCACATTGAACTGGTTCAGCATGGCAATACTTGAAATGGTGGACGTTGGCTTCACCTCCAAGTTATCCATGATCATATATGTCACCACGCCCTTGCGTCTTTTATGGACCTTAATTTGGGATTGACTGGAAAAGCAATATTCATGGATTCAATAAACTCAACACAAGCCCACTTGTTAAAAAAAAAAAAAAATTCCTGAAGCAGCTAGCAGTTATGCACAATAAGACAATTGAAAAGAAGCCGGTTGGTTCTTTCGGGTGTCTTCACGAACCCATGTTCTTGTCTTGTGGTTGCAGTGGTGATGAACGTGCAGCGGCAATGATCAGGGCAACAGATATGTTGGTTTATAACCGTCTTCAGTAGGTTTGCTAAGTTTGTAGTAATATTGGCTTTTGATTATGAGCTAAGTTCTTTTTTTTTTTGGGTCAACAATTATGAGTTTAGTTCAGTTTATTTTATTTTGTTACGTTGTAATGACGTTGGACCTAAGCTGTTATGTATTGGTTTATTTGTGATTGTTAACACACACAAAAAAAAATTCCATTTTAATTACCAAAAAAAAAACATATGAGCTGAGTGATGTGATTGTTACTGAGCTGAGCGGCAAGTTTTTGCATCGTCCCATCATTTACTTATAAATGTTGCAGAATATCATTTCTCGAAGCTTGGGGTATAGGCGTGCATGCGCTAGCAAATTAATCAAAATTAAGCAAATAGTTCCTTAATTGAAAGATTGATCGTTTTAGAAAAAACAAAAAAGAGAAGAAGAAGAAGAAGAAAAAGAAAAGATTGAAATCCGGAATAGTCATTACATATCCTTAAATCTCAAATAACGTAAGCTCCAAAATGACATCATAAAGAAATACAAATCTGAGTTCATAATGCAGAAACGTTTTATGCCTTCCGTTTACCCAGGAACACTTCTGTAAGAAGAACTGCACTGCTCTCCAACATGCCTTCAGCAGCTTCAAACCTTGCCAAGATAAGCAAAAAATAAAATAAAATCCAAACAGAAAATACAATTTTAGCTTCCTTATTTTTAATGAAAATACAAGTAAAGAAAATAACATTATGACATGCAGCAAGCAACATGACTCAAAAGCATGTAGAAATGGGGGAGAGAAGTTAGGAATAATTCAAACCTCTTCCATGCCAAGATTAACCACCCCTTTCTCTTCAAGAGCACCAACCTCCTTCACATTGAACTAGTTCAGCATAGCTATGCTTGAAATGGTGGACATTGGCTTCACCTCCAAGTCATCCATATGACCATGTACTGTTTGAATATGATATATTTAAAACATATAGCCGCCTGGCTATACTATTAATTTAGGAAAAAAAATTTAAAAAAAAGGAAACACGGAGTATAGCCGGCTTTTAATATATTATATTTAAAGAGTATAGCCTCTCGGCTGTACTATTAATTGGAATAAAAATTTTAAAAAACACGGTGTATAGCCGGGCGGCTATACTATTAAATTCGGAAAAAATAAAAAGGGCGTATAGCCGGTGGGCTATACTCTTTTAATATATTATATTTACACAATATAACGGCACCGCTACACTAATAATTTCAAAAGCAATTTTAGAAAAACACCGAGTCTAGCCGCCTGGCTATACTCATTTAATATAAATCTACACAAACCAGGCCAAATTGTTTGAGTTCAATTCTAAAGTATACTCAGTAGCTGCATTTGATATGTTGTGAAATTAGAGTTAAAATACAATCGTAGAGAAACGGCTGCACTCAGATGGCCCTTTGCGTCAATCAGGAGGATAGGCTTCGACAATTCATCAGTTCCTTCAGATGTTTTGTATCTGTATATATAGATGAGCTTGATTTCTTCAACCTCCCTTAGTACAAATTGGCCTCCTTATTTGTTCTGGATCAACGATAAAGCTGAATGATTGTTGCGATGACGGATGACCGTTTGATTTGAGATATAATGAATGAAACCAATAGAATCAATGGACCAAAGTTTACAAGATCCAAAGTAATAGAATAGAAATCCCAATCCACAAACCGAAATGAAACCCCAAAAGCTCAATGTCGCTAGAGGACCAAAGTTGAAAAGTTTGTGCTGTTTCTTTCCAAGGAAGACATTGGTAAGAGCGGTATTTGACTCGAATGATGCCTTCACCAACTTCAAACCCTACAAGAGAGAGAAATATACACGTAAGACATTTAGCTCTCTAAATAGATCAACAAGCCACTGATAAGAGTTAGAGAAATATATAGGACATGAAACCTCCTTAACTTGAAGTGCATCAATCCCCTTCATATTGAACTTTTGAAGTACTGCAACACTTGATTCGGTGGTCATTGGCTTCACTTCCAAATTATCCATTATCATGTAAATAACACCACCCTTGACATAGCCTGCCTTAATATTGCTGGAGGTTGCTCCAGTAGGAGCAGATGGAGAAACATAGGACACCGGGGTGGAAATGTTACATGATCTACACTGTGGACAAGGGATTCCATAGCTCTCAGAAATACGGTTACTGCACCTCACACGAATGTAGAACAATTTAGAAAGATTCTAGTCATTGTTGGTCGGCAATGGCAATTGAAGGATATTGGCCACAGAAATTGTTGTTTTGGGTTTGAGCAGGGTGTCCTTAAGATTGAGTGGCAAGTATGAGTTGACACTAAGGCTTTCGGCACTCTGGTAAAGGTTGCCTAAGCAACCAACCATACCATCAGTTGAGAGGAGCCTAGTAACAGTTGCAACATGCAAAGACAGAAAACTGAAAAGGAAATCAACAACTTCCTTGCTTGCTTCAGCAAACAGAACTTTGTGGGTTTTTGTGTCAATCAGAAGCTTCAAACTCACGCTAGCGCTGTTGGTGGTGGCCATTGAGGGGATATTAAGGACCAGCCTTCACAAAAAAAGTATCCTAAATTCAAAATTATTCAAAAATGGCAATGGTGAACGGATCAAGAAGGTGGAGGGTCACCTTGGACTCTGCATCATCAGTCGACCACAAAGCAACTCTACATATACAAATTTGTCATTACCTATACATAGGGAATATAATCTACGGATGAGTGAATAAATATGTATTTATTTCCACTGAAAAAACTGTAATCTGAAATAGGTTCGAAAAATCGGCCTAGGCGGGAGGACAACGCAGCAATTTCCCCTAATCATTAGGGGTTAGGCGCCAGGGAGTTAGGCGGCAACTGGGCGCCCGCCTATAGGCAGCTCTAGGCGGGTCTGGGCGGGAGTTTTGCGGTTGAGGCGTGGACGAAGGGTGGTTGAAGCGCACATGATCCGCTGCTTGTTAGGAAGAAAGACGGAGAGAGAGGGAGAGAGGGAGAGAGAGAGAGAGAGAGAGACAGAGAGGAAGGAGAAGGCGACGCTGGGAAGAAGAAGATATCTAACGGGTTGGGTTTTGTAAAATGGCCTTAAACATTGTATTAAAATGGGCCTTTTTTATTTTTTTGTGTCAATCAGAAGCTTCAAACTCACGCTAGTGCTGTTGGTGGTAGCCATTGAGGACAGATTTACAAGCTTAGAAAGAAGTTCTAAATTCAAAAAAATTCAAAAATGGAATGGTGAATGGATCATGAAGTGGGAGGATCACCTTGGACCCTGCATCAGTGATAGGATTAAAAGCACACCACAAAGGAGCACACAAATATCCTATTGATTTTCCTTATTAACACTAAGATTTGTCAATTGTAGCATATGAAAATAAGGGTCTTTCCAGCAGAAAATTGTTTTATCTAACTACATAAAATGTCACAAGGACTGAGCTGCTGTCCCTACTGACCAGCCACCGAAAAATAATTATTATACCTACTTACACCTATCTAAAGTCTACGAAATTTTATACGCAGATACTAGACATGCAGAGCTACACGCACACAAATTTTTGGGATTTTTAGAGTTAATTTGCTATATAAATTAAATCGGACAACAACATGACATAAATGGATTTTAAATTATAAAAACATATTGTATTTCACAATTAAGAAAATGAGTTAGGGGAAGTGCTATCCACCACCAAATAATCATGCAACATGTTATGTTTCATTCAAATTCCTTTATTTCCTGATGAAGATGCTCAAGTTGGCTCAATGTTAGAACTCAACCTATTACTCTTTCTTAAGTAGTATGTTAAGAGAATGACATTTTCAACTTAACTTAGTCCCCAGCATGCAATCTAGATTGGCGTGTTCATAGATTTAACAAGTAGAAATCATTAAGAACGAAAAGAGTTTGAGTCATCACAAGGCATCGTAAGTACTGGCGTTGTCTTACTTATCCTAGAAATTAATTCACATGTTAATCGCAATTAACAAGTACTACTCTAGAACATATGTAGGTCCTCATTCGACAAGGGCAGGCATACACATATTCATAGCATTAGAATCCTAAATATGCTTACTAAGTATGCATCCGTAGAAAACACATAAAGAATTCATCAATGAGACAAGTAGTGAAGCAATTTTCATCCTTTCATAAAAAAAATTGAAATGAAATGTCATAACACATTTGCAATCATATTAGGGGCTTCAAAACAGCCCCTAACTACTAAAAATTTAGTTACACATTATTCTTAAGTAAAACCAAAAGAAAGACATGAGTTTGAGAAGGTAAAACAGAGAGAAGAGAATGTCAAGATTTTCTCCTTCCTCCTCTCTTCCCCAACGTTGCTGCCTTGCCTCTCCCAAAACTGCTCTTTTTTTTTTTCCCAAATTCCCCCCACTAAATAGCAATTTATTGATGACAATAAGTGAGAGAAAAATGGTAAAACAATTGTAACTCTTTGGGCGGCCTTTATGCCCATTACTCCCACCTAATCCTCATCTTTAATTCTATTTCCTCATATATTTGAATAGGTGTCCGCTGGCTTGTTCTTGGCTGCATCCGTTTTGGCTGCTAGATTTATTGGGTTTATTGCTTTCCTTGCAGTTACAAACTGTTCAGCCTCTTGTTTTCAGTGTTAAAATGGCCATAGCTTCTTCTAGAAAAATGACATGAACAATCCGCGAGTTGCCACAAAAAATAGACATCTGTAGCTTTCCAAGCATATAAGGCACATTCTCTAATTCATTCTGAGCTGTTCGCAACTTGCTTCCAAAGTCAGCTGAACTGCACAGGCAATTTTGACGAATTTGTTACTTAAAAATCCCACTTATGCTATTTTTCTTTTCTTTGCTTGACAGATCCTACAAAACACAAAAATAAAGTAAATAGCTCAAAGATATAAGGAACTAACTTAGAAAAGACAAGTGAATTTGATGTAAAATATATATAAATATGAGCTTGTCAATCAGTCGACCACAAAGCCTACTCTACAGGTACAAATCTGTCATTACCTATATAGCTAGGGAATATAGTTTACAGATGAGTGAATAAATGTGTCTTTATTACCAATATAACATTTCCATCAACTAAGCTACATTTCCAATTTATTTTTGTCATCTCAACGGTCGCCTTATAGTTGCTGCTGGTGAAGCAATATAGATCTTGTGGGACTATAGTTCCTCTGCAGCGCGGACAAATAGCTTAGGGTTGTCTGAGACATACCAGCGACTGGTTGCCCAACAAAACTGTTCGGCAGGCCTTTGGATCATCGGTGGTCAAAATCCGAAGGACATTAGCTCCAGCAAAGTTTAAGCCTTCTTGAGCTAATGTCCTTCGGACATTAGTAGCAGGTTGTAGTATGTGTCACTGAGATTTTCAATGCTCTTGTAAAGTTTGACTAAGCTTCCACCCATGTCATCCTTGTTAGAGACGAGTCTAGTGGCAATGCCTAGAGGCCAAAGACAAGACTAAAAGGCAAATCCACAAAAGTGGATTCCCCCTTCAACAAACAGAACTTTGTGGCCTTTTTACATGTACTTAATTCTGGTGATTGCCATTGATGCCGTCAAGAAGACTGATCAATAATTTTATTAGAAAAGCCTGAAGTGAACTGGTCGTGAATACCAGTTGATGGATAATATATTTACCCCACAGCTAGGATTGTTGTTTTTATCTCATTAATTATCATCCTCGGTTTCAGGATTTATCTTCAATAATTACATGATTAATAGATCATTATAAGGCTGCTTTTGAAGATGAGAATTCCTTATTTCACAAATGATAATCCGTATAGACGATAACAGCTAGCTGGGTTATAAGATTTATTTCATTCATATGACTGCGATTTTGAACTTGGACTGACTAAACATGGATCTTAATAGCTCAATTTAGTTATAAATTGTATTGATCAAATCCATTCACGCATCCTTTTTGAACTGATAAATCAAATATTCTCCCTGATTTAGATGAGAGGGCTCAATGGAATCAAATTGTTACAACTTACAACCATTTCTGCGTATGCATCAATCCTCTTCATCATCATTTTCACTTATCATTCTTTTTAAGTTGGGAATGAAATTGAAATCTAAGCAAGCGTACATCATGGAGAGAGAGAGAGAGAGAGAGAGAGAGAGAGCATTAAGAATGGAACGTTTAATATAAATTGCTTGGCCTGAAAAGGCATTCAGGAATTGGTCCTTGTATTAGTGAATATACAAGAAAAATCTGATTATGAGTTACCAGGGTCTTACAGCACTGTACAACCAGTTGATTAGCAACAAGGCAGTTAGAGACCAGCATCATCCTCCTCCACCTGTACACAGCAAAGTCCAAAACACATTATGTCAGGATTTGAAGAACACAGCAAAGTTAAGACTCGTCAGGGAAAATAAAGGTCAACAATCCTGATTGGAATTAATATGGACCCAGCTATTCAAAATCCTTATTTGAAAACTCTATCTTCCATTTTTTAATTTACTTAGGAAAGATGACATCAAGGAAAATATTATGAAGCATTTTCAAATGGTACTTTTTCCAAGACAATGTTAGCATTTCTCAATTCATTTACCTCAACTCTTTTTATATTACTTGGTTTCGGTTTTCGATGATTTGCTAGCAGTATCAGACACTACCATCCAATCAAAATTCACTTCTAATTGGGGATTTTTAATATAAATGGAGACATTAATAGACTTTTCAAGGGGCACCTACTGCAGCTGGCCCAAAATAATAGCAGATAAGGTCTGGTTCCTTGTAGCAAGTGATTCAGCAACTTCAAAGATAAAAAGTGCATAAGCAAAAACATGTTTAAATGCAGGAGATGGAACAAAATCAAGTGAAATGGCCTAAGGTTGCATGCACCCTGTTAGTTAACCTAGTATTTCAGTACAAGATTATCAGACTAGGAAGGTTGATTCACCAGTGACCTGCCACATGACTCTGAAAACAGAGTAATCCTAATTCCACTTCAACCAAAAGCTCATTATCTTTCAATTTGGAACCAACTTAAGTCAGTTCCAATACACCAAGAGGTACCCTTCCAGGATGTGGCATCTTGATAACCAGTGAATTTGTCTGAACAGAATTGCCATCTAGAGTTACTATCCCACTCGCAATTCCTAAAAATAGTGCACTAGCATGTCATATATATGGAGGAAATTAGTACAACAATGGTTACCATCAACTCATTACCTCAATGGTTTTTGCCACTGGAGTTTATCCTGATGCCTGAAAATGTTGGACTGCAAATTAAGCCATGTGAAGAAACAGAAAATTGATTTAAGCAATGGGACTATAGATCTCTCCTCACTTGCACTGGCGCTACAATCGACTCAACAATTCGAGAAACTCCACTGGTTCTTCATTTTCTTTAACAATCTGTTCAGATACAGCATTCAGTGGTCACAGTTAGAAACCCTATCGGATTTACCAACAATTGACAAGCATGCATTACACAGGCTTTAAGCCAATGGAAAGTGATACTTTGAAGAAATACAGAATGAATGAACACAACGAAATCGACATAGACACCTTAAACCCCAAACAAGCCATAAATGAACACATTAGTACTTCCAGAAATATAACTGGTCACTGCTGAGTAATGACAACGGTTTAATAAATAAGAGTAATGACTGCTGAGTTTGGTAACAAAATAAGTTACACAATAAATCTAAACTCCAACAGCAAACAATTACAGATGACAAACTCCACCCAAAAAAACACTGACAGCTGTCAAGTAACTAAACAATCACAAGTCAAATCCCCTGAGATGCAAAATAGTAGGAATGGATATAGAAGATAGTATTAGTAACAGCAAACAGACTAAATTTACAACAAGCCCCATTAACCGAGCCCTAAAAACACAAGTACCAAAAATAATTATGAAATTAAGAAATAGGTCGAAGTAAACTCAAATTTATATTCCATACCTTAATTATTGTGTCCTTTGGCATACCCATTTGGATAAGCACATCACAGCTAACTTGATCCCAGTCAGTCTCTTCTACATCAGTTCTCTCTCTGCCACTATCTAATTGAATCGGAAAATTACCACAGTGAAAAAATCTTCCTACCCAAAGATACAAAACACTATCTTCACTTTTTCCAACACCTGTATTTGGTGAGTAAATAGTGAAAGCAGATTTAGAATCTAGTTCCCTCACACCAAATGTAGCAATCTTCTCTAAACTGGGCCAGCGGCATACAAAAGGTTGCGTAAAATTACATTGTGCTGGACAACTTTCCCCAGTCTCCTTTGAGGCAGAGGATCCTGCACCTTCTTCCACAGGGCAATTTTTCCAAGGTTCAGCAGAATGTTTGATAAAAGAAGGTTCCTTCTGGCATATGTTGCACTGTTGTCTTGAATCTTCCCCTACATTTTGAACACCATCCTTTGGCTCTAATACCTTGTCAATATCATCTATGTGACCTACAGAACAAGTACTGTCACTTATCCTAACACCATCTTCTTTAGTGGAAAGAAATTTTGAGGAAGTACTCATCAGCCTCATCTTATCACTCATCACAGGCAACTTGAGAGACAAACTACCTCTGCGCTCTGCAAGCGAAGATAACTTTTTAGATGGTAATGAGGTTGATCGAGAATAGGACTGTGAACTACAATTGGAAACAACATTTTCTGGACTGTTAGACATGGGTTGATCAGAAGATTTAGATGAGAGGTGAGACATGTCAGAATCATTTGACAATGTTGAAGAGACTGGAAGAGAGCACGAAGCTGCTGATGGAGAATCCATAGAAGATTCTGAAAAGTACTTCGAACTAGTGCTTGATTCAGAAGATATGGAATCTGGTGATAGATATAGAGGTGAAGAAGAAGAGGACGATGAAGAAGAAGAGGACGCTGATGAATTATTTTTAGCTGTATGAACTAACATCATAGAATCTGAATAGACCCTGGAGAGGGATATCTTGGGTGCTAAGACAAACTCCTTCATATTGCCAGAGGCAAACTTACGCCTGAGCATACTCCAGCTACTCTCTCTTGCAGGAAGATGGGTTTCGTGTTCATTCTCGGAGGATGCAAATGGAGGTACAAAACCCCCCCTAATAGCTTTCTGGAAAATTTCAAAATCAACATTATATCCGTCTGTTTTCCTTTCACCTGGACGAATCTTGACTGTTGATTCCCCAACCTCCCCTCCATTGCCAGACCTATCCATCAATGGCAAAATGTTTGAGAAAGCATCCCAAAAGTAAGCTGGTTCTTCTCCTTCCTTGATTATAGTTATTGGACCTTGCACTCTCTCATACCGAACAATCTGACAAACTGCCCCTCTTGCATCCCTTTCCATGATGGCCTCACAATTCTTACCAATCCAAACATATATGGCAGACGGTATATGAACAATAAATGCACCTCTAGAATCCAGAGCAGAAGGTGATGGATCGTTCAACATTTTTGGGACAAGATGCAAAGGATCATACGGTGAATGTGGGGCAATTCTGTACATCCTCAACAGTGAACTCGGGCTAAGAGGAAAAGCATGGACCCTCTTTTGGCACTGTAACAACTGACAAGCAAAACCCATATTCGGATCAGCAATGCCTCTTGCTGCTTTCACATACTGAAATGCATCATCAAAACTCTGTCCTTCTCTCCACATAAGATAAGCAATCACCAATGAGGTGGACCGAGATACCCCTTGACAACAATGAACAAAAACTCTTCCACCTTGTTCCCTAACATCTTCAAAGTAATCAAAAACATCATATAAGATACTAGTAATGTCCTCGGTCGGACTGTCCTGCAACCATAGAGTTCTATACACAAAATCCGCCTTGAAATACTCGGGACAAACAAAACCCACACAATTTAGAACATGAGTAATCCCATTCTGCTTAAGTATGTCCCTATCCCTCGCAACCGCATCTCCGCCAAGATAAATGTGTTCGGCCACTTTGGAACACTCTTTATCAAAGAAAGCAATCTTATCCCTCCTCACAAGCCCACCATTCTTTTCCGGATTTCGCTGAATCGTTGATAAATCAAGCTTCAACCTCTCCCCACCACCTCTTCCACTTGGGGTAGGAGGTTGTGGCCACTCACCAATATCATCCGAACCCGCCTTGGGCCACTCATCTAAGCTACGTCGAGCAAGAGGTAATTGCAAGGGGGGCAAACAAGACCTAGCCTTGCTATTCTGCTGGGACCGAGGGGTTAAAGGCACAGGAAACCTACGGTGGTTTTGGACACTGTTTCCTACAGTTGCATTTGGATCTGCTAGATCTTTTTCCTCAGTCTCAGGGTTGTGAGGGGTGGTCCGTGAAGCAGACCATGATGCTGAGCGCCAGAACATCTTCCGAGAGCTTGAAAGCTGGGCCGGAGGCCGTGAAGTAGCGGAGGCATCCTCCTTACTCACCATGCCCAATTGAAATTCTTAGTGCAAAACCCAGAAATCTGAAAAACCTCTAATTTGTTTCCATTTTTGCTTTAGTATGCTCCACCGGAAGAGAACGAGATGGCGTTTCGATGTACAAGAATGTAAGGAATCAAAACCCTATCAGATCAAGCATCAGCTACAAACACACTCTGACATAAACACAAAATCGTAGTAATCTTATTAATCAACACCAAATCAAAAGTTCCAAGCATATAGTCATTGGAAAAATTAGCAGCAAATTAAATCAATAAGGTGCCAAAAACAAGAGAAATTGTGACGCGAAAACTGTTAGGGTAGAATGGAAACCCCAATCTTGAGCTGAAGCCTAAATTATTCATCGGCAAGGAGAAATTTAATAAAACCAATTGCAAACGAGGCAACTTGTGAGTTTCTAGGGTTCTATGTTGATGCGAAACTGCGAGAGAGAGAGAGAGAGAGAGAGAGAGAGAGATTAGATTTGTGACTTACAGATTGAGATATGAGAGAGGAAGTCTGAGACAGGCGGAGCAGAGCTGTGAAGGAGACTGAGAAGCCTTGGGAGCTCTGGAGAGAGAGAGAGAGAGAGAGAGGAGGAAAAGGCACAGGAGGGAAGGGGGAGAAGAAAGATACAGTAGGCAGGCAGTGGGTTTTCAATTGTTTCTTCTTTGTTTAATTGACTGTTTCAGAGAGAGTGACAGACCCATTTTATAAACCCACCCATATACCCATACCAAAATATATATATACTTTTTTTTTCTCTCTTTTTCAGAATTATTGACCAATGATAATTCCATTATTTATTTTTTAAAGGTAATTTAAAGGCAAATGATAATATTTTTTATTCTCAATAATAAGCTCTTATTGAGTTTTTCCTTCTTTCCCCTCTCCATATTTTTGCATTTTTCTTGTTTTGGTTATATTTTTATGGTGAAGATTTACAGTTCTAAATTTGGTAATTCGTTGGACCAAAAAAAATTAGTTAGGGTAGTCAAAACACAAAGTCCCAAATTAGTAACTTTGAATTTTGACTACTGCACTACAACAGATAATTGACTCCTGCAAAGATTCAGATAATCAAATCCTTCCAAGTTAGGATGGAGAAACTTTTATTGGTAATATCATTAAATTTTTTATTAAAAATCAGATATTAAGTTTGAACATAATTTTTTTTTTTTTCGGGTCGAAAGAAACGTGATATTTACTTACAAAAATAACATGTATGTGATGGTTTAGTCTAATGGACTCGTCAAACCAACCTAATGGCCCAATAAACTGTCTTCATATCATTCGTGTTTGCGTAAATAATTGAGTCGTTGATGCATTGTGACACTAATAGCAAATAATTGACAAGTATTCTTTTTATCAAACGACACAAGTAATGAGAGATTGAAACAAGACTTCCACCAATTCTCTTAATAATTTCTTTTAAAGTCCAAATAATTGTTTTCAATTTTGTGGTGCCAGACTCCCCCAACATAAAAGTGTCACGTTTTGGGAAGAAAAACAAAGAACAATGATTGCCACTAATTGCTAATTTTCACATTTAACGAGGGAGGAAAGTGACACTATGAACCTAGAAAGTCTCCAAATTCACACATTCGTTAAGCCTTGAATATGACCCTTCAGAATCCCACACAAATTTAGGTCAGAAAAATGCAAAAGCAAAGTCAATTTCTTGGCGGAATTTGAAGAAAATTGGTTTTAGTCAGTGTTGGCATCATTCTTTCATGGTTTATTTCTTGATTGCTTGACAAGTTATCTTGGACTTGACAAGTGCGATCTGATTGATTTTCAAGGATAAATTATATTCAATGGTTCATCACAATCCATCAAACAACAGGTTAAAGTCCATGAAATAAACTAGATCAGTAAGATGTGGGCATGTTTCCCTCTCAAATAAAATATTGACAGATAGAAAATCAAACAGATTTGTGAAGAAGATATTGCCGAGCATGTCGCCTGATAGCATCCTTACGTTTTTCGTCCTTTTATATGTTGGTCAAGTACATAATTCGACCCCATCATCTTTCCATGGAATCTCCAGGAACGAGATGATAATGGTGCTGTGAGAGAGAGAGAGAGAGAGAGAGAGAGAGAAAGAGAGAGAGAGAGAGGGCGGGTTATAACTCATGTATGAGCGAGAGAGAGGAGTTGGAAGACAGGCTCATGTTAGAGCATCCACAGTGGGGGGTGTATGTTAAATATACACCCCCAGTCACCAGAATCGTCTCCAATGGTGAGATGTAAATGGATGTAAATATACATCAACACCATAAGGATGTAAAATAAAATGTATATTTACATCCATTTTTACATCCCTTGCAGGTGGAACCCACCCGAGAAAATAGAAGAAAAATGAAGAAAAGTCAACATAAAAAGCTGGGACCCATGGCTACACCCCCGAATTTACACCCCCCACTGGAGCAAAAAACATATTTACACCCTGAGGAGGTGTAAAGGGGATGTAAAAGTGGTTTTACACCCCCGAATTTACACCCCCCACTATGGATGCTCTTAGACTTTATATCAATTATGGTACTTTATAATTTATACATCCTTTTATTTTGCATGATTTTGGTATAAATTTAAAATTTATAATACTAAATAATTATATATAAAAAAGAAACGCCTAGGCAACAACAACCCATTTTTCCAAATACAATGACCATACTCTGTGATCCATAATATTTCCCAGCCAATGATCTCCACATCAAGAAGCCCAAGATTCTAAATCTTAAATTCTGACAATAATAGCTATCATAAATAGGAATGCATGTTTGAACAACAGAAATGCTAAATCTCTAGAACGCGTGCATTTATCTGTAGAGCATTGGAAGGGAAGTTTAAGACTAATGAAATCACCTAATATGATAATCGAAGTATTATTGGTCATAGCATGACCCGGACCAAATTGGAGGACTTCGAGCATAGAAGTTGGTCACTGGAGCAGCTTGAACTCCACGTCTATTCAAGAGGCATCTGAAGTATTGTAGCCGAGGCAGTGCAGTTAAATTACCATTTCGCGAAGATGTTGCCTCCCTCCTGCTCCACAAACGCTCTACAGGGAAAACGAAATGGCTTTCAATCTCAAGCTGAAGAGTACCCAGAAAACACAGAGTACCAAGTACTCGCTTATATACATATCACACCTGGGAGATTGACTCTAAATCGACTTAATTCACTACTTACCTGCAGCAGCAGCAGCTCGAGGCCAAATAGTTTGCTGAACATCTGATGTATCAGCTGTCTCACCCCACATGCATACTTCTCCTCCAAGAACAAGCTTTTGCTGAGAAACATCGTCAATTCCTTCAAGTGGTTCAGCATTATAAGTATCTTCCCAAGGGACATCTAGATGGTCAAGATACCAAACACCTTGATTGCTGAAAATACATCTGAAACCTTTGGCAACAGCCTTCGGACAAACCCCTGGGCCCAACCTATTGCATTTATAAAGTTAACAAAGTGCTTAAGACCTTAGAGCTTCACTTCATGCCATCACAAAACTGTGCATAGGGAAGAAAATCACCAGTTATGCACTACAGTCTTTGGATTGAGCTTTGTTGGGAAGGTGTTGAAGGTTTCTTCCCTGTGGTAAGAAAACTTAAATCTGTCACATCATTCTTTACAGTATTGAGAAACAAAAACAACGAAACACTCTTTGAATAGTTGAATTCCTTTATTTAAAAGCTGTTGATTCATAACTTTAAACTGATGAAAAACCTAGCAAGAATTTACGAGGGAACAACAAAGGATGGTAACAATTCTATTTATATTAGACATACCAGTTTACCGGGGTCCAATTTTTTGAAATTGCTATTTCTTGTGCTTTGAGAACAAAATACTGATATGCGTCTTTAGTAGTCATGTTGTGTTGCTCAAGCCTACAAATATAAAGACCAATGCACAGAGTTACATGCAAATTGTAATCATCGCTTGAAAGGTAGAAGATTACAAATTGTAATCATATAAGATCTGAAAGATAATGAAAATGCCAAATGAAGTAAGTACCATTGCTTCACATGTTGAGTGGAGCTCCAACAAGCTGTCAAATTTTGAAATAACATCAGATCGTATGCAAGCATGAAACAACAGAGAGAGAGAGAGAGAGGTTCTGCACATGACATCTAATGAAAATTTACAATCACACAATACAAGAGTTTACATACAGGTCCTTAGAATATAACCCATCACTTCTCTCATCACAGATCCATCATATTTTGCAAGGAGCAGAAAGTCATCCGCTCACTTACAAGTTATGATATCTCAATGTAGGTGTAAAATATAAACATTTGTACTCCTTCAAATTCTTGGAAAGAGAACGAATAATAATTGGTAGATTCTCCTCTAAGACTTTATCAGGATATAGAGAACAATACAACACTCTCTAGCTCATAAAAGTTATGTGTGCACCAAAATTTTATAAAAGCAAAATACTTATAATTTCATTGTTTATCAGAAAAAATTTATATAAAAAAAAACACAAAGATTAGTCTCGCATAAAGAAAAAAGAGTAAACTTATTCATTCTTGTGTGAATAAAATGACTGCAGAATATTAGCTTAGAACAAAAGGTTTTACTTACTTGTATTAACTTCATCACCACCCAAGTGGAATAGCTCAAAGGGAAAAATCTTTCTCATATCTGTACATTGGAAACTAAAATTGCATAAGTATATGGAAGATAAACACAAGATTTGCCACAGTAGCTATCGACAATTATATATTTTTTAAAGTAGAAATCATACGTGGACATGATATTCATGATTTTCAGGTCCTACTTCTATGCATCAAGTGTGTAATCAGTGAGAGAGAGAGAGAGAGAGAGAGAGCGAGAGAGAGAAGTACTCGATACCCATATAGTAAGTAATCTATAAGCACACAATAAATAACAGGGTAAATGTTTTCATGAGCTTAACCTGTCAGAATTCCAGAAACCACATCGAAAGTTGAACTCTTTGATACATCAAGTGGCTCTTTGCAGGAAGTGGAAGGCCAAAGATTAGGATATCCAGCGCCCCTGCGCAAGAGAATTAAGAACAGGTTTGAGTTTTCATAAATCAGCAGTTTTACCAGATGACCAAAAAGCACTATTCGTCAATGCGAATGCAATGTCAGAAAAACTCTGATCTGTTTGCTACTGGAATTTAAGTTTCCTGCAGGCACCCATGTGGTAAAGCACAAAAATAAAGTACCATACATGAAAAAATTCAGTTCTGCCAGACCAAGTGGTAAATGAGAAAAGAATTTTCTCCAGAGACGATTCTAGATAGTGGTAAGCAGTAATCATGTTGTGATGTTCAACTTCTCTAAATCATTTTGAGTGGAAGTTATCCAAGATTACAACATGACATCATAGGAAAAAAAAAATACCTTTTTGTATAGAAAGAATTGGGAATTATATTGACAACTAAGTATCTTCTTCACTCTCTCAGTTCCTAGAAAGCCATGACAAAATAATTACTGACGAAACCAAAGCTAAGTAAACTATGTCCCTTCATTTGATCATACCATAATAATTAAGCATCAAATCCTAGCTTAGAGAAAATAGCTACTTGATGGGAAAGGCTGAAAAATCCACTTTTATCATACTAAAAATAATTTAACTACAATAATATGTCCAAATCATTAGCTTAAGACAAAAGTTGATATTGAAAAAGATTTTTACCATGATTCTGCGTGACCAGGGACATCTACTTCTGCCATAACATTGATGCCTGCCACAGAAACATGCAAAATGATCAAGTAAAATATGTAAAATAGATTGTATTTCGCGTCCAACCAGGCTAAGGACACAACAAGGAATAGTAAAGAACATAAGCTTATTTTCTAGCCCAGTAAGGAAATAAAGACTATACGCACCTCTTGTTTTGGCAAAGCTTCACATTAACATGTCAAAATGTGGAAAGAAAACACAAAATTAGTCTATTTAAGAGTATGAAAGCACAAACTGCATATCAGATACGCAGATTAAACAAGAAGACATGGCTATATGTTTAGAAGGCTGCAAGAATAATTCAGTAGTTACTTTTTCAGGTTCACATTTGCAGTCCTCTGCAAGCATTCTTTTTTATTTTATCTCACTCTAAGATAATCAGTAATAATCACTGCCATTATCATAGTTTTCAAAATAAGTCCCATTCAGGTTCATAATCCATCTTAAGATTCTCTGAAGATATGATGTATCATAGTACTTTCTGTTTTCAACAGCTGGAATGCAATGATTAGGATGAATACGGAACACACAAGTAATCTTCAGCTCTTCAAAGAAGTTCAAAAGCTAATGAGGATTGAATAATCTACAGAAATCTTACCTGACAATTTCAATTGCATCCTCAACTGTGTAGCGCTCCCACTTTGTATATGAACCTTTCCACAACTTTGGGTATGAAGGTACTTCTAGAGGAAATGATTCTCTATCTATGATGTGCCAATGAAGAACATTCTACTTAATGTAATTCGCACCATCAGTATTACATGAAAAAACATTAGAGAAACAAATCGTAGTGTAATATCAGGAAGGTGCTTAAATGAATCCAAGTGCAAAAATCCTTCTAGGTAACATATCTTACAAGTTTAGCATATGACATCGATTCAATAACTTGTTTAATCACGTCAACTGGTAAATAGTGCCTTGATGTATCTGCAAAAATGTGAAAAAGATGGGCATTAAGAATCATTATAGGACATAGTAATTAATGAACTTAGAAGAGAATTCCTTCTTTCATGAAAAATAGTAGCTTACCAAGCAAAAGCCCTCTGTATGCAAACCTTGGACTGTCCCGTATGTACCAGGGTGCCCTGTACACTTGTACAGATTTACTCCCGTAATCAAAAGTACACAATTGGCTGAATGTCTAGAACATTGCAAAAGAGAAGATTGAATAAGGAAAGGGAGAGGCTGGAACAAAACATAGCCATGCCTATTTGTGCACAATGAGAGATTTGCTAAGCAAATTATCATGAATACAAATTAAGCAGCTTATGATTTATCCAACAGTTGATCTCAATTACTAATCCAGAATATTTCATTCTCATTATTTATACAAGTAATAAATACTTAAGCATTTCAAGCAGATATTTTGACAACCAACAGAGTCAGCAAAGGAACATATGACATCGTTATTCTACAATTTCAAAATGGCGTAATTTGATAAGGAGCCACCAGTAAAAGGAACAACTTATCACAAGTGATGCATTACCCAGAACTAGATCAACAGTACCCCAGTAACATTTGACATTTGACTGGCAGCTGCAAACCCAACAGAGGTTCAGGTAAGCGTTCACTCATGCACCTCAGTTTGACAGAGCAAGAGATGGAGGAAACATGATTTCCATCTGTTGCTCATCTGTACAAAGTCCATTATTATCCTTTAACTGGAAAGAAAATGATAGCTTGTCTCTCCCTAGTGCCTACCTCAATCTCTTCCTCACTTGCCTTATTGGAAGTCAAGTTGCAGTCCAAGTCACGAAAACAACCCCCCTACTTATATACATGGGCTTGTACATCACCATGCCTAATTCGAAACACAATGTAGTAACAATCATACATACCTCTAACGCCCGCAGAGCACCATACACAGTGTTTGCCTGCAACCAGAAAGGGAACAAAAATCAACATCCATGGAACGTCAGCACATCCATACCATTATTTTGCTGTTCATTTTCTCAAAAATGCGGGTAGATATTGATTAATTTTGATGTTAACGCATCATGTACTAGTCAGAGCCAGAGGTTTAATACTACAGACTTGCAAGACATTCTTAGTTCTTTGGTTTGAAACCTCTCATCCCCATTTTTTAGTTATATGTTAACCTCATGCAGTGCACTCAATGCAGGATGGGAAAGCATATATATGTTTTGCTTGATATAAATTGCTGGCTCAAAGAGCTTAACCCATCCAAGGAACAGGGCTGTGCAATTCACAACAAATTATCATCTGCTTCTGCATCTAATTGTCAGAATACACCAAAGAATTGAAAAACCACAATCTCCAATCCTCAATTTACCTCAATGGTGGCCTCCCCAACAATCGATTGGCCATCCTTCTTCTGCACGAACAAAGTATAGCTCTCATCCACACCAAGTTGAAGCTGAAAATAGCCAAACCCGCTATAAAAGTCAAAACCACAATCATTTTCTCAAAAACAAATACAAACTCTGAATTTCTGAAAAAACCCAACTCACATCTTCGCTATCTGAATGAACCACAACTTTCAGTTTAGTAACATCATAGGACAGTCTCCTTCCCCTTATTCTATCAAAGGAAGAAACCCCATGACTGTTCTTGAATATAATAGCTTTGTAGCGATCAAACCCAAGTCTGAGAATGCTAGAGTTGCCTCCGTTCCCGCCCACAACGAGCGAGAGCTGTGGGTGGACAGAAAGGGTCTTGTTGCCGAAGGTCAACTCGGAAGGCAGAGGCCATAGGTACGTTAGAGAGTCGTTGACTTCATCAGCTGAATTAAGGCCTTGGGTTTGCAGAACACAGAGGGAGTGAGAGAAGACAAACAAGATTAAGAACAAGGTGGACATGGCTTGCCTGAATTCTGAGAAATAAGAAATGGGATTGAGTTTTGAGTTTTGAGTGTTCGATAAGAACTATGGTCAACGTTTTGTGACAGGAGAGTCGAGTAGGTGAAACATCAAATGATGGAGATGATGAGAAGAAGACAAAGTTGGTGAAACGGAATAAAAAAAGATGGAATCCTCAGGTTAATTTTCTTTATTTTTCTCTGATACAGTGTTTATGACTGAATATTTGTCTCTGATTCTGAACTTTTGAACAAAAACAAATAAAAGTTAAGGGTTAATTTCAATTTGGTACTTTAAAATTCTCACTTTTAAGGCATGTTTGTCCATGCAATCTTAATTTTAACAATCATGTATCCTAATTTTTTTAATTTTTGCAATATGATTACGATGTTAACGTCACATTCAAAATTCCTATTAATTGCCTACGTGTTAGGCATATGTTCCTTCTATTCGCTTCATTTAGTATCAATTGAAGCGTATTTCTGTGTCTTCCCACCCAAACTTGCAGAAAATGTGTCATAGCTTCTTAATAACAGTACTAGCAAAAGACAACAATTGCCTGAAAATACCCTCCAACTAACATTGAAAGAAGCAAATGGGTGAAAACTAGACTTACCACGTAGGTAATTAACGTAAATTTTAGCGGTTAAGTGACGCCAAAACTATATTGCAAAAAATTAATAAGATTAAGGTACATGATTGTTAAACTTTGAGTAACAAATATGAAGTAATTCAAGTAAGAGTCCAGAGTATTAAATTGAAATTAATCCAAAAGTTAATGCTGGCTAGAGTTTAGTGAGCATCCTGCTCCAAATTGCAAACACTTTTTTTAAACAAATGTTTATATTACTGAAAAAAGTTTTTTTTTTTTTTGAAAATTGTTGTCTTCATAATACTACAAAAGTATGATATTTGCTCCAACAAAAACAATTATATTTATTTTGAAAACATAAAATATTTAGCTTTTTTTTCTGGAAATATTCATGGAAGGTTTGCCTTTATGTTGTAATGATTTTTTTTAATAAAAAATATTTGGGTGTAGTTCATATTTGATCGCAGAAAAGGTGGGAGCTACGAGAAAATGTAATATTTACCAAACTTTTATCATAGAAACTTGAACTTAAGATTTATTGTTTGTCCACCTATTTAATATCACACAAGCAAAAGTTTGTGCACACATTAAGATATTTAGATTTGTGCGTCCATTTATGCAGATTAATTGTTTTTTTTTTTGTTCATTCACCCCATACCAAGAGTTTGAACTTAAGATTTATTGTTTGTCCACCCATCTAATATCACACAAACAAAGCTTTGTGGGCACAATAAGATATTTATATTTTTGCGTCCATTTATGCATGTTAATAGTTTTTTTGTTCTTTCACCCCATACCATGGACGGACCCATGAAATTTTAAGGGGTGGGCTAATTTTTTTATTTTATTTTTTGGGAAATCCATTATATTACATTTTTCTTCTTCTTAAAAGGACGAATTATCAATAAAATCCAAAATTTAACACCCAAACCCTAAATCATAAAAAGCTAACAATAACAATTGAATTGAAAATTAAACAAAAAGTAAGAGAGAAACTTACTAATATTAAAGAACCCATTGGATATAGGTTTATACAATTTTAAAGAGGAGGAGACCTACTACTTCTAAGCTCTCAAGTTCAAATATAAGGTTATAGTTACATGGATGGGTAATATAAAAACATGATGTTTGATGTGTGTAGGTGCTTCTAGAGATGAAATCTTATGATTGGGATAGGCTAATGTCAACAAAGAGGAGTGGACTGTTTTTAATTAACCTGAGTTTGACTTATAAAATTAACACTAATTTTTTTCATCTCCAAATTTAGCACTGGATTAGAGCCCACTGTAGCCCATGCATAGATCCGCTCTTGCCCCATACCCAGTAGGTGGACAGAAAATTAAAGAAGAAAAAAGGAAAATGCATGAGAATACATAAGATTTAAAAGCCATTATAAAGGAAACATAAACAAACGTTGTCCAGATGGTGTAACACCTAAGTTGGCTAAATGATGTAGCGCATAGGTTGGTTAGATGGTGTACCATGTAGCACATAGGTTGGTGAGGTGGTGCAGTCAGGCAAAAAACCTTACATGTAATGGGGATATAACTGTTTTGCTATCCCAACCAATAACACAAATATGTGAAATAATTATCCTATGTGTCATTGCATTATTTATCAGGAATAACAAAAAGTGTTATTCCCGTTACATGAGAGTTTCTCATCATTAGAGGTAGAGTTTGTTTTTTATATTTAGGAGGACCAAAAATGTAAAACACAAAAGTTAATTATATATATATATTGATTTATTGGATAAACTATTACCTACAATAGTACGAGATTAAAAGTGATTTTCTTTGGAAAAATATAGTACTATATTCATAATAATAGATGATGGGGCTCCCAGGCTTAAGTGTAGTAGTTTTTCTTTATATTTGTTACCACACTCAATATATACATTTAAAGGAATTAAATAAATTGGCAGGGCCACTTCTGGCGTTGACATAGTTTCACCCATGGGTGTGAATAGGTTAGCCAGATGGTGTATATCACTGGGTTGGCTAGACATGTACTTGATTATATTGAGGGCCTGTTAGATAAGGGACAAATTTGGACTCGCTTACACAAAATTTTATCCCATGTTTATTTTGAATTTTTCTATTTAAACCACGCAATTATCTTTGTTTACCCCACATTTTAAGTTCACTTCAACTTCTAATTTAAATTTTCATAATTTTCTAAGAAAACCCCACTATTTTTTCAAACTATCCCTAAATACACACCTAGCAGAAAATATATATAACTCATGAACCTCTCACTCTACACCTCGCTATCTTGCCCCTCACCACTCTAAGTTCACCTCAACCTCACATTACTTTAAAAGATAAAAACATTGTTGTCAAATGTGTAGTAGCATTAAGAATGAACTATGAGGTTTTGTGAAGAGAAAATATGAGTAATAGGTTTCTTGGATTGAAAGAGGAGTAATCTAATAATAGGGTGTAGAGGAGTTTGTGTTTTTCTAAAACTTAATATGAAGAGTGGTGGGGTGTGTGGAGGTATGTATATAAATGTACTAGGGTTAAGTATTAAGTTGTGTTTGTACCATATCTGACCCTCCACTCATACAACGACACGTGGATCACTTCAGCTCACCCAAGTGCCCAAGGCCTCGAACAATCGGCATCTGCTACCGATGGCATTGTCTCAAAGCCACATACAATCGGTACCCACCATCGATTCTATAAATCAGCCTGGAAGCACCCGCCAGAAATATCTAAATACAAGTGTCAAACTCATAGGGCCCTCCCACGAGTCCCACATCGGAAATGAGTACTAAGAGCATTCAAAATGCCCTCTATAAAGGGACCCCTTCACTACAATACAAGGGTAAGACTTTTCAGCTTGACTTTTATACTTCTATATAGTCAACAGCAAGAGCTCTTATAAACAAACTTACTTGAGCATCGGAGGGTCTTAGGCTGGTTCCACACGGTTCCATAGACCTCACGAGCTTCGCTTATCTTCCGTTCAAGATCAGCATATGAAGACAGGAAGAATCTCCATCTATCGCTCAATCGATCTCTCGATCGTCCATCTCACTTGTAAGTTGCACTCATCTCTTTTTGTTCAGTTTTAGTGTCAACAAGTTGGATAACCTTTTTTGTCTTTTTTCACAATAATAAAACTTAAGAGCTTAATGATTTAAGTTTTTTGGTGAACAAAGAAATTGTGGGGTTTAAATAGAAAAACTCTTTATTTTTACATGGTACTATAACTTTAAATAGGACTACTAATCCTGGCCCACAAAAAACACCTTCTTAGATGTTCTTATTGAAACCCCTATGGAAAGAAGGGACTAAATTGTCCCGAGCCCTCCTTGTGGCGAACGTGCCTTTTCTTTTCATTTGCCCACCTAATCTCCTGCAACTAGCCACAACCACCAATCACCCAACCATTGTATCTCCTTCAACCTTCTGCACCACCCACACTCAAAATAAGAAAAACTCAAACTGATAAAAAAAAAAAAAAACGAGCAATTTAATCCCAAAATGAACAAAAGTGACTCCTATTCAAAAACCCTTTACCCACAGTTTTTAGTTTGATGGATCTACATACCTTGGGGGTTTAGTGGGATTGAATTGGGTTTTTTTAGAATTGTCGTGGAAATTCAATTCGGTTTCTTTGAAACTTGGTTGTGATTGCAGAGTGGGAGTGAGATAGGTCTATTTGAATGTTTGTTTTTTTTGTTTTTGTTTGGAGTTGGTGGAGTTTGTATTGGATGGAATTGTCGATGGAGAGGAAGTGTTCCTCGAGGTCCTGCCATTGGAGAATAAAATTGGCAACTTTGGAAGCATGGGTCTTGAGGAGGTTGAAGGATTGAGCAAGCCAAGCCAGGAGGAAGAAGAGAAGGAAAAAGCCCTGATAGAGAGGAGGAAGAATATGCAGAGAAAATAAAAGGAAAAAGAACAAATAAATTCATATGCCCTGCTTTTCAAAAATTATAATAATCTATTCCCAATCTCTTCCAAACGTACACCACACGCAGGACAAGTGTTATCCAGCTTAGACAAAGCCAAGCCAATCCAAGACAATCTATAAGCCTAACCCTTGCCAAGACAATCTTGCGTAATAAATGAGCCTTGAGTGGTTTTCAATACCCTTTTATAATCTCTCTTAGTTGTCAACAAGTCTAGTCCAATGAAAAAGGGCATTGCTTTGCAGACTAATGATATTAGGTTTAAACCCCCATGACACATTGTAGGGGTAGAGAATACTCTCTTAGTTTATGGTTGTAATTGAAATCATGTTTTACATCATCCATGTAATCTTTTCATTTTTGAGAAATTATGGGATTTCATTCGTAATTCAGCCAAAAAAGACACTAGTCACGAAATGCCAATACAAGCTAGTCACAAAAAGTCATTACAATAATGGAGCAATCTAATATGAAAATTAGCACAATCTTGGGCTCATCCACTAACAATCATGTATGATCGAAGAAACTCATATATAAGCATGCCAACTAAGAGTGCAAATTGAGAAAAACCAAAAATATATAAAGCTTGAAAAAACCAAGCCATAACAATATAAATAAAACTCTTACAAAGGAGAGGTGAAAAGCTATCACAAAAAAGAGGTGAAAAACTCTCAAAAAAAGAAGAAGATAAAAACTACACAGAAAATCCAAAGAATCTCTATGACTTATTACAAATTAAAGCTCTTACAAAATGAGCCATGTAATTTAATTTCTACAAATTAATAAAGTTTTTTCTGATGCCTTTGGGTTCCCTTAAAAAAACCGTAGTCCAAAGAAAACATACCCACATTTAGGTCAATACTCTTTTTGTTTTCAAAATTGAGCCCATATGTTATGTTCCTTTGCCAGGTTAGTTTTTATTTTATTTTGGGAGACTTTTGGATTAAGATTGGGTTGTCTCCAAAAGTGAAGACTGAAGCCCATATTCGACCCATGGCCTAGATTCAAGCTTAGGTCCTTTTCAGATGGGCTAAAAAAATCTAATGAATTTTCGTTTTCAGGTTAAACCCGGTTCTTTATTTGACTCGCAAACTAGTGCCAAACAAAACGAGAAGACAAGCCATAGCCTTTCCATGCTTGAACCTCAAGAAATCAATAAAAAAAATATTACCCTTTTGTTTTGGGGATAGTACACTGGAAAAAAGATGCAAAACAAAAAAAAGATCTAAAGGAACAAAAACAGTGGGGAGACAAAAAACAGAGATAACTTTTTTTTTTTTTTTTTTTTTTTTTGGTGAACAAAAGTTTAGGGGGAGCTTGGCTATGCTACACCACCATCGCCAGGGCAAGCCTGCAACCTCTACCCTGCAGGACTCACGATGTGACACGTACCTGTCACACAGCCCACAGGTATGGATTTCCACAGGAGACTTACAGATCGCGAACCAAACAACACCTCCTGGCAGCGGGGATCGAACCTGTGTGGGAGATAACTTTTGATATCAAATCTTGTACCAAAACCCTCTAAGACGTGTCTTCCATACGGCACTAACAATAAAAGGGAAGGAAAAAAAAAAGAACCAAGGGCTAAACAGGTAACAAAACAAACCACATAAACACATTTAAATTGATGTATACAATTTTAGAGAAAAAAATAATAATTATAAACGAATAAAAACATTTAATACGTACATAATGCTTATTAAAGACGTCAGATGTGCATTGGGGTCTAAAGAAAAAAAGCCCTTAACTCTAAAATCCCCCACATGGTGCTTGATAACAACTGCTCGACAAATGTGGCTGGCCAATCGGTGGTGCTCGATAAGGACGGCGGCGGGGGAACGGACCTTTCCCCGCAAGAGAGGGTCGGCTATGACACCGATAAGTCGCTTTGGAATTCAATTTTGAAGTCAATGGGTATGTATGTTTTTCTGGTTTATGTGGTAGAATTTCGTTTCGTACAATATCCTAGTTCTATTTGATTTGAAAATACTTTAAGAGGAAGATTGTTGCTCCATTTGGTTAATTGAGTGTATTTCTCAGCAAAATTTTTGTCTTTGGGAAGTAATTGAAGTTGGTCGAAACCTTTGCTAATTCATCAGATTAAGCTATAACTGATTTTGTTTTTATTTTTAATTAGAACCAAAGGCTTTTTTGTAAACTATTGGGCTTTGTATGGTTTGGAAAAAAGAAACTGTTGTTTTTGTTTTACTTTTGTTGGTGTAATTAGAGGATGTATATATTATCCCAAATTCTTGAATCACTTTCATCTTTTTCAGTCAAGTTATTTTGGTGCGTGCACGATGAATTCCCGATATTTAATAATATAGTTATTTGTTAGTAGTATCAATGTCATTCTTCCAACTTCTTTGACGTTATCACCCATTCTTTTCCTTTTTACTTTTGTATTTAACAATGTAATTGCATGGAAACAGAAGATGACAAGGTTAAACCACCAAAGACTGCAGAACAAAGGAGGTTTGAAGAACTTATCACTTATTTTGTTAACCACACGTCACCAAATGTTGACTTTTTGAAGGCCCCGGACCCTCCTATTCCTGCTGGTATGTTTTTTTATTTATGATACAAGCCATAGTATAAACTACAAGGGTGAGGTGGGTATCTCACACACACTATCGAGTTGTCATGTGGCTTTAAACTTGAAACAACTAGTCTGCAAATTAAGGCTCTTTTCCACTAGGCAAAACCTTGTTGGCCTATTAATTTTAGAGACGAAAAGAAAAAAAAATAGATAGCCCTCCCACCTCCCTCCTCCCTCCTCCCTCCTCCCTCCTAATCCTATTAGTATGCTTTTGATTATACATAATATAATAAAAAGATCCATACTGTATTTACATATATTTCATCATATATTTTTTCTCTCTTCTTATAATATAATATCCATGTATTCGTTGTATGACATAATATCTACGTATACGTTATAATTCTATGTCATGTGCTCACAATACTTATTTTTGGGATTTATCTTCTTCATTAACCAAAACAAAAACAAAAAAACAAAAACAAAAACAAAAACAAAAAGTATTTATTCTTATTGCTTTTGTTGTATTTAACAATGAGTCTACAAATTTCACACAGGTGAATGTAGGTACTGTTTAAAGGTGGATGATCACATTACACAACGGTGCCCTTACAAGTATGATGTCCCAAAGAATGCAATTCTTGGCAAGGCTTGTTCGGTTCAGTGTATTGTCTGCGGATGTAGGTTTAGAGACTCATGTTGTGCCAAATGCGGCAATACCCGTGGACGTGCAATCCTCATGGATTGTAGAACCTGTGGGAAGCCATATGACCACTGGCCTGATATGTGCCCGCAACGCAATTTGAATTCTTCTTTTACGTGCGACCCCTATACTGGTTATTTTTCTTTCAAGGCTTGTCCTCCAAAAGAGTAGAGAATAGAGAATGAATAGTACTCTAGAGTTAAAGCAAAAGAGAAAGGAGCTTTTTTATGTTGTTTGCCAAAAATGGGGCATGTTTTTGTTTAGCCATGCATCTTATCATTTAGATGCCTACAACTTGTATTGTTTTTATCGCAAATGAATTGCAATTTGCAGCAGATGCATTGTCATTGTCTATTATATTCTTATGCTTGAAGATGTGGGAATACAATCCATCTATTTAGAAAATGTCTCAAGTAAAAGGTGGTTTTTATCTCAACATTTTTGTTCTTCTCTTATGGGATTAGTATACTTTATTTTAATTTAAAGACTTGCTAAACAATAACTAGGAATGAATGACCAAGGTTTGAAGAATAAGGATGGAGTTGGAAATACATTCAAAGATATTATCGCAGTGTCATGCATGTGATATGAGGGCCAGGCCAAGTGATGCTTGGACAACCTCTGGAAAATAGTTGAAATAAAAGTTATATACTAAAATCGAAGTACGTATCTAAAACTTCCCAACTTTCAGAACAAGTTGTCATATGAGTTTGAAACTTGCGCCACTCAGCAGTTTATACATTCCGTTTTGACATCTAAAGAAGTCAGAGCCTAAAACTTGTTGATGATGATGTTGTTGGTAATTGTACGTAGCTAATCCAGAATCAGGAGATATATAATCCTATATCGATCATACCACAACATTAATTAGGTCTTGTTTGGACTAGTCATCATAAAATGAGGTTTGGGTTTGGATCATCATCACATTAGTTTCAGTTACATTATAATCTTTGCCCGTTCAGGCTAGGATGGATTATTCGCTTCATCAGCCACTATGTCATTTATGACTTTACAACTGCAATTTCTCATGCAACATTGCAATTCTTAATGTATCGCTTTCATGACTAGCCGTGGTTATCTGATAAATAAATATGGAATATTAAATTTCTTGGTTTTCAACTTGTGATTCTAATTGTCAAATATATGTGGCCATGATCAACAATCAGAATCCCAGTGTCAATCACCAGATGTTCAGTCTCTAAGACATCCTTTGGGCAACTCAACCATGTGTGTAGGTTTTGAAAATGGAGTGATCACAGTATACTTGCTTTAGTAATAGATTGTAGATGGAATGTTCACTTTTTGTCTACATTCTATCAACCATAAGTCCAAAATCTTAGCTTGAGAAGAAAAGAAAAAAAAGAAGAAGAAGAAATTTCCTAGTTAGTTATTCATTTTCTCTTGGATTCGCTACATATCGTTCTCGAATTGTTAAAATAACCAATGTAGACTTTTGCAAGCTCTGTTTTAAGCATTGGGATGGTAAAGAGAGCATGGTGAGCTTGGCATAGAATGGTTGAAATGCAGGCCTATTACATAGAATGATAGAGTTTCCTAAACAGTCACAATCTAATCCGGCGCCTGTTTTAAAATTGAATAACTATCAGTCCAGTCCTGTGTTAATTCATTTTGATGAAGTTGATGAAATCACCTAATATGATAATCCAAGTATTATTGGTCATAGCATGACCCGGACCAAATTGGAGGATTTCGACCAATCAAGTTGGTCACAGGAGCAGCTTGAACTCCACGTCTATTCAAGAGGCATCTGAAGTATTTTAGCCGAGGCAGTGCAGTTAAATTACCATTTCGCGCAGATGTTGCCTCCCTCCTGCTCCACAAACGCTCTACAGGGAAAACGAAATGGCATTCAGTCTCAAGCTCAAGAGTACCCAGAAAACACACAGCACCAAGTACTCGCTTATATACATATCACACCTGGGAGATTGACTCTAAATCAACTTAATTCACTACGTACCAGCAGCAGCAGCAGCTCGAGGCCAAATAGTTTGCTGAACATCTGATGTATCAGCTGTCTCACCCCACATGCATACTTCTCCTCCAAGAACAAGCTTTTGCTGAGAAACATCGTTAATTCCTTCAAGTGGTTCAGCATTATAAGTATCTTCCCAAGGGACATCTAGATGGTCAAGATACCAAACACCTTGATTGCTGAAAATACATCTGAAACCTTTGGCAACAGCCTTCGGACAAACCCCTGGGCCCAACCTATTGCATTTATAAAGTTAGAAAGTGCTTAAGACCATTAGAGCTTCACTTGATGCCATCATAAAACTGTGCATAGGGAAGAAAATCACCAGTTATGCACTACAGTCTTTGGATTGAGCTTTGTTGGGAAGGTGTTGAAGGTTTCTTCCCTGTGGTAAGAAAACTTAAATCTGTCACATGATTCTTTACAGTATTGAGAAACAAAAACAACGAAACACTCTTTGAATAGTTGAATTCCTTTATTTAAAAGCTGTTGATTCATAACTTTAAACTGATGAAAAACCTAGCAAGAATTTACGAGGGAACAAAAAAGGATGGTAACAATTCTATTGATATTAGACATACCAGTTTACCGGGGTCCAATTTTTTGAAATTGCTATTTCTTGTGCTTTGAGGACAAAATACTGATATGCGTCTTTAGTAGTCATGTTGTGTTGCTGAAGCCTACAAGTATAAAGACCAATGCACAGAGTTACATGCAAATTGTAATCATCGCTTGAAAGGTAGAAGATTACATGCAAATTGTAATCATATAAGATCTGAAAGATAATGAAAATGCCAAATGAAGTGAGTACCATTGCTTCACATGTGGAGTGGAGCTCCAACAAGCTGTCAAATTTTGAAATAACATCAGATTGTATGCAAGCATGAAACAACACACACGAGAGAGAGAGAGAGAGAGAGAGAGAGAGAGAGAGAGGTTCTGCACATGACATCTAATGAAAATTTACAATCACACGATACACGAGTTTACATACAGGTCCTTAGAATATAACACATCACTTCTCTCTCATCACAGATCCATCATATTTTGCAAGGAGCAGAATGTCATCCGCTCACTTACAAGTTATGATATCTCAATGTAGGTGTAAAATATAAACATTTGTACTCCTTCAAACTCTTGGAAGGAGAACGAATAATAATTGGTAGATTCTCCTCTAAGACCTTATCAGGATATAGAGAACAATACAACACTCTCTAGCTCATAAAAGTTATGCATGCACCAAAATTTTATAAAAGCAATGTACTTATAATTTCATTGTTTATCAGAAAAAATTTATATAAAAAATAACACAAAGATTAGTGTCGCATAAAGAAAAAGAGTAAACTTCTCCATTCTTGAGTGAATAAAATGACTGCTGAATAATAGCTTAGAACAAAAGGGTTTACTTACTTGTATTAACTTCATCACCGCCTAAGTGGAATAGCTCAAAGGGAAAAATCTTTCTCATATCTGTACATTGGAAACTAAAATTGCATAAGTATATGGAAGATAAACACAAGATTTGCCACAGTAGCTATAGAAAATTATATATTTTTTAAAGTAGAAATCATACATGGACATGATATTCATGATTTTCAGGTACTACTTCTATGCATCAAGTGTGTAATCAGTGAGAGAGAGAGAGAGAGAGAGAGAGAGAGAAGTACTCGATACCCATACAGTAAGTAATCTATAAGCACGCAATAAATAACAGGGTAAATGTTTTCATGAGCTTAACCTGTCAGAATTCCAGAAACCACATCGAAAGTTGAACTCTTTGATACATCAAGTGGCTCTTTGCAGGAAGTGGAAGGCCAAAGATTAGGATATCCAGTGCCCCTGTGCAAGAGAATTAAGAACAGGTTTGAGTTTTCAAAAATTAGCAGTTTTACCAGATGACCTAAAAGCACTATTCGTCCATGAGAATGCAATGTCAGAAAAACTCTGATCTGTTTGCTACTGTAATTTAAGTTTCCTGCAAGTGCCCATGTGGTAAGGCACAAAAATAAAGTACCATAAACGAAAAAATTCAGTTCTGCCAGACCAAATAGTAAATGAGAAAAGAATTTTCTCCAGAGACGATTCTAGATAGTGGTAAGCAGTAATCATGTTGTGATGTTCAACTTCTCTAAATCATTTTCAGTGGAAGTTATCCAAGATTACAACATGACATCATAGGAAAAAAAAATTACCCTTTTGTATAGAAAGAATTGGGTATTATTATATTGACAACTAAGTATCTTCTTCAATCTCTCAGTTCCTAGAAAGCCATGACAAAATAAGTAAGCTATGTCCCTTCATTTGATCAGACCATACTAATTAAGCATCCAATTCTAGCTTAGAGAAAATAGCTACTTGATGGGAAAGGCTGAAAAATCCATTTTTATCATACTAAAAATAATTTAACTACAATAATATGTCCAAGTCATTAGCTTAAGAGGACAGTTAATATGTCCACAACATTAGCTTAAGACAAAAGTTGATATTGAAATTTTTTTTTACCATGATTTTGCATGACCAGGGACATCTACTTCTGCCATAACATTGATGCCTGCCACAGAAACATGAAAAATGATCAAGTAAAATATGTAAAATAGATTGTATCGCGTCCAACCAGGCTAAGGACACAACAAGGAATAGTAAAGAACATAAGCTTATTTTCAAGCCCAGTAAGGAAATAAAGACTATACGCACCTCTTGTTTTGGCAAAGCTTCGCATTAACATGTCAAAACGTGGAAAGAAAACACAAAATTAGTCTATTTAAGGGTATGAAAGCACAAACTGCATATCAGAAACGCAGATTAAACAGGAAGACGTGGCTATATATTTAGAAGGCTGCAAGAATAATTCAGTAGTTACTTTTTCAGGTTCACATTTGTAGTCCTCTGCAAGCATTCTTTTTTATTTTATCTCACTCTAAGATAATCAGTAATAATCACTGCCATTATCATAGTTTTCAAAATAAGTCCCATTTAGGTTCATAATCCATCTTAAGATTCTCTGAAGATATGATGTATCATAGGACTTTCTATTTTCAACAGCTAGAATGCAATGATTAGGATGAATACGGAATACACAAGTAATCTTCAGCTCTTCAAAGAAGTTCAAAAGCTAATGAGGATTGAATAATCTACAGAAATCTTACCTGACAATTTCAAGTGCATCCTCAACTGTGTAGCGCTCCCACTTTGTATATGAACCTTTCCACAACTTTGGGTATGAAGGAACTTCTAGAGGAAATGACTCTCTATCTATGACGTGCCAATGAAGAACATTCTACTTAATGTAATGCGCAACATCAGTATTACATGAAAAAACATTAGAGAAACAAATCATAGTGTAATATCAGGAAGGTGCTTAAATGAATCCAAGTGCAAAAACCCTTCTGGGTAACATATCTTACAAGTTTAGCATATGACATCGACTCAATTACTTGTTCAATCACGTCAACTGGTAAATAGTGCCTTGATGTATCTGCAAAAGTGTGAAAAAGATGGGTACTAAGAATCATTTTAGGACATACTAAGAATCATTTTAGGACAAACTAATTAATGAACTTAGAAGAGAATTCCTTCTTTCATGAAAAATAGTAGCTTACCAAGCAAAAGCCCTCTGTATGCAAACCTTGGACTGTCCCGTATGGACCAGGGTGCCCTGTTTACTTGTACAGATTTACTCCCGTAATCAAAAGTACACAATTGGCTGAATGTCTAGAACATTGCAAAAGAGAAGATTGAATAAGGAAAGGGAGAGGCTGGAACAAAACATAGCCATGCCTATTTGTGCACAATGAGAGATTTGTTAAGCATACTATCATGAATACAAATCAAGCAGCTTATCCAACAGTTGATCTCAATTACTAATCCAAAAACATTTCATTCATTATTTATATAAGTAAGCAATAAATACTTAAGCATTTCAAGCAGATATTTTGACAACCACCAGAGTTAGCAGAGGAACATATGACATCTTTATTCTACAATTTCAAAATGGCGTAATTTGATAAGGAGCCACCAGTAAAAGGAACAACTTATCACAAGTGATGCATTACCCAGGACTAGATCAACAGTACCCCAGTAACATTTGACATTTGACTGGCAGCTGCAAACCCAACAGAGGTTCAGGTAAGCGTTCACTCATGCACCTCAGTTTGACAGAGCAAGAGATGGAGGAAACATGATTTCCATCTGTTGCTCATCTGTACAAAGTCCATTATTATCCTTTAACTGGAAAGAAATTGATAGCTTGTCTCTCCCTAGTGCCTACCTCAATCTCTTCCTCACTTGCCTATTGATAGTCAAGTTGCAGTCCAAGTCACGAAAACAACCCCCCCTACTTATATACATGGGCTTGTACATCACCATGCCTAATTCGTAACACAATGTAGTAACAATCATACATACCTCTAACGCCCGCAGAGCACCATACACAGTGTTTGCCTGCAACCAGAAAGGGAACAAAAATCAACATCCATGGAACGTCAGCACATCCATACCATTATTTTGCTATTCATTTACTCCAAAATGTGAGTCGATATTGATTAATTTTGATGTTAACGCATCAAGTACTAGTCAGAGCCAGAGCTTTAGTAATGCAGACTTGCAAGACATTCTTAGTTCTTTGGTTTGAAACCTCTCATCCCCATTTTTTAGTTATCTGTTAACCTCATGCAGTGCACTCAATGCAGGATGGGAAAGCATATATATGTTTTGCTTGATATAAATTGCTGGCTCAAAGAGCTTAACCCATCCAGGGAACAGGGCAATGCAATTCACAACAAATTGTCATCTGCTTCTGCATTTTATTGTCAGAATACACCAAAGAATTGAAAAACCACAATATTCAATCCTCAATTTACCTCAATGGTGGCCTCCCCAACAATCGATTGGCCATCCTTCTTCAGCACCAACAAAGTATAGCTCTCATCCACACCAAGTTGAAGCTGAAAATAGCCAAACTCGCTATCAAAAGTCAAAACCACAATCATTTTCTCAAAAACAAATGCAAACTCTGAATTTCTGAAAAAACCCAACTCACATCTTCGCTATCTGAATGAACCACAACTTTCAGTTTAGTAACATCATAGGACAGTCTCCTTCCCCTTATTCTATCAAAGGAAGAAACCCCATGACTGTTCTTGAATATAATAGCTTTGTAGCGATCAAACCCAAGTCTGAGAATGCTAGAGTTGCCTCCGTTCCCGCCAACAACGAGCGAGAGCTGTGGGTGGACAGAAAGGGTCTTGTTGCCGAAGGTGAACTCGGAAGGCAGAGGCCATAGGTACGTTAGAGAGTCGTTGACTTCATCAGCTGAATTAAGGCCTTGGGTTTGCAGAGCACAGAGTGAGTGAGAGAACACGAACAAGATTAAGAACAAGGTGGGCATGGCCTGCCTGAATTCTGAGAAATGAGAAATGGGATTGAGTTTTGAGTTTTGAGTGTTCGATAAAATAAGGAGTATGGTCTGTGTTTTGTGACAGAAGAGAGTGGAGTAGGTGAAACATCCAATGATGGAGATGATGAGAAGAAGACAAAGTTGGTATAAACGGAATCAAAAAAGATGAAATCCTCATGGTGGAAGGAAATTTCCATAGAGCTTTCTTTTTACTTAATTGTTAGCCAAGACCTTTCGTTCTCATTTGTAAGAGACAGAGCAAGACTCAACGAAAATATCAGAAGAGGATTCCTATCGCTATTCTCAAAATTCTCCCCACAATTTCTCTAGTTTTTTTAATTTATAATAATCTAGTTCCAGTCTTGTCCAAACATACATCGACAAGTATTATCCAGCTTAAACTAAGCCCTGAGTGGTTTAAGATACCCTTCATAATCTCTCTTAGTTGTCAACGAGTTTAGTACAATAAAAAAGGGCAGTACTTTGCAAACTAATGGTATTAAGTTCAAACCCACATACAAGAATACTCTCTTAGTTGATGGTTGTAATTGAAATCATGTTTTACATCATCCATGTAATTTTTTCGTTTGTGATAAATTATGGGATTGCATTTGTAATTCAGTCAAAAAAGACATTAGCCACGAAGAGCCAATAACAAAGTCACAAAGAGCCATTACAATAATGGAGCAATATAATATCAAAATTAGCACAATCTTGGGCTCATCCACTAACAATCACTTATGATCTAAGAAACTCAAATATAAGCATACCAACTAAGAATGCAACCTAAGAACAACAAAAAATATATAAAGCTGTCACAAAGAAGGTGTGAAAAATTCTCGCAAAATAAAAGGTGAAAACAACATAGAAAATCCAAAAAGTCTCCATAACTTATTCCAAATTAAAGCTCTCGCAAAAGGAGCCATGTAATTTAATTTCTACAAATTAATGGAGTTTTTTCCTATGACTTTGGGTTCCCTTAAGAAAACCGTAGTCCAAAGAAAACATACACACATTTAGGTCAATACTCTTTCTGTTTTCACAAATGAACCCATATGTCCAAAGAAAACATACACACATTGGGTCTAAAGAAAAAGAAAGGAAAAAAAAAAAAAAAACCCCTGTCCACGCCTATATGAGCAAGCACCCATCTTTTTAATTTCAATATTTACAATCTCATCTCTACGCCAAGCCTATAACCCTAAAAGCCCTCCCAATCTCTTCCCCACATGGTGCTCCCACATGGTGCTTGATAACAACTGCTCTGCAGAGGACCTTTTCCTTTGCTCGCCAAATATGGCTGGCCGGTCGCTGGTCGGGGGAAAGGACCTTTCCTCGCAAGAGAGAGTCGGCTATGACACCGATAAGTCACTTTGGAATTCAATTTTGAAGTCAATGGGTATGTATGTTTTTTTGGTTTATGTAGTAGAATTTCGTTTCGTACAATATCCTAGTTCTATTTGATTTGAAAATACTTTTAGAGGAAGATCGTTGCTCCATTTGGTTAATTGAGTGTATTTCTCAACAAAAATTTTCTCTCTTTTACTATTGGGCTTTGTGTGGTTTTGGAAAAAAGAAACTGTTGTTTTTGTTTTACTTTTGTTGGTGTAATTAGAGGATGTTTATATTATCCCAAATTTTTGAATCACTTTCATCTTTTCCAGTCAAGTTATTTTGGTACGTGCATGATGAATATCCGATATTTAATAATATAGTTATTTGTTAATAGGATCAATGTCATTCCTTCTAACTTCTTTGACGTTACAACCCATTCTTTTCCTTTTTACTTTTGTATTTAGCAATGTATTCGCATGCAAACAGATAACAAGCCTAAACAACCAAAGACTGCAGAACAAAGGAGGTTTGAAGAACTTATCACTTATTTTGCTAACCACACGGCACCAAATGTTGACTTTTTGAAGGATCCGGACCCTCCTGTTCCTGCTGGTATGTTTTTTATTTATGATACAAGCCATAGGGGAAGGTGGGTGTCTCACACACACTATCGAGTTGTCATGTGGCTTTGAACTTCAGACAACTAGTCTGTAAATTAAAGCTCTTTTCCACTAGGCAAAACATTTTTGGCCTATTAATTTTAGAGACGAAAAGAAAAAAACCAGATAGCCCTCCCACCTCCATCCTCCATCCTAATCCTATTGGTATGCTTTCGATTATATATATATAAGATGCATACTGTATTTACATATGTTTCATCATATATATATTTTTTAATCTCTTCTTATGACATAATATCAATTTATTTGTTGTAATTCTATGTCACGTGCTCACAATAATTATTTTTGGGTTGTATCATCTTCATTCATTCATTGTAATTTTTTTTTATAAACAATAAGTAATTATTTTTATTGCTTTTGTTGTATTTAATAATTGATCTACAAATTGCACACAGGTGAATGTAGGTATTGTTTAAAAGTGGATGATCACATTACGCAACTTTGCCCCTACAAGTATGATGTCCCAAAGAACGCAATTCTTGGCAAAGGTTGTTCGGTGGTTTGTACTGTCTGCGGATGTAGGTTTAGAGACTCATGTTGTGCCAAATGTGGCCATACCCGTGGACGTGCAATGCTCATGGATTGTATAACCTGTGGGAAGCTATATGACCACTGGTTTGATACGTGCCCGGAACGCAATTTGTCTTCTCCTTTTACTTGCAACTCTTATTCTGGTTATATTTCTTTCAAGGCTTGTCCTCCAAAAGAGTAGAGAATAGAGAATTAATTGTACTCTAGAGTTAAAGCAAAAGTGAAAGGAGTGCTTTTTTTATGTCGTTTGCCAAAAATGGGGCATGTTTTTGTTTAACCATGCATCCTATCATTTAGATGCCTACATATTGTATTGTTTTTATCGCAAATGAATTGCAATATGCAGCAGATGCATTGTCATTGTCTATTATATTCTTATGCTTGAAATAAAAGTTATATACTAAAATCAAAGTACATATTTAAAACTTCCAACTTTCAGTACAAGTTGTCATATGAATTGAAACTTACGCTACTCAGCAGTTTATACATTCCGTTTTGACATCTAAAGAAGTATAAAACTTGTTGATGATGATGTTGTTGGTAATTGTACGTAGCTAATCCAGAATCAGGAGATATATAATCCTATATCGATCATACCACAACATTAATTAGGTCTTGTTTGTACTAGTCATCATAAAATTAGGTTTGGCTTTGGATCATCATCACCTTAGTTTCAGTTACATTATAATATTTGCCCGTTAAGGCTAGGATGGATTATTCGCCTCATCAGCCACTCTGTCATTTCTAGCTTTACAACTGCTTCAGCCATTGTGATTGCTGCCTTATCTCAGGTAAAATATTTTTTGGCATATGAAGTAGCAAGATTATGCCATTGATCAAGAGCATTATATCTGGAGCTGATGGGGTATGCTTTGCTTGCATGCCCAAGTGGTATAACTTTCGTATATTATCTTCATATTTGGGTTTGAGCTTGCATTTTCTCATGCAACATTGCAATTCTTAATGTATCGCTTTCATGACTAGCCGTCGTGGTTATCAGTATTCTTTTTCCTAATAACTAGCCTTTCTGCCTTTTAAAAAAATTTAAATTTATTTTAGAATTAAAAAAGATAATGGGTAGTTGTGTTCCATAAAAATATGATCAATTATATGAATTTTCTTTTAATTTTAATTTTTTTTAAATATGAAAAAGTGTGAATTTACCATATTATCCTCATTTAATTAATAATTTCAATTCTTAATGTTTGCATTAACCAATGACATTTTTTAGTATTTTGAATGTTTCACCATTCTCTGTCTTTTGCTTTATATATATATATATATATATATGATCTTTAATCTGATAAATAATATGGAATATTACGTTATCCACACTACTTAATATATTTGTACAGTCCAAGGAATTTCCCGCCATAGTTGCAAGTACATTGCAATTCTCCATATATACGAATTTTCGTGCGCACTTATTCAAAATAAATCCTTCATTAAAAGGACATATAGCCCTCCGAATCAACGCCAACAAATATTGTTTCACAGCCTCGATTACTAATAACACCGATATTTGTTGTGCCTCATCCTTCAACCTGAATAAAAATTTAAAATTTATTAGGTACGTAAGAAAATAAGGATGAGAATGTGCCTCATCCATATAGATTTAACACATTGTATGCTAGAAATTAATAATAATTGTATTCAAATAAGTAGTGGCAATGTCACAAACCTTCAACTTTTGATTGGTCATAGAATATGCCTCAGCCATAATGCAAAACAAAAGTTCAACTCGGCTCTAATTACCAACTTGTTGTTGAGAAAGAAAGATAAAGTTGTTTTGTAAGTTTGAAAAAATTCCAGCGACAATCATCCTTTTATAAGATGCGAGTTGTTGTTTTAGGAATTAAAAGAATATTACCCTATGAACTAAGACTTCCCATGCTTGAACCTCAAGAAATCAATAAAAATATTACCATTTTGTTAGTCAAAACAACAAAACAGGAAATTAATTGAAATTGGGGATGGTACCTTTCCGCAATTAACTAAATTCCTTATTTTAGCTTCCAAAAACAAATCTTTTTTTTATGGAAGATCGAACTTTAGATTAGCCAAAAGGCAGTGGCTCCTCCAAGCGGAGGATTTTAGGAAACATGGGATAAATATCGCAAGGATGAGAAGCCAAAAGTTGCATTCTTGAATTCCCACGTGCTTCCTGCTTCCTCCTTAATCTTGCCTTTCCCTGTTTGAAATTTGTTTATTTTTTAGCAAGTAGATGAATTTACAAGGGCTAAACGGGAAACAAAGCAAACCACATAAACACATATAAATTGCTGTATACAATTTTAGAGATAAAATAATAATGATATTAACAAATAATAAAAACATTTAATGCGTGCATTATTATGCTTATTAAAGACGTCAGATGCGTGCATTGGGGTCAAAAGAAAAAGAAAATAAAAAAAGAAAGCCCTGTCCACGCCTATATATAATAAGCACCCAGTATTTACAATCTCATCTCTACGCGAAGCCCTTAACCCTAAAATCCCTCCCAATCTCTGCTGTGCAAAGGACCTTTTCTCGCCAAATAGTATCCCCTCAACGGCGATATGCCAATCTGTGTGGCCGGTCAATCGGTGGTGCTCGATAAGGACGGCGAGTGGAAGGTGCTCGATAAGGACGGCGGGTTGAAGGAGCTAGAGGTGGTCCCCCATGACCGCGATACGTCAGTTTGGAAGCCAACGGCTATGTATGTTTTTTCACTTTTGTTGGTGTAATTAGAGGATGTATACATTATCCCAAAATTTTGAAACAGTTTCATCTTTTCCAGTGAAGTTATTTTGGTGTGTGCACGATGAATACTACCCGATATTTAATAATATAGATATTTGTTAATGGTATCAATGTCATTCCTTCTAACTTCTTTGACGTTATCACCCATTCTTTTCATTTTTACTTTTGTATTTAACAATGTAATTGCTTGCCAACAGTTAACAAGTCTAAAGAACCAAAGAGTGCAGAACAAAGAAGGTTTGAAGAACTTATGGCTTATTCTGCTAGCCGCGCATCACCAAATGTTGACTTTTTGAAGGAGCCGGACCCTCCTATTCCTGCTGGTATGTTTGTTATTTATTTTTATTTATGATACAAGACAAGCCATAGTATAAACTACAAGGAGAAGGTGGGTGTCTCACACACACACTATCGAGTTGTCATGTCTATAAATTAAGTCTCTTTTTCACTAGACAAAACCTTGTTAGCCTATTGATTTTAAAGACGAAAAGAAAAGAAAAAATAGATAGCGCTCCCTCCTCCATCCAAATCCTATTGGTATGCTTTTGATATATAATAAATAAAAAAGATGCATACTCTATTTACATATATTTCATCTTTTTTTTTTCTCTCTTCTTATGACATAATATCTATGTATTTGTTGTAATTCTATGTCATGTGCTCACAATACTTATTTTTGGGATTTATCATCTTCATTAACAAACAAACAAAAAAAAGTAATTATTTTTATTGCTTTTCTTGTATTTAACAATAGATCTACAAATTGCACGCAGGTGAATGTAGGTATTGTTTAAAGGTGGATGATCACATGACACAACTGTGCCCCTACAAGTATGATGTCCAGAGAATGCAATTCTTAGCAAGGGTTGTACTGTTGTTTGTACTGTCTGCGGATGTAGGTTTAGAGACTCATGTTGTGCCAAATGCGGCCGAACCCGTGGACGTGCAATCCTCATGGATTGTAGAATCTGTGGGAAGCCATATGACCACTGGTCTGACACGTGCCCGAAACGCGATTTGACTTCTCCTGTTACTTGCGACCCTTATACTGGTTATTTTTCTTTCAAGCCTTGTCCTCCAAAAGAGTAGAGAGTAGAGAATAGAGAATTAATTGAACTCTAGAGTTTCAGCAAAAGAGAAAGGAGTGTTTTCTTATGTCGTTTGCCAAAAATGGGGCATGTTTTTGTTTAGCCATGCATCCTATCATTTAGATGCCTACATCTTGTATTGTTTTCATCGCAAATGAATTGCAATTTGCAGCAAATGCATTGTCATTGTTATATTCTTATGCTTGAAGCTGTGGGAATCCAATCCATCTATTTAGAAAACGTCTCAAGTAAAAAAGGTGGTTTTTATCTCAACATTTTTGTTCTTCTCTTATGGGATTAGTATACTTTATTTTAATTTAAAGACTTGCGCTAAACAATAACTAGGAATGAATGACCAAGGTTTGAAGAATAAGGATGGAGTTGGAAATACATTCAAAGATATTATCGCAGTGTTATGCATATGATATGAGGGCCAAGCCAAGAAGTGATGCTTCGACAACCTCTGGAAGTAGAGTATCATTGCCACTGCCAGCAATGTAATCGATGTGAAACCCATCTTGTCCAAATTCTGTAAATGCTGTACGTAGTTGAAATAAAACTAATTAAAAGTTACATACTAAGATCAAAGTACATATTTAAAACTTCCAACTTGCAGTACAAGTTGTCATATGTGATCAGTTTGAAATGATGTATTTGATTTTGGGTTTATCCCTTTCTCTTCTCTTACTATATTATTTGTTTCTTTTCTTCAGTCCTTTGAGGAGGAATTGCTATGAATGACACAGGTTTGGAGAATAAGGATGGCGTTGGAAATACAGAATCAGGAGATATATAATCCTATACTGATCATACCACAACATTAATTAGGTCTTGTTTGTACTAGTCATCATAAAATTAGGTTTGGCTTCGGATCATCATCATCACCTTAGTTTCAGTTACATTATAATCTTTGCCCGTTCAGGCTAGGATGGATTATTCGCTTCATCAGCCACTCTGTCATTTCTGGCTTTACAACTGCTTCAGCCATTGTGATTGCCGCAAAATATTTTTTGGGATATGATGTAGCAAGAAGTAGCAAGATTGTGCCATTGATCAAGAGCATTATCTTCATATTTGGGTTTGAGCTTGCATTTTCTCATGCAACATTGCAATTCTTAATGTATCGCTTTCATGACTAGCCGTTGCGGTTATCAATATTCTTTTTCCTAATCTGATAAATAATATGGAATATTAAATTTCTTGGTTTTCAACTTGTGATTCTAATTGTCAAATATATATATGCGGCCATGATCAACAATCAGAATCCCAGTGTCAATCACCAGATGTTCAGTCTCTAAAAGACATCACTTTGGGCAACTCAACCATGAGTGTAGGTTTTGAAAATGTAGTGATTCCAGTATACTTTTCGGATGTTCTGTTTATACTTGCTTTAGTAATAGATTCTAGATGGAATGTTCTGTTTTTGTCTGCATTTTGTCAACCATAAGTCTGCTGTTATGCACCTGTCTAAAATCTTAGCTCGAGAAGAAAAGAAAAAAAAGCAGAAGAAGAAATTTTTCCTAGTTAGTAATTCATTTTCTCTTGGATTCGCTACATATCGTTCTCGAATTGTTAAAATAACCAATGTGGAGTTTTGCAAGCTCTGTTTTAAGTAGGGGTGGGCACGGTTTAAGGGTTGAACCGGTTTTTGCTTCAAATTAGAACGAATTCGATACTATTCATTCGGTTTGAATTGATTCGGTTTTAATGAAAAAATTTCAAAAATTATCCAATTTGGGTTGAACCAGTTTTGATCCGGTTCTGATTTGGTTCAGGTTGAACCGGATTATAAAAATTATTTTTTTAAAATTATTTTTTAATACAATTTTCAACTGAAAATTTATTTATTTAGACTTGAAAATTAACAAATTATTCAATTTCATATAAACATGAATATTAAAGTTAGAAAAGAGAGATATTTTGAAATTGAAATTGAATAAATATTAGTTATTAGATTAAAAATATAGCATTAAATATAAATAAATATTGAAATTATACATGTTTTAATTTAACCGGTTAAATTTTCGGCCCAATTCAATTTTTGAAGATATGGAATCGAATCCAAAACCGGTCCAAATCGGTCCAATTTGATTTTTGACCGATTATTGACTTTTTGGTCAACTCGATTTTTTTTCCAATTTAGTCCGGTGTGATTCGGCTCGAATTTTCGGTTCGTCGGTTTGAGTGCCCACCCCTAGTTTTAAGCATTGGGATGGTACAGAGAGCATGGTGAGCTTGGCATAGAATGGTTGAAATGCAGGGGCCTATTACATAGAATGATAGAGTTTCCTAAACAGTCACAATCTAATCCGGACTTGTTACAATCTATTCTTGGTCAGCTGTGAATCATGAAAGTGGAGCTAAAACTGGCTTATCTGGACTTGTTATGGGAGTCTTAATGGGCTGCGCCCGGGCCCTCCTCCAATTTATGACGCCACTGTTTGAATATAGACCGCAGCTTAATGGGCGGCGCCCATTCTCTCCTATTTATGATGCCACTGTTCGTTAGCCATTAACTCACATAGGATCTGACTGAGCCATTTTACAATAATAGATATAGAGGCCAAAGGCCCAAAGTACAACTGGAGCTGTCCGATGTGTCAGCAGGTCTCCCATCGTGGGCCTACAAATCCAACGTATCGCGATCCTTTATTCCCAATTATACGAAACAGCCTACCAACTTTGACTTGCATACTTTAACTCAGACGTCGGACTAAGTCTGTGTACCGCAGGATTAGAAAAATCACATTCTCATCGCCATCCGACGGTCTCAAAGCCAAGGGGTAGGTGCTCCTCGCGCGCACCGGATAGTCCATATCTTGAATCCGATAGGACCCGCAGTTTGACATGGGCCCCACGGAATTCAACCAAACACGAAACGAGAATCTGTGGCCCAGATTAGACAATCTATTTTACGATCCCGCTTTGTCCAGCTCAGACACTGTCCATTTCTATCTCACCCTCACCATCACCCCATCCTGCCCCTACACGTGGCGTCAGATTGCGATCGATTTCCGTCACCGTAACCCATCCCCATATACTTTCCCTTGGCGCTCGACTCTCCGACTATGCAGACCACAACAGAGTCGTACTGAGAAAATCTATATATCCCCAAAAAGCCCTCCGAGTCTCTTCAAATTTTCACTCCCTACCTCAGTGCTCCTGTGCTCATCCGGCGCTACTTCTCTGCCCTAGTGCCTTTTCTCTCACTCTCCCAGCAACCAGGAAATGGTGGAGCCGGTGACGCCCGACTACGACGAGGAGCGCTCGCTCCTGCAAGGGTCGAGCAATGTTGACAGGTCGTGGCGGTTGAACTTCGACGGTTTCCAGGTATCCTCTGAGCACAAGGAGAAAAGGCCTCCCCGTGGCCTCCATGACTGCCTTGGGGTTCTAGGTAATTTCGCATCTTTACTTTCATTGTGAAAGTAATGTTTTATTTTTTTGGGTGGTGTTTGTTTTTCCTTTTGTATGGTCTCAAATAGCAATATTCTGTTGCGTGCTTTGGTCTCCCAGAATTTTTCTTGTTTCGGTAGCTCACTTTTTATATATAAATGAATTAAACAAGTCGGATTAATTTTCGTGGTTAGATTTTAATTTGTCTTTTTCGTACATATGCATATATTCGTGATTCCAAAGGGTGTGGAGGATACAATTTGCTATATAAAAAATGTAATCGAAAAGCTTAAAGTGGAGATGAATTACAAACATTTGTGGGAGAGTGCTGGAGTTGAGCGGTTTATAGTTTATGGGGTTTTTAATGTGCTCTGTGTTATGCAAAGTTTCTTTAGTTTTCTTAATGGAAGGGACCTTGTAGGATTGTTAGGGTCCTTACTTGTGCTGCCCCCTGTATTGAATGATCTTCGGGACTGACTGTCAGAGTGTAAGTTCACTTGCAACATCTGATAAATAAAGCATTTTCTGGTTGTGGTTGGAGTATGAGTATTTGCTGACTTAGTTTATAGTTTCATCATCTGTGCGAAGGGTGAACGAGGGTTTCATATTTTCATCATCTATGTGAAAGGGGGAAATGGGGAAAGGGAATATGTGCAGACGACTATTATTCTTTATGCAATAAATATATATATATGCGATTAGCATATGAGGAGCTTGCACAGGTACCATGTTAATTGTTCTGCGTGATGGCCTCAGGCCCAGAAGATAATGTGGCAGAGTACTACCAACAACAGGTAGAAATGCTTGAGGGCTTTACCGAGATGGATGCCTTAGCGGAGGGTGGTTTTGTTCCTGGAATGTCAAAGGTTTTATATTGCCCCATGTTCTCTGTCTCTGTAAATATCAGTACACTCAAATTACTTTTAAACTGATATATAACGACATCTGTTGCAGGAAGAGCAGGAAAAGTTGGCAAACAGTGAGACATTTGCCATCAGAATATCAAATGTTGCAAACATGGTTCTTTTTGCAGCTAAAGTTTATGCATCTGTCAGAAGTGGTTCATTAGCCATCATTGCATCCACATTAGACTCATTGCTCGATCTTTTGTCTGGCTTCATCCTGTGGTTTACTGCATTCTCCATGCAAACCCCTAACCCATATCAGTACCCTATTGGGAAGAAACGCATGCAGCCATTGGTATGTCTCTGTACTATTGTTGATGGTAATTATAGCCATAGTTTCAAATTGCACCGGATGTTGATGCATGCAACTGCACTCCGCATATGATGTTTTCTATGTTTACACATACAAGTTATGTTGTCTTCAAAGTCACACACTTATGAAGTTATGATATCATAGGTTTAATCCCCCATTTATGGTTGCTAGGCTTAGTTGTGCAGCTTGAGTATTCATGTGACTATCCAATCTCAACTGTTAATGGGCTTGGGGTTCACCCATACAGGAGCCCCTTGACTGTTGAGATTGGATAGCTTTTTTATTTTATTTTCTCTTTTGGGAATGAAGATGGAAGGTATGTATCCGTATAACTTGTAATGGTCATACCTTTTTCCTTGTTGGACAACCCTACAAATTGTTCCTTTAAGCTGGATAGTTTTTTATTTCTTGTTAATCTACATTGAACAAAATCTAAGCACTGAGAGGAAAGTTCTAACCATTTCTTTAATCTTGATTCATGCTGCTTCATGTCAAATGATATGTGCAGTTCTTTGTATGCTTGACCGTTGTCTTAGTTGATTCTCTGGATTTTTTCTTGGCTTATTATCTCAACCGTTTTTCTTTCTTCGTTGAGAATGTACTATGGTTTCTTTTTTTGTCTGTTTTTCTTTTGCTGCAAGCTAGGCTATATTTTAAACGAGAAATCGGTTCATTTTTCTGGCAGTGTATGTGCCCATTGGAATTTGTATGTGATGAATTGTTGTGATGTGTTAGGAGTAGATCATACATATGAAGTGTGTGTATTTATATTGATTACATATATAACTCAAACAAGCCAATGAGCGAGTCGTGAGCAAAACCACCATAAGCTTGTCTGGGTAGTTTGTCAAACATAGGGCTCAACACACCCTCTTTCTGAGCCTTACACCAAGCAGGCTCGTGAGGTAGTTGACTTGTTTTGCTATAGACTGGTTTGTTTGCATCCTTATTTGCCATTGCTTTAAAGACATGGGACAGGGTCAAGAAGTAGATAGCTTCTTTTACATATTGCAGTCATGATATATTTCATTTGAGTTATTATATTGCATATGTTTTCTCATCCTTTTTTGAGGTATTGTTGAAATGTCTTTGTCATACTCAAATCTGAAGCTTGAAAATAATATGCAGGGAATCCTTGTTTTTGCCTCTGTCATGGCAACCCTGGGACTGCAGATCATCCTAGAGTCAATGCGCACACTAGTTTCTGATGTAAGTTATTATGAGCTGATATTCAAGCATATAAAGAAATTTATTTACTTGGAGGGTTGAACACTGGGTTTCTTGATAGTCTGGCTAAGAAAAAAGAACTGGATGTTCTTGTTACAAACTTACAATAAACTGCCACTTCCATCTTTTGTTAAAACTAACACTCTTACGTTGCTTTTTCAAACTTATATGTTTTACTAGGAGGATGAGTTCAGCTTGACCAAAGATCAAGAGGGATGGGTCGTGGGCATTATGCTCTCAGTGACTTTGGTTAAATTGCTTCTGATGCTTTATTGTCGCACTTTCAAGAACGAAATTGTTAAAGCCTATGCCCAGGATCACTTCTTTGATGTTATAACTAACATCATTGGTCTCGTTGCTGTGCTCCTTGCTAATTACTTTGATGATTGGATGGATCCAGTTGGAGCTATCATTGTAAGTGACTTCCTGCTCTCTCTATTCCTCCAATCTTTCTTCCCCCCAAATACTAATGCTGAAATAAGAACTTTACCTGTATAAGGGTGCCAAGTCTTACGTCTTTATGAAAGGGTTGGTGTGAGACTCTACTCTAAGATAGAATTTCACCTAATGGTGAATCTTATGAAGTACATAGTAATTGAGCAAGATGTTAGATGAAAGGTTTTCATACATGCATTCTCCGTGAACTGTGGTAAGGTGGTTACTTTTACGGTATTATTTTCATACTCTTCCAATGCTTTTAAACAATGGACTTCTAAATCTTGAACTCCCTTTATTGGTTTCTCTTGATCAAGAGATTGCGAATTTGACTGTATTAGCCACTACTTTTCCTTTTTGGCCACAACCACTACTATTCTTATATGACTATTAACCTGGCCTTCCTGATATTTAAAAATATAATTATATTGATTATAGAATAACAGGGGAATTTTGTTTTTTGGCCAGAAATCTGTGTGGTGATTATCTTCCAATTTATGTGTTAAATGTCAATTGATGCTTTGTCAATTATTTGGGCTCATCAATGCTGATAGGTGTTGAGGGCTACCTTCATATTATCCTTGGACTTTCTGGAAGCTATACTTATATGTAACCTTGGATTTCTGCAGCTGGCCTTGTACACCATTCGCACCTGGTCCTTGACGGTTTTGGAAAATGTGAATTCCCTAGTTGGAAAATCAGCTGCTCCAGAATATCTACAAAAGCTGACATACCTTTGTTGGAACCATCACAAGGCGGTACGGCATATAGATACTGTGCGGGCTTACACCTTTGGCTCTCACTACTTTGTTGAGGTTGACATTGTCCTGCCAGCAGACATGCCCTTACAAGAGGCTCATGACATAGGAGAAACGCTGCAGGAGAAGCTCGAGCTCTTGCCCGAAATCGAGCGTGCCTTTGTTCATCTAGATTATGAGTTCAGTCACAAGCCCGAGCACGCACAGTCACACTCATAAAGTGAGGATTTTTATTTATATTTACTGTTCCACGTGAATGCTAGACATGATTCGGAACGGGAGGCAAAATGAAACTGAAAATTGTGTAGATATTTGGTTAGGCGTCAAGAACAAGATGGATTCTTCTACTAACACTGGGAAACAAACTCATGCATCCTAAAATTAGACGCAGCAATTTCAACTTGATAGGTCCAGCCCAGGTGTTAAATGAGATTGCTTGAGCTTAGGTGTGGGCTTTAGATCTTCTCAATAAAAAAAAACAAAGAAATATCATATGGTTTTGGAAACTGTTTTCCAATTAAATAACACGGTAATTTCAAAACTTTCACTCTCACATTTTCTTTCCCTCTCTCTAATCTGTATATGCATTTTAACTGCCACACCTGCCAAAAAATATCAGCAATTGTAAGAATTAAAGGGAGCAAAAGACAACCCACAAGTTGACATTACTCTCTCTGCCCTTATGTGGTGGACCAAAATCCTATCAGTGCCCTCGTACTTTGGCTTTTGCCCCCAAATTGGTGGAGGAGAGTGCATGAAAACATAATGAACTAGGGCCCAATTGAAGTTGGAAAAATTAGGAATATGGGAAGAGAAGAATGGGTATGGAATTAACTACTTCCCGTAATCATTTTTTTTTTTTTTTTTAAATGTTAAATTGTGAATTTTAATGTGAGATTATAAGAAATTAAATATGCGATTAATTAATTGAGTACTAATAATAGTATTGAATTTTATAAGCTCCCCACCGCCCCCGAGTGGGCAGCCCCGGTCCAATATCTTAAGAAAGTGAAAATACGAGCCTGATACATGCACGTGGTGGAGCTGTCCCAGCAAAACCCGCTTCCGTGTGCCTATCTAAGTTCTAACACCTTCATCCTCAATCATGCCGGCTTGAACTTGTCCGTACTCTAGTCCACATTCATTCAATTCAAACCCCCAAAAGCCCCCAAAACTAGAAACAATCTCATGAAATGGGAATTAAACTGATTTGTTATCTTGAATCAATAAAGCTATAACACTCAGTGATAGTTTTATACCCATTGGAACTAAATTTTTCTTACCCAGAATCCGTTCTGTTTCTGTATTTCTATATTTTTCGTTGGTAAATTTGTACATCTATTTTTGGTTCAACCTTCACTATTTTTGTCGTTTTCCCCTCCTCTGTTCTCAATTCTCACAACCGTAGCTACTTGGAAATTTCCACTCCCACGGCAAAAACCAGTCCTTCCTTTGCTAGTTGGTATTTTGGTAAATTTGCATATTCTGATGCTGATACAGAGAAACCAGTAAAATTGGAAGAATAATTTCTAATCAAATTGACATTTCCTCCCCTTTGCCGATCATATTTTCCCTCTTTTTTTTTAATCTTTTTTAAAGCGGCGATTAATTGAAAACCGCGGATATAAAAGGCCGTTATTGGAAACTATATAATCTCACTCATTTTCCTGAATTAAATTACCATTTACCAAACGAAGTGGACCAGTACGACATCAGCAATCTTTCTCGGCCACCCAGCGCCGCGCACACTCAAATCAAAAGCCACGATATAAAATAAAACTCTCTCATGCGCCGGTGGTGCGCATGGAGATAACCTACGCATCTCCCAGCTCCACGGACTTCGCGGACGGATCCTCCATGCCGACATCGACCCGACCCGTCCGAATCATCCCCCTCCAGCACCCCAGTACGACGTCGTCTTCGTCCAGCGCTTCGTCGTCGACGTGGGCCGCGCTGTCGAGATGGAAATCCAAGGTCCAGAGCATGACCTGGGTCGAGTGGCTGGAGGTCTTCTTGCCTTGCACCCGCTGGATTCGGACCTATAAATGGCGCGAGTATTTGCAGGTCGATCTCATGTCTGGCATCACCGTCGGCGTCATGCTCGTTCCTCAGGTAGAAATTGCCTTTTCTTTTCTTTTTCCGTTTTTAGCTCTGGTCGTCGTCCTCTGTTTGGTCGCCGAGAAAATTAAGGAAACGGAAAGAAAATTCTGAGTTTTAACTATTCAACTCAATTCCGCAAATTCGTTTTTCACGTTGAGTTGAGTGTTTTTTACTTATTTTAATTACAAGTTTCGGTTCTTTTCTTTCTTGTTTTTGATTTTTTAAACTGAAATGGAATTGCCAGGCCCTTACATTGATAATTTATAGCCTTTTTGTTGCCTGAACCATTGCTTTTCTCAGCAACCAAACAGAAAAGACTTTTCTTCGTTTTTCTTTTTTTGGTCAGTTTGGTTTCTAATCTTGTGACATTAATTAATTATGAGGATAAACAAACCGATTTTAACGCTGGGTTTTTTTTTTCCTTTCGAAACACACGCCTCTAATTAAGCTGGAACCAGGTCATTTGAGTGTATTTCTTCTTCAATTGCTATTTGTTCTCGGAAAAAAAATTAAAATTTTGAAATCTAAAACATTAATTTCCTACAGTTTTCCGACCAAACACGAGCAAATTTCAAGCTTTCTCCCATCACATGCTTCTTTTTCATTTCGTCTGTCCAATCACATGTTTATTTATTTTTGTTTACTTTAAATATTCGATTAAAATTAGTCGTAACTCGAGATGCGTGTAGAAATTTTCCACCACCAGTTGTACTTATCATCATTTGGCTTGATCGGCGTCGAGGCAAAAGACGTGTGATTGGAGAGACTAGTACTGTTTCTGTGATGGCGTAAAAATAATTAAGTACATTTTCTTAGGTGCTTTTGAAAAATTAATACTTTGGATGATATGATTAATGATTCGAATTTTTCACTCTATAAATCTTGCGTGATAAACCTTATTTAAAAAAACGATCATTGTCATATATGATTTATTCCATATTTTATAAACTGTTTAAAGCTTGTCGTAATTATACAAAAAATAAAAAATCATCATAATAAGTTGATATAAATAGAACTTGGTGTTTTTAGTTTTTTCTTTTAATAATTAATTTTCTTTTGTAAACAGTAAATAAATCCTTTACAAATTTAAAAGTGACTACTGTCGCTTGCCATGTATCAAATCAAGATATTTCTAATTCGTGATTGCAATGAGACTGGTTTTAAATTAAATATTTCATGTACATTGTTTACTGTATGTTCTTCTATTGACGGTTTGCTGTGAAATGGCCAGTCAATGTCTTATGCAAAATTGGCTGGACTTGAACCAATATACGGACTCTGTAAGTTCTGACACAGTATTATCAAGTCATTAAATTTTCTGATAATTTGTTTATCCATCATTTTATCTGCATGTTTGTAATTCTTGTTGTTTGATGTTGCAAGGAAGATTCTGGTTTTGTACCTTTGTTTGTGTATGCCATATTTGGCTCTTCTCGTCAGCTAGCCGTTGGTCCAGTAGCATTGGTTTCTCTCCTGGTCTCTAATGTCTTAAGTGGCATAGTTGATTCATCTGATGAATTATACACAGAAATGGCTATCTTACTGGCATTTATGGTTGGGGTCATGGAATGCCTTTTGGGGCTCTTGAGGTAAGTACTTCTGCGTTTATCCTCTACAGGAGCATGTTCATGGATACAGCATGTAAATGCACTTTCCTGAGCAATTATATACATTCTGTTTTGACATTTAAAGAAGCCAGAGCCTAAAACTTCTTGATAATGTTGTTGGTAATTGTAGCTAACCCAGAATCGGGAGCTATATAATCCTATATCGATCACACCACAACATTAGTTCTTGTTTGTACTAGTCATAAAATTAGGTTTATCTTTGGATAATCACCTTGATGGTTTTTTTAGTTTCAGTTACATTATAGTCTTTGTCCGTTCAGGCTAGGATGGATTATTCGCTTCATCAGCCACTCTGTCATTTCTGGCTTTACAACTGCTTCAGCCATTGTGATTGCCTTATCTCAGGCAAAATACTTTTTGGGATATAATGTAGCACGAAGTAGCAAGATTGTGCCATTGATCAAGAGCATTATATCTGGAGCTGATGGGGTATGCTTTGCTTGCATGCCCAAGTGGTATACCTTTCGTATATTATCTTCCTATTTGGGTTTGAGCTTGCATTTTCTTATCCAACATTGCAATTCTCATGATAATGTATCGCTTTTATGACTAGCCGTGGTGGTTATCAATATTCTTTGTTCTAATAATGATCTTTAATCTGATAAATAATATGGAATTTTATTTCTACACTTCAACGGAATATTAAATTTCTTAGTTTTCAACTTGTGATTCTAATTGTCAAATATATGTGGCCGTGATCAACAATCAGAATCGTAGTGCAACTACTGGATGTTGTGCTTTCTATTCCATCTGTCATTTTATGTAGTCATACCAATTAGCCTATGTAGTGGTTCATGACAGATTTTCTCTCTCTCTCTCTCTCTCTCTCTCTCTCTCTCTCTGTGGAAATTGCAAATAGGTGACAACTTCTGTTTTTTCTTTGAGGGATGTCCACATGCCATAATATACAAGGGTAGTTGATTTAGTATATTTAAGAATGCAAGTCTATCACTTGCAGTTAGTTTTACAACGGTTTACTGTCAGTTTCCACAAGATACAAACTGTGAACAACTTAACGGAAGACGTGTGGAGATTAAGTCTAAAGATCAGAGTGAACCCAGATCCATTCAAACCTTATTTCCAACCTTCAAAGTCATAGATGGTTGACCTTGAAGATGGAGCTCTGTTAATATTTTATTTGTGTATGCATGAAGTGAGACTGACAAGAGTCAATCATCAGATGTTCAGTCTCTAAGACATCATTTTGGGCAACTCAACCGTGTGGGTAGGTTTTGAAAATGGAGTATCAGTACATCAAAGTGAAACCAATAAGCGGAAACTGGAAGAAAAGCTCTTGGTCCCCTATAGTTAATTTTTACACTACACTCGATGGTTATTTTGCACCATCACTTCACCAAATATCAATCTGCACCAGAACCTTGAAACCTGAATACCTGGAATCACATCAATCTTGATGGCTATCAACACAATAACATATGTGCTGATACCTAGACCATGGTTTTAACATTCATTATGCCCCAAAAAACGACTGATAATTTCATACGTAACTTAACCTTACTGTTGACTGTGTCTTGCTTTGTGTTTTACTTATCAATTCCCTTTCTTAACTGCGGCAGGTTTTTTCTTTTGTAGTTCTCATGGCCTCCTTTTGTGATGGGATCTGTCATTCTTGCAATACTTTTGATCATGAAACACTTGGTATGAGCTTTTTTATTGCACTTTTTGGAATATATTTCTTTAGCATAATTTTGCCTTTAATTATAATTATATACATTCAGGGAAAAACAAGGAAGTACTTGCGTTTCCTGAGAGCAGCAGGTCCCATCACAGCTGTCCTTTCGGGCACAATTTTTGTAAAAATATTTAATCCATCTTCCATATCTTTGGTGAGTGTGATGTATATTAGATTCACTTTAATTGGCGGTTATTCAATCTAACAATGTAGTGATTACAGAATACTTTTCAGATGTTCTGTTTATGCTTCCTTTAGTAATAGATTATATATGGAATGTTCTGTTTTTGTCTACATTCTGTCAACCATAAGTCTGCTGTTGTGAACCTGTCTAAAATCTTAGCCTGTGAACACTCATGAACCTGTCATCCAGGATATTTGAGAAGAAGAAAAAAAGAAGAAGAATTTCCTAGTTAGTTATGCATTCTCTATTAGATTCACTACCTATTGTTCTCTAATAGTTAAAATAACCAATGTAGAGTTTTGCAAGCTTTGTTATGCCATCTGTTTGAAAATTGGGATGGCAAAGAGAGCATGGTGAGCTTGCCGATTTGGAATGCAGGCCTGTTACATAGAATGATAGAGTTTCCTATATAGTCACAATCTAATCTGGTGCCTGTTTTAAAATTGAATAACTATCAATGTAGGAGACAGAAAACATCCTATTTAGTTATGTTGCTATTTTTCCTGTTGTAGTTTTCATGTAATGTCTCTTTTCTCATAGAATAATTCGACATAACTTTAAGTTAGTAGTAGGTTACTAAAGGATCTTGACTGTTGTTTAGGTAGGAGATATACCTCAGGGACTACCAAGCTTTTCTATTCCTAGAGCTTTTGGATATGCTACGTCTTTGATCCCCACTGCACTTCTCATTACTGGTGTAGCTATTTTGGTAAGATGAGCTCCATAGAACCTTTTACTTGTAGCTTTGCTTTCTTTGTTTAAATGATCATAACTATCAGTCCTGTCATAATTCATTTTTATCTCTAGGAATCTGTGGGCATTGCAAAAGCATTAGCAGCAAAGAATGGGTATGAACTGGACTCAAATCAAGAGGTATGTTTTTGGAAAAATTGGTAGAGCATATGCTCATAACCATAGCTCTTGGTTATCAATAAAAACAAAAATACAAGTTTAAGTAAGAACTTTGTGATTAAAGCTTAACTGTTTGCTGCATGCTTGTCCGTTTGTCTTTGTATTGCTTTTGCTTCTTGATACATGATTCTTGGTGAATTTGATTAAGTCATTTGGTAGCAAGCAAGGAAACTGTACCCTATAATCTAATGAATCTTTTTTTTGTTTTAACCAGTTGTTCGGTCTTGGTGTGGCCAATATTTTTGGTTCATTTTTTTGGCATATCCCACAACAGGTGAGATGCCTATGAGGTTCTAAGAGCTGCAGGCAGGATTTTCACACATATATATATATATATATATATATTATATTTTTGATATATTTTATACTTTTTGGAGTCGTGCAGGTTCTTTTTCTAGGTCAGCTGTGAATCATGAAAGTGGAGCTAAAACTGGCTTATCTGGACTTGTTATGGGAGTCTTGATGGGCTGCGCTCTCCTATTTATGACGCCACTGTTTGAATATATACCGCAGGTTTAGTTCCATCTTATTGCATTTGCCTTTTCATTTAGGAATACAATCTTGTGAAGCTCATGATTGATGGCTTTTGCTGTCCCTTGTCATCAGAATATGTCGTTTGTTATCCCTCTTGCTCATTACATTCTATTAGAAATTTATTCATGGGACCGTTCGCTAGTTGCAAAAATTTGAAAACATAAGGTGGCATCTTTGCTATTATGTCAAATGATGTGTTTACTTGTTTTATCACTGTTATCATTCCCATTTGATGTATAATTTTTGATGTCCTAACTATTGGATTTGTTCTTTATGCAATTCAGTGTGCTCTTGCTGCCATTGTGATCTCTGCTGTAATAGGCCTGGTGGGTATTCTAAAATTCTGAAGAGTTGTGCTTACATTTTGAGCTTTCGTTGTTGTCATGTAATTTTACTATTTAATAACCACATGAGTTGGCATTTCAGTAGATATTGCATTTCGTAGAAAATATTATTTGATTTAGTTGTATTATGGGATCCGATGCCCTCAGAGGATCATCTTTATTGGCTTTTATGCATACATAACATTGTCCTGCAGGTAAAGTTTTATGAATAATATTTTAAAATCTATTATGTAATCCAATTCAGGTGGATTATGAAGAGGCTATATTTTTATGGGGTGTGGATAAGAAAGATTTTCTTCTTTGGACCATTACAAGCACTACAACATTGTTCCTTGGCATCGAGATTGGTGTCCTTGTCGGGGTGAGTACTTGAAGCGGTTTTATCAGTATCTAGTGGGGAAATAGTTCATTTATACAATGGAAATGAAGCAATGTTAGTTTTGGGAGACTTGTTCTAACTCTTTATACCCAAAAGAATCAGCATTTTTTTTTACGAGAAAGACTGATTAGGGCATAATTACTATCAACAGTTGTGCTAGACAAAACCTTTCCATGATAGTCATCCAATGTTGCTCAGTACCTGAATCTTAGATAGACAGTTAAGATGGTGAATTATGTATGCATTCAATACAAGTTTTCAGGGTTAGTTTGCATTAGCTTGATATATATATATATATAGCTTTAATTGGTTTCTTATTGGCTCAAGCTTTTGGACAATCAATTACCATACAAGTTGCATAAATATCATTAAACTTCTCACGAAATCTCTCTCTCTCTCTCTCTCTCTCTCTCTCTCTCTCTCTCTCTCTCTCTCTCTATTTTCTAATGCGCTTGTGTGATTGCAGGTTGGTGTTTCACTTGCATTTGTCATTCATGAATCAGCAAATCCGCATATTGGTAAGTGCAGTTCAATTGATCATAAAAGTCTGTGCACATAAGTAGATGCACCGTATTCATAGCTTCCTGTATTACCACACATTAGGTATTTCACTTGTTTCATGTTTCAACTATCTATGATTCCAGTTAGAAGGTCCAGCATGCTATCATCTTCTTTTCTATTGTTGTCATCATCATCATCATCTTCATCTTCATCTCTATTTACCTTTCTGGTTGTTATTTGTATTTCATGGACTTTTTAATCAACGACAGTATGGGTAATGATAATTTCTGAAAGCCTTGGCCAATCCTTTTGCATTGACAAGATAACATATTTCCTCCATGTATTTTTTGCTTTTTTAGGATTGGAAGCATAAAGATACATTTATTTGGGGGTATGCTAATACCAGAATTTGATTATTCAATAAATTTTTGTATGTTGCAGCTGTCTTGGGGCGTCTTCCAGGCACAACTGTGTATAGAAATACTCAACAGTATCCAGAAGCATATACATATAATGGAATTGTGATTGTTCGGATTGATGCACCTATTTATTTTGCAAACATTAGTTACATAAAGGACAGGTACAAGTTCATGCTCTATCACTTTGATATATTATAAATCTAATCAATCTGGTTATCTCATTGTACCAGTTTATTTACTTAGCAAGTCTCTACAACTGAGTTAGTTGTCGATTTCCCCAGTTAAGAAAGCATAGTCAAGTCAATTTAATTTTGTCCTTCAGGCTACGGGAATATGAAGTTGAGGTCGATAGGTCTATGAGTCGTGGACCAGAAGTTGAAAGAATTTATTTTGTTATCATAGAGATGGCGCGTAAGTCTTGCTAATCCCATGCCTTTTTATATTTTCTGTCAATTTTTGTCTTCCTCTTCAGTTATTAAGAAGCATTTAAGTACTAGATGTGCATTGAAACAGCATGCCTGCTGAGCTTGCTCATAAGGCTGATCTAAAATAAGATTCTGCTGATTTTCTGAATTGTATCTCTATCATCATTGCAGCTGTAACGTATATAGACTCCAGCGCCGTTCAAGCCTTAAAAGACTTGCATCAGGAGTACAAGTTGCGGGATATCCAGATAGCGATTTCCAATCCGAATCGAGAAGTTCTGATGACCTTATCAAGCGCAGGTGTAGTTGACCTGATTGGTAAGGAGTGGTACTTTGTGAGAGTGCATGATGCTGTTCAAGTTTGCCTTCAGCATGTGCAGAGCTTAAAGGAGACACCTAAGGCAGCAGACCCATCGTCTGAAGAGAGACTGAGTTCCTTCCAGAGATTGATTAAGCAAAGAGCAGAGGATTCATCTGTGGCCGAACTGGAGTCTGGCTCCAAGGATATTGACCCTCAGTTGGAACCACTATTGTCACGAAAGTCTTCTTGATTTTCTTGACGTGTAATATATGATGCCTAAATTTTTGCAAGGCAGCTTTATATTTGAACATATTCATCCCATTTTTTTTAGCTCTTCAGGGTTGATTATTTCCATTTAATTAGGCTTCTTTGCTGTAAAATGTATTGCATGAGCTTTCTCATTGAAAAAAAAAAAAGAAGACAAATTGTAAGTAATGCACTTTGAATAAATGTAAAAAATGAACTTTCACACAACGATTTGATGAGTACGTAGTTGTTCTTCAATCGACGTTCCTTCCCCTTGTATGTGCTCTTCCGATTTGTGTTTCTTACTGCTAGAAGGCTAGAAACAACTTGGTTTCAGTGGTTCTATATGTTAACTTTCCAGGACTAATTTTCTATTTCTCATTCTAGCGTCTACATGTTGGTAACTTGATTTTAAATGTTTATATTCCAGTGTGAAATGCGCCCAAATTGCAATGTGCTTGAGAAATCTGAACAGCGGAGGCAGCAGGAGGCACAAGTTGTAAAAGATAAAACTAGTCTTGGAAGCGGTGGAGGAGAAGGCTAACTTTCCAAGACGATTTGTCCCACATCGAAATTCAACAGAGAGTTGGTCCAAGTAGAGCGCTATAAATAGAAGATGGCGCGCGACAAGAAAACTTGCCTTAAACTAATGAGTAAGGAAAACAAAGCGAGCGGTGAGAGCCGCTCGCCGCGCAACGCATAATGTGCGTAAGAATTTATGGAGGGGTTATAGGCTGGCCGAGTGTTGACGCTGTTACTTTGCAGAACTCGCTCGTGCGGGCCTCCCTATTACCCTCACAAATTCTAGTTCTAAGCTTTTTTTAACCTCAACTTAATATAATTTGAAATAAAATTAAATAACTATTCTAATCTCCACCTGGCTGTTTGATACTTAGAAGTCAAATTATCTAGCGGCACTATTTATTAGTGGCTGAAATAGATCCCAGAAAAATAAGTAAGTCCTCCAAATTTATGCCACTCCTTTTTCTTAATACAAGCGAAATTAAATCTAAATCTAGGATCTCGGTGCAAGGAGTAAATGCTTACTTAGAATCAGTCACGTCTGGAAACGGAGCTTTTTGAAAAGAAGATGATCTACTATCCCTCTTTCTTTCGTTTTTTCGCTTTTATATTTTTTGATTTGGATGGAAAGTTCCATGTTACAGCCGAGACAAAATATTGATGAGAAAGGGCGAATGACAAGGTAGGAACCTGCTTCAACTCCAACTTTGTGTTCTTCATGCACAAACAAGTAGTCTCGTCTTAGCAAATGACAAGGTAGAGAATATAATCATAAAATACAAAATCTTCTAGAGCATCAAATCCCACATACGCAACAATTTTCTGATTAGAATGATTTAGTCCATTGAAGTTCTGGTTCATTTATAAACCATATGATATGAACTCAGTGATGTGTCTTAACAGTCTAAAAACTTCAATCCCCCAAATGTCTTACAAAAGGCCAAAGCTCTCAGCTTCAAATCCAGACCTTTCTGAGTAATGGATGGATGGTACCTACGCCTACTTACTTAAATCCACGTGAATGGAAGGATGCAACAAAATAAAAGGCATGCGGCATTATTAGAATTCAAATCAGGAGAATGACCAGTCACACAACTGGAAACCCACATAATTTTGTTTGTTTCTGTGTAGTCTCTATATATTAGTTCATTATTTAACAAGAAGAGGAAAGGCGATTTATTTGAGAATTGACAGAAAAAGTGAATCTCGTGCAAACTCTGGTTCATTACTGTTTGACGCCAGCTAGCCTCCATCAACCATTCTTCTCATCATACCCTTTGGGGAGGGACCATTTTCTCTAATTATGTGACATTCTTGTCAGTTTAACTAGTTCATTCAAATCATTATTAAGTTTAATCAAGCATGAGACGAAACATTAGTTCTTTGTTTTCAATTTTTTTTTTAATATAAGCGATAATCTAAATTTCTCTAAATTAATCTAATTTATGAAAAAGAAAACTTGAACTTGAGTGAAGGGGTCAAATTAATTGTTTGGAGATTATGGTATCCAGAGAAAATTCTTGGGTGTCTATAGAATTACCCTCCTAAGCCTGACCAACATAGCTAGCCTATGACGATATATTTTGTCCCATCTACAAGAGGACTTCAGCTCAAATGAGCAAGATACTTTTTGGCCCCATTTTTTTATATAGAAATTTTAGGATTTGTATTCATAATTTAGCCAAGAAAGTTACTAATCACAAATGGCCAATACAAACTAGCCATAAAGGACCATTACAATAACAGAGCGGTCTAACATCAAAATTAAGACAATTTGATGCACTTCCACTAACGATCACACAGGATTCAAGAGATTCCTGGCATAGGCATCCCAACTAAGAATTGCAAACTCAGAATAATCAAAAAGAGAAAAAGCTTGAAAAAACCAAGCCACAATAATACAAATAAGATTCTCACAAGGAAGGAATGAAAAGCTCTCACAAATGAGAGATGAAAAGTTTTCACAAAGGAGAGGTGAAAGCTCTCACAAAATGAGAGGTAAAAACTACACAGAGAACCAAAAAACCTTCTTTGTGACTTATTCTGAACATAAAGAAACTGCAAAAAGGATGGTGATGGAGATCTGCCGAAAAGCAGATGGAGATCCAAAGCCAAGATGCAGCCACATGTCCCCAACGAAAAAGTGAAAACGGCTTTAGGATGATTTTTTGGGAAAGAGGGGGCTCTAGGGTTTAAAAGACAAAATGCATGAGAAAGGTACACAAAGTGGGACAACGCATGTAACATCAATTACTTTTTGGCTCAATTATTGGTTCTTGTTGCATATATGATATACGTACCCCAGAAAAGACTGGTGATGCATGTGAATGCTGATGTATGGCTTGAGCCATCTGCTCCGTATGTTCGAAATCATATTTGAACCAAAAAAAGATTGTAGCTGGACAAAATGTACACCGTCAATTGATACCAAAATTCATCATTCTAAAATGTTTGTTGATCCCTACAACTAGGGCTCTTCTTTGAAATTCAAGCAAGAGAACGCAGTGGCATATGGCAGTTATTATTTGCTTTCATTTGAGCCAACTATATGAATCTTATTTAGTGGCTATCAATCAATGAGTAGTAAAAAGTTCATGTCAATAGGGGAATAATTTGAACGTTTCTATTTATACTTTACACTACGCTTTGTAAGTAATGTTATATTTGTGAAGTGGTCCCAAACAAGGAGAACTTGTAGCTCAAGTTGTTAAGAGTATTGACCTCTTGCATTTGAGATCTTAGGTTCATTCCCCACTCCCCAATATCACTTGTATAAAAAATAAAAATAAATGGTCTCAAACGAGAATAACACACGTGTTAGGATGCGTACAAGAATTTCTTAGTTCTAGTGGGCCCTCCCACTCATTACTGTGGAGAAGGAACTATACCTTATTTTGATAACACGGGTAAGATTGAAATACTGTTATATGATCATTTGTAAATCTGTGATCACATGTGTCATAACATTATTAGTCACTCTCACATGCTATGTAGGTGGTTCAAACCTCCACGCCATTCTCCTGGTAGCGCCTTATCCACTGTGGTAAAGGTGCATTTGTATTTCTTTGTGCTAAATGGATGGTATTTATTGGCTTCTTAAAATCTTGCCGAAATTAAAGAGTTGGATTAATTAATTAATTACTATTTCTTATCCTTATTAATTACTTAAGTTTCTAATATTATTTTCTTTCTTTTCTATTTGATTCCTTTAATTTATGTATTTTAATATAAATAAAATTGTTATCGTACCATTTTATCCCTATTTAATAAAATAGCTTCTGTTGTAGTATTTTTATTAGTCAAGTGTAAAGGCTTTTGAATGTTTCACTTTTAAGCCCTTCTGCTTATATGTTATATATTTTTTAAGTTACAGTGTTTATCAGTTTGGAATATACTCAACTTAAGTTACTCAAACTCACTATGCAATATATTTGTTTTAATTTTTTTTGGTCAAATTAGTAGATAATTGACTAAATAAAATCTTCTAAAGTTTCATTAAAAGTTTTCATATTTTTATCACAATTTCTGTCGTTTTGATACAATTTTTACCAAATGTTGACACTTTTCCCAGATATTTTTATCGATATTTTCGTATTTCTAAACCACCAATATTCAAGACCTTAATTTCAACCATCATCTATCGTCCCATGTGGACTCATCTCTCCCACTTGCCCTATTTTAACACGGAAATTAAAGTCAAATAGAGCTTTTAGTTATTAGCTCCCTATATTATATGATGTGACACTGTTAATTAATTCATACGTACACGAAAGTTTTTTTTTTTTTTTTGCATATCTGTTAATGTCTATATATTAACTCTCTCTCACTCCCCAATCCCTGCAGTCTTCTTCTGTTTCTAAAATTACACATCTACAGAGAGATAATGGCAGATTCTTCTGCAACATACATACACTTGGTAACTGAGATACCAAAGAACTTGAGTCTCTTATTATTGTTTGGTTCGTTACATAATATTCATCATTTTCTTGATGGATCGATATATATATGTGTAATTTATGTTAATTTATGTTTTTGTTTTTGTTTTTGTTTTTGTTTTTCATGATGTTTATGCTTAATAATGAATATGTGTGATTTTGGTGACCAACCTGAAATAAGTGCACCACCTGATAGAAACGTGCCTGATCTTCCACGTGACTAAAGAGGAGTGCATGGAAGCCCTGTCTAAACATGCAAACATCAACCCTGTCATTACCTCCACTGGTTAGCTCTTCTCTTCAACTCTCTCTTCTTAAAGCTCTTTGCTGTTCGAGCGCAGGCGAGCGCTCGTGAGCGCGCACATATATATATATATATATATATATACATGCAAGCAAAGAATACAAGCAATGTTTGACGTTCATATCAATCAATCTATATGATAATATTAATGTTACTTAGAATTTAGAACAGTAGCTTAGTCATGATCTGGAGTGATTTCGGTGCAGTATGGAATGAGTTAGCCAAAGAGAACAAGGAATTCTTCGAGGGTTATGCACAATCACTAAACAAACAAGATGCAATGTCTGAGGAAGAGACAACCCAACTGATCCGAAGCACGATACGGGAATCCTCCAAGCATTCTGATGATAACTAACGTTCCATCGGAAGTGATTGGTTATTTTACATATTATCAGACTGCCGAATCAAGAACTAGTACTAGTTCATTCATATTCATAATTTAATACTATATATAATGTGTAATGTATGGTTAAGAGAAGAATTAAAGAAGTGGTATAGGGACAAATTACTGAATCATTGTTCCTGCCAACCAGTTTCCATCCATTTTTTCATGTCTTTTTTCTTTCTATATTATCATGAAAAAAGAGAAAAAAGCAAACAAGAATACTGAATATATAAATTCCAACGTAGGATGATCCTAGGATCCCCATGTTATTTGCTTGATTTAATATAAATTCCAATTCATAATTAACATTAATAATACATATTAATTATATAATCTATAAATATATATATATATATATATATACACGTGAGCATGACACATCACTGTTGCAAGACAAAGCAAGGCACACACAATGACAATTTATACAACACTTGCCGACACCTCAAGTTTCACGGTGTAGCCCTCCCCTGCATCCCAGTGCATATCATAACTACTAATAAGAATAACAGTAGTGTGTGTAGTCCCTACTCATTAAATCTCTACCGAATTTGCATGTCACGGTGATAGCTCCAGCTACGAGATAAAGTTGCAGATATATATATATATATATATATTGCAGATTATAATATATAGTCATGGAGATGGGTGCCCAATATTCTATTTGTAAATTAGATGGATTAAAAGGTGCTGGTGTGTGATATATTTTTTCTATTAATTCTTTTAAAATATCACAAACCAACAACATTTTGATGTTAATATCTTCTTCTAGACTTCTTTTTAAATTGCATCCTTGACTGACAGTTACATATAATGAGGGCCATCATATATTCATATATAAGTTCTTCAAGCTATGAATTTTTTTAGCTCTTTATGGCCCAGCAGCCTACCAAAAACCAACAATAGTTCGATTCTCAGTTCTTGCTAGGCCCAACCCTTTCAGAAGCAAAGGAAGGAGGCAATCTTTGCAAGTTTACAATGCTTAGGCCAGCAAATCTGTGAGAAACATATCAAAATAATTCATAGAAATTAAAGTCTATGCAGGGATGCAGAGATTGTGAGCAGAACAAAAGGGTAGTTCATTTTGGGGTTTAACTTCCTTGGGAATATGGATACAAAACAAAATTAAAAATTGTCCCCGGAAATAAACATCCACTGGCCCGTTTTTAGGCAAACCTGTAATTTGGGCAATTTCAGTGTGCAAATTGAATGGGATTCAACTAACCACATCTGTAGCAGAACGTAACTGTAGTTGCTTTATGTTGGTTTGGGCTTAGCCCACCTTTGAGCATGGGTGTGTACGTTTTAGTTCTGCATAACAAAGTCATTTCTTGTCAATCACAGTTGAACACATATACATGTAATTGGCTCATGAAGATAAGAATACACAAGGAAAAGTTTATGTACGTGTGTCAAACTGTTTGTTTGTAAAGAAAAATGAGTCTTTACAAATATTTTGCTTTGTCGCTGGAATTGCAATTATATACCATCCTATAATAGGACTAGCTACTTTCGTCCAAAAATAATAGGAGTAGCTACTGATTTTTTTTGTGTGGCAGTCGGAGGTAGCATTATGATGCATGCACAACGTGTGCCTTCAATGGTGCATAAAAGAGATAAGGATAAATCCAGTGATATAGGGCTTAGACTTTAGTGGTGCATAATGGATATCCAGATGTTGTATGATCACCAATTAATGCGCGTACAATTCCTTGTAGATGGAAGGCAGTGATAAGGTTGAAGGTAAATAGTTATCTAATTTAGTGAGGAGGTAGGGCCTTTGTTATGTGTTCTTTCCACTAAAATAGAAAATAAAAAGACACTTGAACAATTAATTTCTAAGATAGATATGATGATACATTTGTCCCATCTGCAAGAAAGGAGAAACTTACTGCAGCCCAAAGAATCTGCAGTGTACTAACCATATATTGCTTCTTGGCTCCATTATTGGATGAAAGATCCCCATTCACAATAATTCATGTATATTGTATGAAGTTGAGATTTCATTCAAAATTAATTAGTAATAGAGGGAGTAGTTCAACTCTTTATAAACTCTTGCTAGATTTCTCAAATTTTCAATGTGTGGCGAATTTTCAATGTGTGGCGAATTTTCAAGCATAATATATGGGCAACACATATTGAGTGACGTGAAGACGTATGGCCTTGTCGGACTTTCACACATAGGCAACCCGCTCTGATACCATGAAGGAAGTTGAGATTTCACCCCAAAAACAATTCCTTTAAGAGTCGTTTGATGCGATCCATATATATTTGAGCAATTAGCATAAATGATATATTGAACCAGAAGATGTACATGATTAAATTAGAGCATCTCCAAGGGAGATGTCAAATATCAATCATCAAATTTAAATTTGATGGCTTATGTGACAATTTGACATTTACACAGTTTTACACTCCACTCGATATGTCAAATTAAATTATAATTTTATTACATTTTTGTGTTGATTTAAATTGGAAAGAGAAAGAAGAAAAAAATTTGTAACACTCAAATCATTCAAGATAAAGAAGAAAAAAAAGGAAAATAATAAATGAAAGTAACAACCAGCTGTTTTTAAAAAAATAAAAAAAATATTCATTTGATATCTTGCTTTTGGGATGTCAAAAGTAACGGCTAAATCTTTAGCCTTTATTCCACATCAGCTTTGGCAATTCGGTTGGAGTAATGTGAGATGTTATTTCTAACCGTTAAATATCTATGTGGCACTTGACATATTAGTTGGAGATGTTTTAGAAAATAGAAAGCAGCCCCCAAATAGTTAAGATTCTAAAACAGTTGTAGTGATCCCACAGAATTTCGGCCCTTTCTTTGTAAATTAACCAAGACAAGACAGTGTGAGAGAGCTGATTGCAATACATGCAAGCTCACCGAGAGCTAAGTAACGGGCCAAAATTAAACAACCTAATTTTCTTTTTCCTTTCTAAATCAAAAGAGAGTGGGATTTGAAGTCGAAACATCTTCCACATTAGAATAAAAAACAAAATCATTAACATTATTAGCATCTAGAGCTGATTGCAAGTTCATCAAATTCTTCTCCGATTATTCCCATTATTATATAGCTTGTAGCTCATTGGTGACCGGCCAAATTAAACAAGCCAACAATGTTCTTTTTGGATTTTAAAATCAACATAATTAAGTGAGGGATTCAAACTCAAAATTTATTTCAACATTTAAATAGAAAAAATGGCTAGATAAAGAGTTAGTGAGCAATATTTCAAACTTTTGGCAGATATATCTTGGCAGCAGGTTGATATTATTGTGGTGCTCAATCTCCAATCACCATATGACATGTAATGGTTATGGGCAAATTTTGTACCATAGCAAACAGAGGGAAAGCATGAGAGAATTGGAACACTAGCTAGCTACTATACAGTCACATTCACAAGACACATACACCCTCCTGCCTATATGATCACTGGAAGAACATGAATTCTACTTTTGTAGGTTTTTGAGATACCTTGCTTGAGTTTCTTTGTGGGTTTGTCCTGTTTGAAGGGATTTGACTTGGAATGGGACCCACTTATCACGTGGAGAAGGGGCTGCCCTAATGCCACTGGATAGAAGACAAGGAAATGGTCATTTACAAATCTCCTCTAATCCCCTCTCCGCCAATTATAATCTATCTCCCACGTGGGACTCTCCAATTCCCCAACCCACTTCTGCTGGCCCCCATTTGCCCTTCTCTTTTAAGCAACTGTTTTTTTTAAATTCTACATCCATCGATCCTTATTGCTATTGGATCTGTTGATCTATATATCTCCCCAATCATATTATATATATATATATATGACTCTCAGCTCCCTGTGATCTCTCAGGCCTGCTTTCGCCTTTGTGTATCTTATATTAAACACTGCAGTAGCTGCTATAGCAACTCCCTCTCACTCAGTCCCAATCATATTATACTCTCTTGTCTCCCTCCCCAGTCGTTTTATATTTGTGTGGTTAAAATATTTAGAGTTGTAGCTAACTCAAGAAGATCATGGGAGATTCTTCATCAGCATCATACATACACATGGTAACTGAGATATCATAAAACTATATACATATGTACAGTGCTCATTTTGTTGATTTGGGTAATTCCATATTCATTAATCTCTTGATTTGTATGTATATACATGTTTATGTTTCAATTTCTGTTATTGGTGTTAATTCTGATATGGGATGGTGGGTGCCCTAATTCATTAAAAATATAGGTGCAGCACCTAATAGAGAAGTGCCTGATCTACCACATGAGTAAAGAAGAGTGCATGGAAGCTCTGTCTAAGCATGCAAACATCGAGCCTGTCATCACCTCCACCGGTTAGTTCTCTCTCTCTCTTCTTCCATGTTTCAGAAGTAGTTAGTATATTGTTCCATGAAACTCAGGTCCAAAATATGGAAGAAACAGGTGTTTCCGCGACTCTCTCTCTCTCTCTCTCTCTCTCTCTCTCTCTCTTGTTAATTTTCTGTGGCAATATAATCATAACATGCATGCAAGCAAACATAATTAAGCTATGCATCAAACAAGTTCTTAAGGAGGCTGTGATGGTTATAGAGGTTGATAATCTCCCGTGACTCAAAATTTGTTCTGTTAATCACGTACACAAAGCTGCAAAACATTATGCAGTTTATGGCAAACAATGAATATTAATTCTAGTTCAACTTTAATAACCCAAGTAACCCTTTGCGCTGATCTAAATTAAACTCAGTGGTGGGCTGTTTGCAATTCACACCCGAGGTACTAGGTTCGAACACCTCCTGTCATGGATATCAGTTGATTGAAAATAAGATTGAGCCTAACTAGATTATGGCCTTCAAGAATCTTCAGAGAAGCAGCCTCTATATGATCCAAACTTGTGCCAAACTAAATGGTTTATATAAATATAAATTATGTATATGAACTTAAACGTAGATCATGATATGAATGATTTTGGTGCAGTTTGGAATGAACTGGAGAAAGTGAACAAGGAGTTCTTCGAGGCATATGCACAGTCTCAAAACAAAGGAGATCGAATGTCAGAGGAAGAGACAAGCCAATTGATCCAAAAGATGATATCGAACTCCAAAGATTCCGACGACTAGTTATAACATGCCATGCCATGGATCGAAAGCGATCTTACCTTGGCTTCTGGTTGGTAGCTTCAGATATATATGCAGCCAAACTACAATAGGCAATAAGATCGATAGATCGTCGTCTTATTATCCGGTCCCATGCACATATATTTAACTTTTATGTTTATGGTATTATATGAAAATAAATCGTACGAAAGAGCATGGACTCTAGCTTTATATCATATTTCATAGTCTCTTTTTTCAAATAAAAGTATTAATTTGCCAATTCACTCATTCTACGAGAAGAGTGCCAAAAATATAATAGAGAATCTGAATGAACGTCGCTATAAATGATCTATATCACTTATTCTTCTTTAGAAATTGAGAGGAGAAGCTATGTAATTTTTGATGTGATTAAGGGCAGTGGCAGTCCTAATGTTTTGGAGGTCCTAGGCGAACCACCAAATTTAATTTAACTTTTTTTATATTAAATTTTCACATTACACCAAGTTAATTGGCGTAAGCTATAAGTTTAAATAATAATGAGTCATTTATTGAATTTCTCCGTTTTAGTTTTACAATGAATAATTGGGCCTTTTTTTACAATATTTGGGTCTAACATAATATTAATATAGTACAATTTTTTTTAAAAGTAAATATGTATGTATATATAGAGGTTTACACAAATTGGGGGCTCTCCCAATTTGGAGGCCCTAGGCGGATGCCTTGCCTGCATGTGCTCAAGGCCTCCCCCGATAAAAGGTCTATTTGGAACAAACATTTCTGCTCATAAAAGCGAGTGCTTTTGCTAGAAGCGCTTTTTTACCTAGCAAGTTGAAAATTTCTGACAAGAACTTTCAAAAGCTTTAATGTTTTTGGATTTGACTTATTAAATGTTGGGTTAATATAAATCCACCATCCCGTACGTTTAATTCTAGTACTATTTAGCCAACAAGGTCTAGCCAGTGAAATAGGGTCTTGATTTGCATATCATAGTGGTTTAAGGTTCAAACTCCATGGAAGAAACCTCTATCCCTTGTAGTTTAGATTATTGCTTATATTAAAAGAAAATCTACTACCATTTAGTCTATATAAACATGTGTTAATTTTACTATATATATATTTTATTTTATTTTAGTACAAGTGATAGTCTAAATTACAGAGGATGATTTTCTCACACACACAACTATGATGTTATGGAGGTTTAACCTTAAACCTCTAGTTTGCAAATCAATGCCATTTTTCACTGGGCTAGACTCCGTTGACAAAAAAATAGTAAATTTAGTGTGCGTGAAGAGACTCAAACCTTTTTACTATATTTAGTATATATAAACAAGTGAAATTACATTAATTGTGGTAAATACTATAGCTAGAGAGGTACTGTCCGCAGCTCTTTTTCTGAACTTAGTCGCCTAGTGGCAGGTGGGCGACTATGTCCTAGAAACTTAATGTGTCGACGAAAGTGATTTGAATTGTCATTGTGGCTTGTCTTGTTGTATTGTGTATGATCGCAACGGCATTATATATATATTTATGTTATTTTGAAAATAAAGAGCTTATGATAATAAATATAATGTCGCCACTGCATGCGTTGTGGTGTCGTCCAAATCATATACCTTTTTCTTTTCTCTCTTTGTTTTTTTCATCTCTTTGTTTGTTTGTCTCTCTGTTTGTTTGTTTGTATGTTTTTGTTTTTTTACAATCTTATTTTTGGGAAAAGATCTCGACTGCACATGTGGTTTCGGAAGAATAAGAACAAATCATGGTCGTTGGTTTATGAAATTATGATACCCTAGACTAACTGGTTGGTTTTTGCGTTGTCTCTGGTTAAAAAAGTAACATCTGTGTTTGGCTATGTCAATGTCATCATCGTACGTCCAGTCATTTTTGTTTATTTTATTTTATTTTTCATAAAATAAAAGTGTTACAATTTTCTCATGCCAATTGGAGTGGGACTAATATTTGTAAGAGTGAAAGATGAATTTTTTTCACGTTGAAGGTAAAAAGCCATACACGAAAAAAGCTCAGTTCTAGTTGGGCTCAATTCGTAAGTGAAAAACATAACATTAGGGCTCGATTTGATAAAAAAAAGAAGAAGGTCTAAAACAGCACAAAAATCATTATGTGGGCTGTGATATTAGTTGTTTTTAGGCAAACCCAAACCCATCTCAACCCCAGGGGTCCAGGGCCCTCAAGCTCACTAGGGTATTGCTCAATCTTTAATCGACATTTTGAAACGGGAATAGGGGAGAGAAGAAATGAGTGTGGGATCAACTTTTCTGGTTTTTCCAGATATTGGAATACGAATTTTAAACGTGAAATCCACATGATTTGTAACAGTCGTGTTTAAAAAAATCAAAAATAAAAAATCCCTGCGAAAAAAGTACTTTTTCTTCTCTTTACAGCAAGGAGAAGTGGATAACATACTTGATAAGGTTCACGTATGGGAGGAGTTCAATCTTAAAGAAAAGTAAAGAAGGTAAGGGCTTTGATCCTGAATTCATAGGCCAAATCTTTTGGGACTAGGTGTTGGTGCAAATCATGTCAAATTGTCAATCAATGGGTGACAGATTTAGAGATAAAAGTAGCCGGGGGATTGAGCTTGATTTCCATGTGTGAAAGTCCAATGATCACACATGCTACACGTCTCTACATATTGGGTTTTAAAAATTTGCCACACATGCAGGGCGTATAATAATGTAAATGTGAAAATATCCCACATTGTTATAAGGTGTTGGACTACTTCCCTTATTTCCAATTGATTTTGGGATAAAATTTCCACTTCATGGTTTAAGCATCCATAACCGCGTTTTACCACAATAATTACTGTATTTCAATGCTTTATATTGCACCTAACGGGGTTGCGTTTTAGCACAAAGGATCTTGTAACTCCCCTAAGAAAAATTAAAAGATGAAAATGACAGAACATAATCAGCACTGTGCATTGCCGTTACCAAGTAATAGCAGATACCAAAGCTAATAATAGATTTAGATTAATACATTTATTTGACATTGGAATAACCCAAGTCAACTTAAGAATCCACATCTGACATGCATACGTCTCACCCATTACATAGCTAAACTTGACATGACCTCATAATCTAGAACTATATCATGGATTGACCTTCGACTCCCAGCCGGCAATCACATATTTCTCTTCAGTTTTGGTCTTCACAAAAGATTCCCTTGAGAAGAGCAGCTGCAATACGAAACATAGATTATAATTAGAAAATCAAAAGTGCACATTGTACATGCAGAGAGAGAGAGATTTCCATCTCCACTATTTGGACAACAGACTACATGCACTTAACATTGATATTCTGTGTGAGTACTTGAGAGGTTCATATACAAAGTTTACTGTACATCCACCAAAACAAAATTCGATTGATCTCGTACCATTCCACCAATGCCAGTCACAAGCAAGCCCTTACGAGGAATGTCAGTTATGATTCTTACAGAAAATAGCATTGCACTGAGAATGATGCAATGCATCAAATTGCACAACCACGGACTCAGACACAAGCCAGTGAACAAACTTTCCTAAAATTGCAGACTTCTCACACATAGGTGGTGTGCTGAAGGGAGAAGAGATTAGCACTGCATCTAATCTCATGGTGCTTGACTTCAGAAGCACAGTTTCTAGACAATTAGATTAGCACTGCGTCTGATCACATGGTGCCTGACTTCAGAAGCACAGTTTCTAGACAATTTGATTAACCACCAGACCTTACTAAGCAGAACCACATCTTATTGCAATGATTAGGCTGGCAAGCAATGATCACATAGCTAAAAGATGAACAACCATGTAGCCAATAATCTAAAGGAGCTTCAACTTACTGAGACAAAATTATCTCCCACTTATAAAACATACATGCCAAACAACTATTTACTGAAAATATACTGCTCCAAGTAGGCAACATCATGCACGAGAACCGCATACCTCAGTGTACTTATAGTAACTGGTCAAGTCTTCAGGAACAGTCCACTTCTTGAAATGGCCAAGGGCCACCTTGAGATGGAACAGTTTTGGTGCCAAGCTTAGATCTGCGGCAGTGATCTTCTCCCCAGCAATATATGGACCCTATTTTCATCCAAAACATATCACGGCATATTCTGAAGCAAATACAAAGAACACAACTTTTTTAGACAGAAAAAGAGTTGTTTTTTCTTTATATAAACACGCATACTTGCGCCTTAAGATGCTCATCCAATGCCTTCAGCTCATTAACCAAAGCCTGTTCTGACCCATCACTGGGATCCTTGCTCTTCACAAATGTCACGAATGAACCAAATATCTTTGATCCACTGAAAATTCACCCAAAAAAAAAATCCAAAAATATTCAGAAACAAAGGTAACTTCACAAATTCCAGTCAAGAAAACCGTAACAACCCAACAGGACATATCAATAAAAGTTAATTTGCTTTTTGACAACCTAAAAGAAAGAAAATTAAAGATAAATCACTTTAAAGGTTACTGCTCAGGCGTTTTCAGGGCAAAATACATCAATTAAATCAAAGTTATACAACAGGATAAAGGAGGCTTCAGTTGCAAATAAATAATAATATCCATGAGAACAAGTATGTTCCAAATGTTTGTGTGTGTGTGTGTGTGTGTGTGAGAGAGAGAGAGAGAGAGAGAGAGAGAGAGAGAGAGAGCATACACAGAAGCAAATTCAGGAGGCGTTTTGAGAGAAGGTTCAGGGTATTTTTCCTCAATAATCCCAACAATCACATCAGAATCAGCCACCCATTTGTCATCGAACTTCACCACAGGCACCTTTCCCTCTGGATTCACTTCGGTAAACCTACAAAGCATCAACATCAACCACAAACCCATTTGCTCAAACCCTCAAAACAACACATCACAAGCCATTAAAATCAAAATCAAAATCAAACATTTGAATCTCTGCGTGCATGCGGATGCGGTTAGTGGCTTAAAAATTTAGAACATAGAAAAATACCATTTGGGTTTGTCGCTGAGAGTGATGAGGTGAAACTTGTAAGTTACTTTCTTCTCTTCCAATGTTAGAAGAACCCTTTGGCAGAAAGGGCCTATCAATCAACCCAAAAACAAAAATTTGCCGAATTAACAAAAACTGAATCAAAACCCAGAAAGAAAATCGAAGAAAAAAAGGTAGGAGAAATGTGAGCTCACAATCGCCAAGAACATCAGGGGCGCCAGCAGCAGCCTTGACAGCAATCTCAATAGCCATTGTGATAAGCAGAGGAGAGTGAGAGAGTAGAATATAGGAAAACTGATAGCTAAATGGGTTATGTTCTGGAAGAGCCGAGGCAGTTGTGAGTATTTATTAACGCATTGGTGGTCGGTGTTCGACCCAAAAATTTCTTCACTAAAGTATTTTTGAGATCAAATATAACTTCTTCTTTTTTTACTTGTAAATAAAGCAAAAGGACTTTCAAGATTTTCAAGGCAAATTATTTAAGAAATGTGATTGGCTAAATTAACATTAATTAAGAAATGAATTCTCCAACTGCAGCAACCTTTAGCTTGGCAACGACATTCGATTTTTTTAGCAGTCGAATATGTGTCAAGCGATCAACCACAGACTGTGGAACCTCCTCGAAAGAATATATATATATTAAAGGGAACTTCGAAAGCAAATTATATTAACATAAATTTGCAGCCAAAAAAAAAAACGTAAAAATGGTTTTTTTTTTTTTTTATGAACATGGTCAGAAAATTGGTTACATTCATAACGCGGCCCTCGTTTCACTCACCTTTTTTTTTTTTTTTTTTTGAAAATTAGCGATTGATACAATATATTGGGGAGGGGGGCACTGATCCTGGGATTGAACAGGTGACCAAGGGGGGGGGGGGGGAGGGACCTCACCACTGAGGTAAACCCCTCGGTCACTCACCTGTTTTTTTCAGTAACCCGAAAGTCCTTTTTTTCTTTCGTTTTTTTTATATTAAAGATTTCTAGACAAAATTTAATTTCTAACCAAATACATTACAATATTCTCCCAATGTAATTTTTTTTTTAACTTTTACTCTCCGTTTGGCCGTTTGGATGAAGAAATTGAAAATTATATAGAATTCTAAAATGACGGAATTTAGATTTCCATCATTTCAATTTATGGCAATTGAATATTTCAATATTTGGATTTATGTATGTCGAATTTTGTAAATAACTAGATTTTGCAAATGGCACTGTGGAAATTGTAAAATGACACCTATTTTGATGGAAATTAAACTCAAGAATTTAATAAATTCCATGCTTAAGTTGCCAAACAAGGGAATTGTCAATTTCTCCTCCTAAATTCATGAATTTTAGTTAAATTCCAGTTATTTTCTCTTATCCAAATGGAGGGTTATTTAAACTAATAAATAAAAATAAATTAATTTTTTTATTATTTCCACTTTTATGAATATTAGATGAAAATTAGAAAAATGACATATTTAAAATGACATGGGATTTTTTTGCATGTTGCCCTAATCTTGTAAGTATAAGGTATTTTCGCTTTATGTGAGAATATCTAACAATAGCAATAGCTTAAGTACAATAATGTTGAGCAACATAAGTAATGGATGGTACATCCAAGCCAGCCTTTGGATTATTTACTTGTCAACATATTTAATAGAATCATTTGTTTGCATTTCTAACCGATCCAATTTCTACCACATATTTCTCCCCAATAATATTAAAAAGTCATATATGGAAATGACTGAATCTTCGTGATTTTTTACTTTTGATAAAGCATATATGAATGCTCACTCTCAATGAACCGACTTTTTATATGATATGATTATGATATTGCCTACTATTAATATTCTCAACCCCTTTTCAAATAATTTGGGGCCACCACTCACTCTCGTTTTAATGTTCAATGGATACTTTTGTACATAGGGGGAGAGAGTGGGGAAAAAAAAACTTGTGTGAATTAGAAATATACTATTTTGCTATTTTCAATCAATCACAGATTGTCACGTTGAAAAGTTATCACGCACAATATTATACATGTTTCACACAAGTGTTTCTCAAAAAATGAGAAATGGCCTCAAAAGCCACGTTGAATGCTTTAACAACTGAGTAATTCCTCGAATATGTATGAGGATTTACTCCATACTCATGGTAAGAATTCGACTATACTTCTTCTCAATAATTTTTCTACTAAAAATTCCTCCCATACATGTAACTCATCATTTATAAATATGTATCTTATCCACCCCTTAAATATCATCTTCTAAATCTAAGCACAAGATAACCTTACTTTATCATGCAATTGACCTAACAGTGTCCATGCTGAAATATCATGTAAAGGCTCTCACTATAGAATTCTTGCATGTGGTTGACCTAAAATTGTACATAAGTATAATGTAGTTGACCTAGAGCTAGTCAAGCCCATGTCAATGTTTATTTTAAGATTGGCTTATTTTGGACCAAATTTTGTTCCACAATCTGGCAGGCCCAAGCCTTATAGCTACCCAGTAATAAACCCAACCCACTTTTTCCCCAATCTCCAAAAACCCAGGAGCACCTGACCCTCTAGGCCGTAGGCCCTAGACCCTAGTAAAAGTCAAACCTCAAAACCAATTTCCCATGCAATCATATGCATTGGACTTACCAAATATATGTACAAATATTCCCTCTATTTCCACCCCCTATTTTGCTACAAAATCAACCCACACAGATCCTCCATGCCTGCTCTTAGTAAAAGTTTGAAAGCTCTCATCAAATCCTCATAAAAAACCATATCCTTGTGGCGGGAGTCACGCAAGCACGACAATTAAATAATTGGGTAATATTTCCAAGAACGACAAAACAAATACAAAAAAACGATCCCCACCCCCCACGAAAGCCAAAGCCAAACAACGCCACCTTTGCCTCTCTGTTTTCTACAGTCCCAATCATTTCTCGTTTACTTCAGACCTAAGACTCTGATTCTTCGCTTCATTTCTTGATCGAAGGATTAAATCCAAAACCAGTTCCCAGATTTGATGCTTCAACCATTTCCGTGCCCAAAAATGCAAAATTTGCTACACTTTTGACTTTCTTTTTAAAAAGTTATTTTGTTGACCTAGATTTGCGGATATACCGGCGTGTCATTTTCTTGGTTGATTTATAATCGAAAACCCAGAATGTGGCTGCTGAAGTTATTACTTCATTAATTCTAATCTAAAAATGAAGCGAGTTGAATAAAGATTGTTGCTTTTGGTGGAGGAATTAAATTATGGGTACCTGACCAATATTAGAAAGGTAAGCCTTTGAGCCTTTTAGTAATTCATAGGTTTTCATTTTCTGGGGTTTTTCCTATTCATGGGTTTTATTAACAGAGAGATAAAGATTCATAATTTATGTTGGGTTTTGATATTGCGTGTGTTTTTGTCAAAGATGGTTTTGTTTTCAATGGATTTTCGCAGTGATGCTTATTGCTTTGTGATGGTGGCATCTAAATGATTTAGTTTTGTCTTTTGTTTCAAAGTTGAGGTGGTTGTTATTGTTGTAGTTGCTATGATCATATCATATTATGGCAGTGTGCGTTTTGAAGTTTACAGGTCTAAAATTGCAATGATGATGTTGTGTTCCATTTACTTAATTTACTTGAGCTTGTTTCTTTGTTGTTCCAATGATTGCATACCAAAAGAAGTGTTAATAATTTGGTCTCTGCTTCAAACTTTATTGTTCTGTATCTACTAGGTCTCGAGAAATTCGTTTAATGATCGTATAGATGCTTGGACGTCTCAAATGGGGTTCACTGAATCTTTTTTCTTTTTGTTGTTTTTGGGTTTTATAAGGTGTGCCCTTTTCTTTTTTGTTTTCAAAATGATTGGAAAGGTATTATTTGGAAAAGAGAAGAATAGCCTTTTTTTTCTCTCATCAAAGTGTTTTTCTTTGTGGTGTTAACGCTTTGTAATTTGGTTTATTTATTTGATTTGGTTTTTGTTTATGTTTACAATCCTATTGCATATTTATTGGAGTATTGTAGAATCATTTGCAGGCAACAGGGAGGTCCAGAAAGCTGGAAATCCTCCAATTTTACCATCTGCTATTTCCCATAGCTGCAGCAGGACTGCAGAGTAAGATACAGTAAGCAACTCTTATTTTGCTTATTCTTGTACGGATTTCAAAAAGAAAATTTCTTTGGGATATTTGTGTTATATTCTTTTCCCTTCTTCACCAAGCAAGCATTCTCTGATTTTGTGCAGATACATTCTTGCATTTACTAGAAAGTAAAGTGCACACGGTGCCTGTATAGATCAAAGAATCCTTGACAGAAATGGAATCTGCACCAGGTACACCAAGTGTTATAGCAAACTTAATGGGTCTTGAAGATGAATCTCCCCCTCAGCCACCTGTCCAAAAACAAAGAAGAGTGCTGTCTGATAATTACCTACACAAAGTTGCTTCCATTGGTGTCAGAGAGAAGCGTCATTCATTCAGGTTGAAAGTAGGCTGGAAAGAATTTAAAGATGTTTTTGAAGTAGTAGATGCTTTAAAAGCAGATAAGCTTGATAACCTGTCAGTTCAAAAGGGAAAAACATACACAGGTTTCTCAGAAGCAAAGATGGAATTTACAACGCAGAACGAATTCCAAGTATCACCAGAAATGATGGATTATGAGGATGATCATTTCCCGAAATGTCTCCCAGGGGGAAATTCTTTGTTTAACAAGCATCTGGATAATTTCCAAGTTTCCCCTTCTAACTCACTATTTGGGAACACAACAGTCTCAAAGTCATCATGTACTTCTGGCACTGGAAATGTTGATTTATGTAGGAAATCAGGGAGGAAACATGAGCAGCCAAATGTTACTTTACTTCAAAAACTTGAGAGTGGGATTGGTGCAGAATCCCTTGGAGAAACTGGTCTTTATAATTTACGTAAGTTTTCAAGATCTCAATTGGAGTTAAACAAAGAAGGATGCTCTCCCCTTACTAGAATTGTTGTTTTGAAACCGAAGCACAGAAAGGCTGAGAATTCTGCAAGATGTTTCCCTTCTTTGAGTTCCCTTGATGTTTCTCATTCCAGTGATAGCAAGTGCACGTTGTTTCCTAGTCTTGGTAGTGGGAAAATACATGTTCCAGTAAAAGAAAGGAAGAACTTGGCATATGACATGGAACCAATAAGCTTAAGGTCTAGAGTTTCTAGGGAAATAATGGGGAAGCTTGGCATAGATACTGGGTGCTACAAAACCAATATTGATACAAAGGTGTCATGGTTAGGATCCAGAGGTTGCAACTCCATTGTAGTGGAATCTGAATTGACGAGGCCTCCTTCCTTGAGAGAGCAGTCCTTTTCTTATTCAGATGAGTCATATGTAGCCACGGAAGCCAGGAAGCAGCTTTCAGAACACGGGAAGATGACTAAAGAGTGTGAAGAAGTAGGAATGGCTGGCAGAGGCACTACCCTTGGGAATTTGCTTTCCATGCCTGGCCACAAAACAGGGCCAAGAAAATTGGATTACAAGCTTGGTAGGCATTTTCAACCAAAAAGAAAGCTTGTTACGCGTGACATTAAAAACTTAGACCTTAGTAAGTTTAGAACACAGCAAGATAAATATGAAGCTCTTTGCAATGAGTGGAATGTCAGGAGGAAAGGGTCTATTAAATTGGGGCAGCATAAGTCAAGGGAGTACAGATTCAACCAGAATGATGGTTTTAGACCTATAAAGTTGAGATCCATCTGTAAGAAATTCCAATCTTTTCCTGGCCTGGAATCAAAAGGCAATCACGTGGTAGAAAAGGCTTCAAGAAATTCTGAGAAGTGGCAATCTGGAGCCAGAGCCTGCATCTCTGTAGACAAAAAAGATGATTCTTTCCATCACGTCACTGATACTTCAGTTCAACAGGTTTGGTGCTTCTTTCTTTAGAATATAGGTAGTCCCTTGTCCATATTGCTGGGCTGCACAGTGGTGATAGTTCTGCCCGCCCAATGCCCCTTCTGTATTCTTTATTTGGTCAAAGCTTTTCTATATGGTTTGTTTATTGTATCAGTTTACTGTGATAATCCATATCTTTAAGAAAAATACTCGTTGCTTGGTTATTGATGATATCAATACTGTCCTGTGACACTTTCTTCTAAACTATTGTAAAATTGCAGGAAACATCCTACAAAGAAAGTTCTTTTCTTTTGCACTGCTCCACCGCACAGCCGGATTGTATGGTGAGCTTGGAGGAGGCTTATCAGCCTAGTCCAGTTTCAGTTCTGGAACCACCATTTAGAGGAGAGAGGTCACCTCCACCAGAATACCTGGGAAAGCTCAATGTTGACATCGGTGGTGAGTTGACTAGAAGATCTATATCTAAATTATCAACTTAATTTTATTTCTTCATGCTTTTAAAGATGATTTGATTTGCAATATATTTCCATACTAAACTTGTATGTGCAACTCGCATTTTTGAAATCAGAGTACTCCGATACATACTCGGAAGGATCTGGAGTTGTGTCAAGTGATGATGATACTAATGAAGGATCTGCCAGCAATTACAGAGAAAATGAAGATTTAATGAGACTGTTCAGAGTTGAAGAAAGTAGAGACTTTTCCTACCTTGTTGATGTGTTATCAGAGATAGGTTTATATGATAGGCACTCAACCATGGACTTTGGTACCTGGCACTCTCCGGAATGGCCAGTAAGCCTTTCTGTCTTTGAGACCCTGGAGAAGAAGTTTGGTGATCAAATGGCATGGAAAAGGTCAGACAGGAGGCTATTGTTTGACCGTATAGATGCAGGGCTAATGGAGATTCTCCAGCCATGTATGGGTGTTCCCGCATGGACAAAGCCTGTATCAAGAAGGATTAGATCCAGGGCAGGGCAGGAGATGATAGAGGAAGATTTGTGGATGTTGCTTGTTAGCAAAGAGAAGGAAACAAGAAATGACTTGGCAGAAAAGGTGCTAGGAAGCGAAATGGAGTTAGACTTAGGAGATGATATTGATAGTATTGGTACAGAAATAGAGAGATTCTTGATTGATGAGCTTGTAACGGAGTTTGTTAGCTCGGAGTGTTCTTAAACACTAGTGATTATTTTTTTGGTAGAATAATTTTGTGTACAAGTTAGACAAAGATATTTATGTGTATGTAGCAACAGTTTTGATCAAGTGAAAGGGTTTGAAAAGGATATATGTATAGACTCAATTTTTTCATACATGAGTGAAATTAAGTGAAAGGGTTTGAGCTTCTCTCTCTAATTCAGTACTTTGCAGTTGTCTCTAGTTAAGCGAAAACTACTTACTCGCTCAACAGATTTGGTGTCAAGCATTGCCCGGATAGAAGGCATTCCAGTATGGATCTGTCTATGCATATGTTTAAAGCATTGGCCAGATAGAAGAATTTGATAACCATATTGAAAGCTCAACATAAAATTATAGATGAATCAATATTAGAAGCCAACATCCCTGAAAATTGTGTGGCTAATTACTAGGATATATCAAAGATTCCAAGCCTTGTGAAAGCAAGGATCTTTCTTAGGTTTACCTAAACCTCTGTCCATATCCAAACCATTCCTCTTCACTTTAGGGTCTTACTTCTTAGAGTCACTTTAGGCGCCTAAACCAAAACACTAAACAGGAAAGATTAACACCAACTCCATCTGACCAACTCCTTTCAAAATCTCAATCTATACATACATCCACACAACACGCTTCAATCCATAACCCAAAACAGAAAGAAGAAAATATTTCAACTCCCATATTTTAGTCCCCTCTCTTAATCAAATGGAAGCTCACAAAATTTTCTCTGTCACAGCCTACCTACTCTTTCTCACACTCACCATTTTCTCTGCCACATCAGCACGAACTCTCGAGGAGGAGCAGCTACCAGTTCCTGTAGTCCCTCCATTGGCGTCCAATACAGACGAGACACCTATCATCAATGTTAATGTTGCTGATCAACATACCTTAATGTTCTTTATGCACGACATCCTCGGAGGATCGAACCCCACGGCTCGAGCCATGACCGGGATAGTCAACAGCCCTGCAGCCAATGGCCAACTGCCATTTGCCAAACCCAATGGGGCAGTCCTACCTTACAACAACGGGGGTACCCCAGAACAACAACAACAACGGTATTATAAACAACAACAACATCCCTTTTCTCACAGGGCTAAGTGGAACAACATCAAATGTGGCACAAAACAACGGGATCAATGGCGGGTTCGGAAACTTCCCGATAAACAGTGGACAGCTCCAGCCAGGCTCCGTGCTCCAAAATCTCATGTTTGGCACCATGAGTGTGTTTGACGATGAGCTGACTGAAGGGCATGAGCTTAGCTCTGGTTTGGTTGGGAAGGCACAAGGTTTCTATGTGGTGAGCTCTGAAGATGGTACCAGCCAGACTATGGGGTTCACGGCTATGTTTGAAAGCGGGAGCTATGCCGATAGCCTGAGCTTCTTTGGGGTTCATCGGACGGCTGTATCGGAGTCTCATTTGGCCATCATGGGTGGCACCGGCAAGTATGTGAATGCCAAAGGTTTTGCCATAGTCAAGACCTTCCCTGCTTCCAATCAGCAAACTGATGGGGCAGAGACTCTGCTGCAATTCACAGTTTATCTCACTTACTAATTCCTGTGATTGATTGAGAGCATTTGTATTTCAAGTTTGTTTTCGAGTCCCCAAAGGAGCAGTAAAAATTTGCTCTCTAATTTGTATGTGATTTTCATTGAAGAGATGATTACATTTTATCTCCGGATTCCTTTCAACCTTGCATATTAACCGAGTCAATTTTAAACTAGATTTAGTGGGGTGCGCCAGGCCCATGCAGTAGTGCAACGCTTGGGCGACGCGCGAGGACACCAGTAGCAAGCTACCGTAGTGGGCCCTCCCCCTAAAGAAATTAATTTAATATCATGTGAGCCATTGGCCCACGTATCAGATATTAAACTGATAAGAACAGATACTACACTTGATCTTAGCCAAAAGGCCGAGAAAGGTATGCTTATTCTCTTCTCTTGTTTCTTCTTTTATAGGCCCATTCACTTCCCTACTTGTTTAGTTCAGCCGATGTGGGATTCGCAACGTTTACAAACAACAAACGCTTAAAGGGTGCTACGAGGGCTGAATCTTACGAATCTTATAACAAAATTTCAATATCAAATGTTGGTCCAGCAACATTGTTGACGGCTGAAATTATGAAAAAACAAATCATGTGCAGGCTTTCTTGACCAAGATGAAGAAATATTCTTAACTTTCAAATTTATCAATGATGAACCTGTGAAAAGGGAGAACTTAGCGTGGTCTAGAATCTCAGATTATGTTTAACCTTTGCCGGGCTTTGCGCCTGGCTTTGCATCACCAATTCATTTCTCCCATTAAACAACTACCTTGTAACTCAAACAAATCTCTGCTCTCCATTTGTCAATTTGAACCAAAAATGCAGAGGAGCTAATTCATATTATGCAATTGAAAAACATCAACTGTTGGGTTATAGACCAAATCCCATGGTGAGATTCAGCTTTGGATCAAAGAAAAACAGGGTCCCTGCACATTCACTTTGATCTTTGTTTAAATAAGCAAGAAACAAAGTCTGATAAGAATTATAAGATAGAGAACCCAGAACTTTTTAACAGAAAGTTTTCATTTTTCATTCAATTAAAGATACATTAAAAAGATACATCAAATTACACATTGACATTTTCAAGCTCGCAACAGGCAACTGCTAAATAAAACTCCCACACACAAACCCAACTACTCAGAGAGGTAAACACTGATCTGCATTATAGTGTCCACGCCATCAGTCGTGTGCTGGTCCTCCTGATGAAGGCTCTCAATGGCCGCATACCCAATAGCCATCTCGTACTTCCCGGTCCCACCAATCACAGCAATGTGAGAAACAGGGGAGGCAGTACGGTGGACCCCAAACAAGCTTATGGTGTCCTCCACCTCATCGTGTGCGCCATGCAACAACACAGTGAAAGCCATGGTGTGACTGTTCCCGTCCAACGAGCTTGCCAAGTAAAAACCTTGTGCCTTTCCAAGCACGGCAGAACCGAGCTCGTGTCCTTCGGTCAGCTCGTCGTCGATCACCGTCACCGAGCCAAACATGAGCTTCTGGAGAGTGGTTCCAGTCGGCAGCTGGCCCGCCGTGACGAAGGGTTGGTTGCTGCCGCCACTGACGACGTTGTTGTTGCCGCTGTTCTGGATCACTGTGCTGCTCTGTGAGTTGGTGAGGCCGGTGAGGCCTGCGATGCCTGGGATGTTGTTCTTGTTATTGTCGAGGAAGCCGTTTATGTTGTTGTTGGTCAACGGGGTCCCGCCGCTGACTGGGAAGATGTTGTTGTTGGCCTTGGAGAAAGCGGGGTTGAAAACTGTGCTGGCTACCAGGCCAGTGACCACTCTGACTGATGGGTGTGATCCTCCTAGAATGTCGTGCATGAAGAAGGACAAATGTGGGTTTTCCGCGCCGGGTTTTGCCACAGTAGCGCTGGCAGCGGCGGCAGTTGGGGTGGTGGGTCCAGTTGGTGATGTGGGGATAGGACCTGCCACGGGTGTGGTGACTGGGATTGGGGTACTTGGTGATGTGACAGCAGGACCTACACCGGGTGCCACCCCAGCAACAGGGGCCACGTCAGCAATGGGTGCTGGCACGGTGGCAGGTTCTTCAGTCTCGGGTTGTGGTGAATCAGCTTCTGGTACAGTGGTGACAGGAGGGACTACTGGTGGTGCCACATCAGTCTCTGGAATTGGCGAGTCAGCATCATCCTCCGTGTCATCAACGGTTGTGCTTGTGGGGGCGATGGTGGGGATTTGGCCACTTGGCAATGAGGTAGTGGGATTTGTCTGAGGATTTGAGGTAGGGACAGGTGTTGGGAGCGGATTGGACGCTTCAGGAAGTGCCTCATCAAGGATCCTAGCTGAGTTGGCATGTCCAAAGATGATGGCTAGGACCAATATGTAAAGTGTGGCCTTGAGCGGCTTGGAGGTGGATAAAAGAGACTTGGCCATGTTCAATGGATTTTGAAGGAATGAATTGTATTGAGTCTTGGCTCTTGAGAGAATGTATTGGATTTCAGTGAGTTGTGCTTGATGAATGAAATGTTCTGTGCTGCAATATATATAGTTTCCTAGAGTCTGTGAAAGTGATGGAGTTGTTGCACCCTTTATTTTGCAGGGTGTCTTTGGTTGGAAAACCAACTCCCATATCAAATGGAATTGGTACTTGGTTTTTTTAGTAGTTAAAAACTTGAGATGGTACTGGTATGAGAATGATTAGGTGCCATCCACTACAGCCTCTAGTTTTGGCATGACCTGAGTGATAAACTAGTGCAGATTTACCCAGAGATCATTTACAGTAAGTAAAACCATACCATATGCAAATGGTAAAACAGTAAACATAAATACCAATTTCAGGTCTGGAAAAACTATTTGTATGTGTATATAATCTTCTGTCACAAGATGTCTGTGACAGGTGGGTTTCTGTCTTCAGAATTAGGGAATGTGATTCTTTGGAACCTGGAAATTGTTTGTAATGAAAGGTTATTCAGCGTCCGTAGCATAATCATAGGCTGCGCAAAACAAAACTTTCAAGAGTCGTAATTCTACTGATTCTTTGAGTAATCAAGGCCTGCATCAAGTTCATTATGTTACTATAACTGATCAAGGTTATGTTAAGTTGAGTTATGGTAGACTTTTCATCAAATTAAGTTTGAAACTGGGACATTGCTCATCATCTGGTGTCATACTTGAGCAGAAAACTGCACAACTTCATTTGATAGCATGAAGCTTTTAATTATTACTTTGATTATCCCATGCATTTTGCATTGAAATTCATTGGAACAAAAGTTGGATTGGCCGAGTATAAACTTTGCCTGCTCAGGTTCCAACATCTCACATTTAATCTCTGTTACAATCTGCACGACCTTTTCATCCACCGAAAATAAGTTTACTACAGTTAATTTTAGCCCAATAAAGATCCTATATAAACCCAAATACAGCTGAGCCGATTTACAAAACCAAGTTCATTGGAAAAAAGTAGTTGTTTCATAATTGAAAGGATGTTTGTTTGTAAGGTTCTTTGAAATCTGATAAACCAGAAATCTACAATTATAACAGTTCTCTGAGAGAACGAACAATTTAATGATCTTATATATATGATCTGCATGACTTTTGCCTAACAAGGTTCCTACTAGTACTAGCTGAGATAAACTTTGAGCCTAAGAAGCTTGTTGCCTTCTTCCCCTGCATTTTCTGCCTTAACTGTTGCATAACCATTTGCACCCATATACTTCCCAATGCCACCAATTACAGCAATATGAGACCCTTCATGCACATCCGTCCGATGCACCCCGAAGAATCTTAATCCATCCTTAAATTCACTATCAGCAAAATGTGCAGTCAAGGCCATCATGTGACTGCTACCATCTTCAGAGCTTGCAACATATATCCCTTGTGCTTTTCCGATCACTTGTGAGCCATAAGACCCTGAACTTTCAAACATGTCCTCATCAATCGGGGTTACAATCCCAAACTCCAGTTCTTGAAGTGTTGCCCTAGCAGGGAAAAATAGTCCGATGCCGGGTAAATCTAGGGTTTGTGTAGTGGGGTTGGTTTCAGGGAGGGGGATTCCTCCATTTGGAGGAAACAAGCCTAATGGCTTTGAGAAGGGCAGCTGACTAGTCACTTTAGTGGTTGCAGGTTTGGACTTGGATGAGGGGTGAGTCACATTAAGCACATCTCGCATTAGGAATGTGATTTCGTGATGGTTGTGGTGAGGGTGCGTTGGGGTTGAATTGTCTAGGCTTCGAGCGGCCGCAGACGATTGGTTCCTGGTGGTAGTGACTAGGAGGAGGAAGCAGGCCATGGTTAGCACGGAAGGGTGATTATCCATTTTCATTACTGAGATTGTCTCTATCTACCTTGTTGGTAGTTTATTCATCTATAAAGAGGAGGAGACATTAGTGGATTTGGTATATACATGGGGTGGGTAATTGGAATTAGTTTAGATGTGAAATGCAAAAGCCACTAGTTTATTCATAAATAGTAGTAATAGTAAAGTATTGTAAGCTACTCACTACTTAATAGATAATTAAAGCCAATCCGTGGTCAAAACTAGAAAGTAAGTAATACCAATTAAACTGAACTAACTATCATATTTTAACAATTTTTATACTTAATCCATTAAATTAGACAATTGTCTCATGTATTAGAGAACCAATCCATCCATACCCCCAAATTTGTACATGTCACTTGACCAAATTATCAATAACGAAGAAACAATTCAGTTATAGATAATTATCATGTTTTAAAAAATTCAGTTTTTTTTTTGAACAATTGGACAACATTTAAATTTCACTTTTCGTAAAAAGGAAGGGATATTTTATTCTGCGGATCGTAGCGCTAGGCGGGCGGCAATACACGGGTTTTTAATTTTTTTTTCAAACTAGTATAGCCGGTCGGCTATACTCGGTTTTATTAATGTTTAGTATATCCGAGCGGCTTTACATTGTTTACCACGTGGCGACTAGTGGCTAGGCGGTCTTTTTTTATTTTTTATATATATATATAGTACAGCCGTGCGGCTATACTTGGGTTTTCTAATTTTTCTCGGTTTTTCTTAATTTTTTTAAAAATAATACAGCCGGGCGGCTATACTAGATTTTTTCCAAATTTTTTTAAAAGAGTATAGCTGGGCGGCTTTACTATAGGCCCTAGGCGGGTCCTGTTTTATATATAAAAAATACTATAGCCGCTCGGCTATACTCATTTTTTTTATTGTTTTTAAAAATTGTATAGCCGCCCGGCTATACTCGGTTTATTAATATTTTTTTAAAAATTGTATAGCCGGCCGGCTGTACCTGTTTGACACGTGGCGCCAGGCTCTAGCAGAGTTTTTTTTTATATATACAAATAGTATAGCCGCCCGGCTATACTCGATTTTTCCTAATTTAAATATAGCCGGGTTTTCTAATATTTTTTCAAAAAGAGTATATAGCCGCGAGTAACTAGTTTTGGTGAACTTGGACAGTTATTTTTTGAACAGTTGGACAACATTTAAATTTGACCTCAGTTTAAATTTTTATTCTGCGGAGTGCGGCTCTTCTTTAATTTTTATACTCAGGCCTTTCCCATGCGCTTTCGCGCCTGAGAGAGTTTTTAAAATTAAAAAAAAATAATGGGTAGTTGTGTTTAGGAGGATCAATTATCTGATTTTTTTTTTTAATTTTTAATTTTTTTTAATATGAAAAAGTATGAATTTACCATATTATCCTCATTTAATTAATAATTTTAAATTAAATGTTTTTTGAATGTTTCACGCTTCTGCCTTTTGCTTTGTATATACGTAGATATAAACACATCCCGATATCTTACCACAGTTTCAGTAAAACCCTAAAATAAAAGGGACCTAAACCTCGCAAGGTCCTAGCTCTAGTCCAAAACCCTAAATTGCACACTCTGTGGAACTCCAAATTCGTCTGCCATGTACCTGTACAGCCTCACTCTTCAGCGAGCGACGGGCATAGTCTGTGCCATCAATGGCAATTTCTCCGGCGGAAAGGCCCAAGAGATTGTCGTCGCCAGAGGCAAAGTTCTCGACCTTATTCGACCCGACGAAAATGGTAAGATCCAGACTCTACTCTCTGTTGAAATTTTCGGCGTCATTAGGTCTTTAGCTCAGTTTAGGCTCACTGGTTCTCAGAAAGACTATATTGTTGTTGGGTCCGATTCTGGTCGAATAGTAATTCTTGAGTATAACAAGGAAAAGAATGTCTTTGATAAAGTCCACCAAGAAACTTTCGGTAAGTCGGGTTGTCGCAGGATAGTTCCGGGCCAGTATTTGGCCATTGACCCCAAGGGGAGGGCTGTTATGGTTGGGGCCTGTGAAAAGCAGAAGCTTGTTTACGTTTTGAATAGGGATACATCTGCAAGGTTAACTATATCATCCCCCTTGGAGGCCCACAAGTCACATACGATAGTGTATTCGATTTGTGGGGTTGATTGTGGGTTTGATAACCCCATATTCGCTGCCATTGAGTTGGATTATTCGGAAGCCGATCAGGACTCTACTGGGCAGGCGGCAAACGAGGCACAGAAGCATTTGACTTTCTACGAGCTCGACCTTGGGCTTAACCATGTCTCTAGGAAGTGGTCGGATCAGGTTGATAATGGTGCAAATTTACTGGTCACAGTTCCTGGAGGTGGGGATGGGCCAAGTGGTGTTTTGGTCTGTGCGGAAAATTTTGTGATTTACAAGAATCAGGATAAACCGGATCTTAGGGCCGTGATTCCTAGGCGTGCAGATTTGCCGGCTGAGCGTGGGGTTCTTATAGTTTCAGGAGCTATGCACAAGCAGAAGTCAATGTTCTTTTTCCTTTTGCAGACAGAGTATGGGGATATATTTAAGGTTACTCTGGACCATGATAATGACAAGGTCTCAGAATTGAAGATAAAATATTTTGATACAATTCCAGTGACAACTTCAATGTGTGTGTTAAAATCTGGGTTTTTGTTTGCTGCGTCAGAGTTTGGGAATCACTCTTTGTACCAGTTCCGAGCAATAGGCGAAGATCCTGATGTGGAGTCTTCCTCAGCTACATTGATGGAAACTGAAGAAGGTTTCCAACCTTTGTTTTTCCAGCCTAGAAGACTTAAGAACCTTGTTAGGATTGATCAGGTTGAGAGCTTAATGCCGATAATGGATATGAAGGTCAATAATCTCTTTGAGGAAGAAACACCTCAAATATTTACACTTTGTGGGCGGGGCCCTCGTTCATCCCTCAGGCTTCTAAGGCCCGGTTTAGCTATCAGTGAGATGGCTGTGTCAGAGCTTCCAGGTGTACCGAGTGCAGTCTGGACAGTGAAAAAGAATGTATCTGATGAGTTTGACGCATACATTGTGGTGTCATTTGCAAATGCTACCCTTGTGCTTTCAATTGGTGAGACAGTGGAAGAAGTTAGCGACAGTGGGTTTCTTGACACTACCCCATCACTTGCAGTTTCTTTGATAGGTGATGATTCTCTCATGCAAGTTCACCCAAATGGAATTAGGCATATTAGGGAAGATGGACGTATTAATGAATGGAGAACTCCTGGGAAGAGAACGATCGTCAAGGTTGGCTCTAATAGACTTCAAGTGGTTATTGCTCTGAGCGGCGGAGAACTTATATATTTTGAAGTTGATATGACTGGTCAATTGATGGAGGTGGAGAAGCAAGAAATGTCTGGTGATGTAGCTTGTCTGGACATTGCCCCTGTACCTGAAGGGAGACAGAGATCTCGTTTCCTTGCAGTTGGTTCATATGACAACACTATTCGTATTTTGTCATTGGATCCTGATGACTGTATGCAGATTCTGAGTGTGCAAAGTGTTTCTTCAATTCCAGAATCTCTCCTATTTCTTGAGGTTCAGGCATCAATTGGTGGGGAGGATGGTGCTGATCATCCTGCTAGCCTTTTCCTTAATGCTGGTTTACGTACTGGGATTCTGTTCAGGACAGTGGTAGATATGGTGACAGGTCAGCTTTCTGATTCCCGTTCTCGATTCTTAGGACTAAGAGCTCCGAAGCTATTTTCTATTAGTGTGAGAGGCAAGCATGCTATGCTTTGTTTGTCAAGTCGGCCCTGGCTCGGTTATATTCATCAAGGACATTTTCTGTTAACACCCCTATCTTATGAGACACTTGAATATGCCGCCTCATTTTCATCTGATCAATGTGCGGAAGGTGTAGTTGCTGTTGCTGGAAATGCTTTGAGGGTTTTTACTATTGAAAGGTTGGGAGAAACCTTTAATGAAACTGTGGTTCCACTGAGGTACACTCCTAGAAAGTTTGTTGTTCAACTCAAACGAAAGCTATTAGTAATTATTGAAAGTGATCAAGGAGCATTCACAGCAGAAGAGCGTGAAGCTGCAAAAAAGGAGTGCTTTGAGGCTGCGGGAATTGGTGAAAATGGAAATGGTAATGTTGATCAGATGGAAAATGGTGGTGATAATGAGGATGATCCCCTTTCCGATGAGCACTATGGCTATCCTAAGGCAGAGTCTGACAAATGGGTTTCTTGCATTAGAGTTCTTGACCCCAAGACGGCAACTACAACTTGTCTGCTGGAGCTTCAGGATAACGAAGCTGCATTCAGTATATGCACAGTGAATTTCCACGATAAGGAGTATGGTACGCTTTTAGCTGTTGGTACAGCAAAGGGACTGCAGTTTTGGCCCAAAAGAAGTGTAACGGCAGGGTATATTCATATCTATAGATTTCTAGAGGATGGAAAGTCCCTTGAACTTTTGCACAAGACACAAGTGGATGGTGTTCCTCTTGCTTTATGCCAGTTTCAGGGAAGATTACTAGCAGGCATAGGACCAGTGCTCAGACTGTATGATTTGGGGAAAAAAAGATTGCTTAGAAAATGTGAGAATAAGCTGTTTCCCAGCTCCATTATATCTATTCAAACCTATCGTGATAGGATTTACGTAGGTGACATTCAAGAGGTATCTCTTTCTTCTTTCCAGTAGTTGTATCAGATCTAGAATTTCTTTTACTTGTTATTTGCTTTTGCCTCCTGTTGTAGTACCTTCCCACTCTTACATTTTCTTTGTAGATACATGTTTATCTGTGTTATGCTAGTATCCTATTTTGTGTCATAGTGTCTCTTCATATGGATTATCTAAAACTCAAGTTATTTAACCTTTAGAGGCATAGTGTAAATAAATAAATCGACGCTCAGAAAAGTTTTTAATTCAGAATCTTCTGCAATGGTCAAATAGCGGAAATTTAGGCTAAGAGGTCCAGATACTAATTGCAATTGACATATCTTGTTGCCTGATATATAATGGGTGCAGAGGTACTGGTACATATGATGACTCTGTGTTTGGTGCTTAGTCTTTAATCTATGTTTATATCCCTGTATCAACTTTTTGTATACCTGATTTGAGGTGCTTTTTGTGGTGGATTTTTGTATGACGTACAGAATCTTATTCTTCTGGCTTGCTGTTCTTGGTTCACTTCGCAAGGCACTAACTATATTTCCTATGATGTTAATTTATTTGGCAGTCATTTCACTACTGCAAGTACAGACGGGATGAGAATCAGTTGTATATCTTTGCTGATGATTGTGTTCCAAGATGGCTTACAGCGTCATATCATATAGATTTTGACACCATGGCAGGTGCAGACAAGTTTGGAAATGTCTATTTTGTGCGGTTACCTCAGGATGTTTCAGATGAGATAGAAGAGGATCCAACAGGTGGGAGGATAAAATGGGAGCAGGGAAAGTTGAATGGCGCTCCCAACAAAGTAGAGGAGATAGTGCAGTTTCATGTTGGTGATGTGGTCAGCTGTGTGCAGAAGGCATCTCTAATTCCAGGTGGTGGGGAATGCATCATCTATGGGACAGTGATGGGTAGCTTGGGTGCATTGCTTGCATTCACATCTCGTGATGATGTTGACTTCTTTTCTCACCTGGAGATGTATATGAGGCAGGAGCATCCGCCCTTGTGTGGTAGAGATCACATGGCTTATAGATCAGCTTATTTTCCGGTTAAGGTAATCCAGCGGGTGCCTATTTCTAATTATCTGCGATTAATGTGGAGATATTTTGAATTTTATTGTTCTATGTCTTAATTTAGATAAGCTTATTTTTCGGTTAGAAAGCCTTAATTAATAATTTTGAATCAGTGGTGACAGTATTTTAATTTTGCAGGATGTGATTGATGGAGATCTGTGCGAGCAGTTCCCAACATTGCCTATGGATCTGCAGAGAAAAATTGCGGATGAGTTGGATAGAACTCCTGGAGAGATACTGAAGAAACTTGAGGAAATTCGAAATAAGATCATTTAAGGAAGAGCAAGCTCAAAAGTACCTTCCTGAATTTTACTGTACCTTTGGGTTTAGCATGCATACATCAGATAACATCGTTCTGTCGAAAGGTTCAAGTGGACGAATGCTTGATACTAATGAGAATTTGGTTGACATGCAGTTTCTCGAGTCAATTTTGCTTCGATTGCTGCTGACTGTAGTTACACTAACAGGACAAGCATGCTAGTGATTGTCTTTTCCAAATATTGCAGGAGTGGATGAATGTTTCTGATTCAATAAATTCAGACGCAGATGGTTGAGACTTAGCCAAGTATATCGTAAGAAGCAACATGCATCTTTGCAGCCATTTAGACAGCATTCCTTCTTCTTGTAATTATTCAGAATAGATTTCCTCCCTTTTTCCTTCTCAGTTGAACGATGTTAAGCAAGATTGATTGATGCTACATTTTCTCTGTATCTGTTAGTAAGCCACTCTGGAATATTGCACTGAACTTAGATATTGTTGTTGATGTCTGTGATATTTGAATTCATTGAGAGTCTATTTGAAACGTGAGATTCGACTTCTATTTTAGTAATGTATAATTTGGGTTTGAATGAAGGAAAAAGAATCAAATATTTCAAATTCAAAACGTTATATTTAATGTCAACTCAAATACCTTGTATTTATATGTTCATGCGTACTTTCTTTTGCACTCAAGTTCAAGTTTGAATCCCTCTACTTGTTGCCAGTGTGAAGCATCAATGCAAGGTTACTTTTATTGGCAACTGTTGTTATTTCGTCCAATGAATTTTACAAGTGAAAGGGTGTCTAAATTTTACAAAGAAAGAAACAAAACTAATATCCATGTTTCTTCTTCTTCTACTTGGACGAATCGTCATTTCCACGTTTCAACTCTCCCTCCAACCTTGAATTGCCAAAAGCACTTCTCTCCTCTAACCAGCTGATCATGTCTGAAAACACAATCTCAATGTTGTCAGGTGTTTCTCCGTACAGGAGACCATGCCACATATTTGGGTACATCTTCAATGTCTTGTCCTGGCTAGAAGCCACGTCAAGGAGCTGTTTGCTGACTGATTTATCTGTCACCTTATCTTCTTCCCCATGTAAAACTAGGAATGGCAAGGTGACCTCTTCAAGCCTCTGCTCAAGATCCGAGCTCACCCTCAAAAGCTCGTGGCCGGTTTGAAGCCGAGGCCGGCCTTTGTAACAGTAGGGGTTTTCTCTAATCTGCAATCAAGTTAGAATTATTATTAGCACTGGCCTGCAACTAATTTAGTTGATCATCATATATACATGCACCAAACTAACTAGGGCAGATATTTTACCTGTTCTCTTATCTCGGGTACTTTGAAAGCAACGTCGATGACATCATTTGTTGGGATTATTTTCCAGGTTGGAATGAACTTGCAGAGCTTTGTCAAAGCACTGATGACGAAAGGAGATGGCCTCAGCTCATCTGCAATCTGCAAATAAAAAAAGGTTTTAAAAAAAACCCATAAAACGAGTTAGTTTGAGTTTTCATCTTCTTTTTCTTTGCAATATCTGTAAAGTGACAAAAAAAAAAGGGTGCCTTCGAAAGTGACAGAATTTTCAGTAATTTTAAACAAAACCCAAAAAAGAAAAGTAGTTTTCATGTAAAGTTGGATGAAGGGTCAGCTTTCAGTTGGTTAAAATTATATAATTAAAAAGAAAAAATTGTTGAATGGAAATGTGAGGGTGTCAAACCCCCAAAAAGAAAACAGTTTTCATGGAAAGTTGGATGAAGGGTCAGCTTTCAGTTGGTTAAAATTATATAATTAAAAATAATATTGTTGAATGGAAATGTGATATGAGTAGCATTATTCATTTTATAATAGCACCCGAGAAAAAAAAGGAGGCTAAACTAGAATGATTCAATTATTGTTAGGATTAAGATAAATTTATATTATTATCAACAAACAGGTTTGGTCAACAAATTCATTTTTAAAGAAAAATAAAAATAACAGAAGCAGTCTTTATGTTGGGGTCCAAATCCAAATTGACAGAGGATTAAATAAATATATAAAAGCAAACAGAAAACGCGGCTTGAGAAACTCCAATTAGAAGATGGAAAAAGAACAAAAACAAAAAACAAATTAAAAGAAACAGACCTTACACATAGGTGCAACCAAAACCGCACCATCCCAAAACTCTGGCTTTTTTCTGTGCACCAGCAGAGCCACAGCTCCTCCCATTGACTCTCCCAACAGATACCTCATTTTTCCTTTGTTCTCTTTGCTTTCTGAATTTTCCACAGCACGTTAATTCACAGGTCAGAACCCAACAAACAAATTTTAACACAACCAAATGACTAAAAAGAAAAATAATTGAGTTGAAGAGATACAGTGCTAAAATCTAACCACATATGTTTGTGAAGTGATTGGTACAGTCATCCACTACATCATCAAAGCTTTTGACATAGCCTTGAAGGCCTGCTGATTTTCCATGGCCTTCATAGTCAATCCCATATAAGGCAAAGCCTGCTTTGGCAAGCCTGATTGCAGTACCTGGGAAAAAAAAACAATTTGAAACTCTGTTAATTAATTTTTTTCTTGTTGGGTTTTTTTTTTTTGTTTGGAGTTGAAATTTGATGGGAAAAGATACAATAAAATTATACAGATATGTGAAGATTAATTTTAATACTCACTGTTCATGGTGATGCTGCATTCCATGGCGTATCCATGACAGATGAAGATTATGGCTTTGGGTGTGGTGTTTTTTGGGAGCCATCTGCATGTGAAAAGCTTCATTCCTCGAGAATTTAAGATGAACTCCTGCATATATAATTAGTGAATGGAATTGATTTAGAACACACACAGAAACAATCTTTGCCAAAAAAACAAATCAAAACCCAGCACAGAACAGAACTAAAGGCTAACCTCTTCATATTTGACACCTTCCATATCAGAGGCCTGCAATAATTGGAAAAGAACAATAAGAAAAGCCTATACATAAAACCAAGATGAGAGAGAGAGAGAGAGAGAGAGAGAGAGAGAGAGAGAGAGAGAGAGAGAAAATACCATGATGTGTTAGAGTGCTTGATATCAGGAAGAATGGTAAGAGTATGACCGAGAGAAATATATGCCAGATTCAGATGGAAGTTGGCAATTAGAGAGAAGTATTGGGAAGTTGATATTTGTTGTTATAGAAAACTCTGGCTTTGCCTGTCCTGGCTAGGATAGGAGAGAGAGGGAGAGAGAGAGAGAGAGAGAGCAAAGCCAATACGTATATAGTATATAGGAGTAATTCATAGGCCCGGCCTTGGAGAGTAAAATGCGGTAAACTTGGGAAACCCTATATATTTGGACTTTTTGATAAGGTTCTGATAAAAATGATGAAGTGGAAAATAGATGAAAGAAGATATGGACGTGACTGAAAATAGCATAAGCCATCAACCTGTCACACACGTGACACGCCATAGTTTGTAAGCATATTCTAACGCTTTAGTAACTTACAAACAAACCCCACATGCTCTTACTTTTATGCATCCAACCCAATTAGAACGCTAATATAATACTAAAAGATGATAATAAAAAAAATAAAATTGGTGCAAACAATTTAAGCATCTTAATTTGGGTTGCTAATAATTCTTGCATAAAATAAATTTTAAATAATTATAATTATTTTTTGGGTATTTTTTTTAAAATTATTATGACAGAGGCATGTCATTTAGTTGGCAATAGACATTAATTATATACTAACAAAAAGAAACTAACCCAAAAGAGATATTGACTGTATTTATTTTTGCACACGTTTGAGGAGCCCGGATTACCTCTCAAATTGACAAATGGATGACATGGGGGGTGAGATCAGTTTTCTGCATTGCAACAACATGCCCCGGTCACCTTTTCTGGAAGTATAATTTCCTCTTCTTTTGATTTTTCTGGTCAATTTAGGGAACACCAGATAAAGAAGGAAAGATGACTAGAGAGATAAGTCTCCATTGGCAAGTGGACTGTACTAATTGCAATCTTTTTTCTTCTTTTTTAGGTGCTAAAATATTTCTCATATTGCATAAGTAGGTTAGGTGCGCCATTCCCTTGTACCCAAATTCAAAGTAGGTTAGGTGCGCCATTACTTTGTACCCAAATTCGAATCCCCTCTCTCATATACTTATCATATTTGATGAGAACTGTTGGAATTGGGGAATCTAATTTCTAAAATGCTTGGGGTCAAAAAAGACGCTTCTATTATCTTGGTGCTTTTGACTAGGCACACACATGGATCATGAATTCCACGAGACCTGCCTTTCTTTTTATTTTGGGCCGACGTGCAATTATTATATATGTACAGTATGCTACCTTTGACCCTTCTTTTTATTTTATTTATTGTTTTATTTGGTCGCACACCTTTGAGCCTTCTAAGTTTTATTATTTCATGGATCAAATTTTACTTTCCATAAATAAAAAAAAGAGTTATGAATAAAAGAAATTGTCAACGCGGTTGCAGTGAGGCAGGCATTCATATTCATTTGGCCCTGACGTCCAATTCCCACGAATAAAAGGACAAACATGTGAGCAATTTATTTTCAGATCATACAAAACAAAAAACAAAAAATTGAGTAGAAATTGGACCCAAAAAAAAAAGAATTTAAGCTTGTTTCCATGTATATAATCCAAAAAAGATGCATGGCCTTGGCCTGCTGGGTGAGGCAGATAGCTTTTTTTTGGTTCTATTTCGTTGGTTATGTGCTTGTAAACCCTACACTGGAGACATGGAAACACTGCAAGGAACGCTTAACTTTTTACTGTTCAACCCTAGAAATGGAGACGTGGAGAAAAAGTAAAAATGGTGCTGTTGTTAGTCAAGTCGATGATGAAGATAATCATATAGTGGCACCCTATTTAATTCACAGTTAGATGTCGTCGGTCCAATATTTAAGTGTTGATGATGAGATATATTGTCATTGTAATCATACTTATCTTATCGTTCTGATAATAATTTGAAGAGGGTCGGCATTTTGGACTGAGGTGACATCCGCAGCTTAGTGGGCTTATATCAATAATGGTTGTCTAAATTTATTTTCCCTTATAGTCAAAGGTGTCAAAACATAGAGAATATTGAGAGGAAATAGTGGAAAGTGTAGAGAGAATGAGAGTTGTGGAATATTTTCTGATTTTCACTTATGATTTTCACTTAGGCAACCAAACTAGTTAGGCAACCAACCTAGTCAAGCCCCCCAAATATTGTAGGTGCCAAACATAGTAGGTGCCAAATATTATTTGACTACATAATTAACACATTAATTGACTACATAATTAACACATTAATTGACTATTGCTAACACTCCCCCTCAAGTTGGTGCATAGATATCACCAATGCCCAACTTGATCAGTGAGTTGTGGAATACTCTGCTAGAAACAACTTTTGTTAATATATCTGCAAGCTGGTCTTCGGACTTGACAAACGGAAGCTGAATTTCTTTATTTTCAACTTTCTCTTTAATGAAGTGTCGATCCACTTCAACATGTTTGGTGCGATCATGTTGAACTGGATTGTGTGCAATGGATATTGCAGCCTTGTTATCACACTGTAGATGCATTCGAATGTAGGTGCATATCCAATCTCTCTAAGCAATTTTCTCAACCATAGAAGTTCGCAAATTCCTTTGGTCATTCCTCTAAATTCCGCTTCTGCACTAGATAAAGCAACGACATTCTGTTTCTTGCTTCTCCAAGTAACCAAGTTACCTCCCACAAATGTGAAGTACCCTGATGTTGATCGTCTATCAGTGATGTTCCCTCCCAACTCTCATCTGTATAGCCACTGATATTCAGATGACCATTTTTGGAGAACATAAGTCCTTTTCCTGGTGCCTGACTTCAAATATTTAAGAATCCGAAAAACTGCATCCATATGATCTCCACTTGGACAATGCATAACTGACTAGCAACCACTACAAGGAAAATCCCTTTTAGCGACGAAACCAGTTGGTCGCTATTACATGATATTTCGTCGCCAAAGCCAAATAGCGACGAATATATTTGGTCGCCAAGGTCGTCGCTGCAAGCTCGTGGCTAAAAGTACCATGCGACAAAAAGAATTTCGTCGCTAAAATAACTTAGCGACCAAAACATGTCGTCGCCAATTAGCTCCAAGTTGGTCGCCTATAGAGAGGGAGTTGTCGCCAAAAAACCAAAAATTCCGGCGAAATGGAATTATTTAGCGACGAAATATATGTTTGGTCGCCAAAGATGGGAGTTTATTTGTGGAATATTTTAGTTGGTTTACTGAATGGGCGACGAATATATTGGTCGCTAAAAACTGCTGTCAGATTGAGTGACGAAAAGAAATTCGTCGCCAAAAGTGTACAGATTTTTTTTTTCGAAATAAAAATTTGTGTCAAGCTTTGTAACAGAATATTATTTAGTCCATAAAGTTTCTGAAAAACACTAAATAGATGAAATTAATAAAAATCGCATAATTATTGTTCAAAAGATACTAGTTTAAGCATACATCAATGTAGCTAGATACAAAAAACCCCAAGGTATGCTAAAGATACAAAAACCATCAAGTAGCTAGATATAGAAACCCTCTAGAACCCCCCAAGGTATGATACATATAAAAACCATCAAGTATGTAGATGTACACACAACCTAATGAATATTTACAATATCATCAAGATCATCATAAACATTACGTGAACCACCACTATTACCTTGATCACCATCACAAGAAGAATCACCAATATGCTGGGATGGAACATCTAAATGTGAGGGTACAGGACCGCATCCACTCAATGACATTCAAAAGTTTACCCACTGTGCCATCTCACAAACTATGCCTTTCAACTCACCAACTGTGCCTTGAAGTTCCTCAACCTTTTTCTCTGGAGCAAAAGAGGAGGCAACTCGACCACTATGCGAACTCTCCACTCGGAGACTAGAACCAAGCCTCGAATCCTCTTGCCCTTTGCAACCCCATGTTCTGCAGTCATGATCTCTAACTGTTGTGGGATAGGAAGTGCGATTTGATCTAGTGGAGTTCCTAAACTCTCTGCCACTTGTTGCTTGGCCTTCTTATACTCTTCATTCATCTTCTTCTACAAAAAGAAGCAAAATAAAGATATGTCAATATTATAAATGCATAAAAAGAATGAAGTGAATGGGATGCTAGTACCACCAATGGCGTTCATAAATTAGCAGTGCCAATTATCCAAATCAGTCACAAACAAAAATAAAATCAACTTGAAGCAAATAATAAAAGGAAAATGAACATAAACAATGGAATATATCTCTTTGGATATACAGATTGCAGAAAGTTTGAAAATACTCACAGGTCTGATAAGATCCTTTTTCTGCATCTCCCCAAAGCACAATACAAACAAGAAACTTCGAAAAACAGGGATTATAAATATTTGCCCAGCAACATGGCCCCCTTATAATTGGGCCTAAATTTTAACTTCTAAGAGCACAACGGGTTGTTAGAACTGAATTTGTTTAATTGGAGTTTGGAATTGGGCCTCCAAAGAGGAAGAGAAGTACAACTGCAGGCAGCTCATTTCAAAACAATCTTAGCATGCACGTTTTTTTGGTCATCAATATATAAGATCATGGAAAATTTAGAAAACTTACACATATCTTCTTTGTATTTCTAATTAATTAGTTCTATTTGCAATGGATAAAGTCTTTATATGATGCTAAAACCAAGGTACACAATTAGCATCTAAAATAATGGGTCGTCAAAAACTTGCATGACCAGTCGGCTGATTTTGTTTTTGATTGCAGATTATAAACTAAAAAGCTATGAAGAGTACATGCATGTCACATATATATGCAAGTCAATAGTTAATTGTCAGCAGGTTTATGTATTCCTTACCCCTTTAATTTCAGCAGCCTCATTGATCGACATGCTCTTATCCTTACACATACACATGTTGTTCCAGTAGCTAATGTATGTAGGATTTTCACCCTTCTACATTTTCCCAACAAAAAGACAATGAGAAATACTTGAAATTATTACAATATAATAAATAAAGAAAGATTTCAAGTGGCCTAAAATTATAAACCTCTTTAACACCTTCCATGTGTTTTAGGAAAGAATGTGACCCCATGTATATATGATCAAACTTCTTTTTTCTTTTTTTTTCCTCTGTTCTCAGCATTGGCCTTGCAACATTTCTGTTTTGATTATATACATGAATTGTTAATTTTTTTTTCTTTTTCTATTTGATACTTAGAATAAGTTCCCAATCAAAAAATGAAAACTGCTGATGTTATGAGACATTAAATACTTGATATTACTCATTTGTGTACAACGTATCAACCAAATAATATCACTCTTCTAGAGTCCTTCGAGTACCAAACATCTTTTCAGGGGGAGGTGTTGCTCGTGCAAGTCAGGATCCGTTAAGTCCACATCAAACATGAACTAATATCAATTAACCATAAACAAAACAAGTATTAGTTATAATTTTTCAATGCAAATAGAAACATTGACTCACCCTTGTATATATTGCCCAAACCAAAATTTCATAACATGATTAGATAAAACACTTATATAGATACAAGCAAATAACTCTTTCACAGATTGACAAGCTAATAACTCTAGATTGACAAGCTAATAACTCTTTCACAGGAAAATTATAAAAAGAGAGATTCCACATTAAATATGTTTTTTAAGGGTAAGTATCATGCTAACAATTTTTTTTTTATAAGATTCTTTCCACATTACTTTGCACAACTTAGCTAAACCCATGAAACCAGTAAAAAAAAAGAAATGAAGGCCGGCGCAAGAATCGTAGCTATTCATACCTCTTAAGCAAATATAGCCTCTTAAGAAAGTATTTCAAACAACCTATTGCAAACAAAAGTTACAAAATAAAAATAAAATAAAATAAAACAGTTAGACATAATAAACCCATGACACAAGTCAGAAAAAAAAGAAGAAGCCAGAAGCCAGATTTTTAGCTATCCATACCTCTTAAGCAAATATAGCCTCTTAAGCAAGTAATTTAAACACCCTATCGTAAAAAAGAAGAATAAAAAACACAAATCTGTTACTATATTTTTGGAGGGCTTGAGTCCAAATTAGTATTCAAACTCAAAATAGTATGCCTTCGCCCTCTAAGTTTCACTACTCATCATTAAACAAAAACATTATTTTTCTGAGTTAACTCAAAATAGTAACATAATAAGACATCACAGGAAGCACCAAATATCCAAGATAAAAGCCTAAACAGAAAACCAAATGGTTCAAAAGAATATTGTAGTCAACACATCCACTTTATACAGTTATAACATGTACAATGAATAAAATCAGGCTTAAGATCACATGTCTCTCGTGTAGTATATGAATGATCTGAAACTAGTAATTAGGCTCTTCATCTCAATTCCAAAACAAATTATTATTCTTTACAGTTTTTAATTATATATGCCCTAAATGATGACAAAAACCATTTCAAAATTAACAAAAATGTACCCTTGAAGCTAATTGAATTACCTTGCATAAAATTCAAGCAACCAGTGATCATCACATAAAGCCAAAATGGTTCGTTAAAAAAGAAAAAAAAAGGTGGCTGGAAGAGCTTGAAAAGGATTTCCAAAACAATCAAACTAGCATTGAAGGATGATACTCCATCAGTTAAATTCTATCATCCAATTAAGTGGTACTACACTCAGACACCAGTACTATAAGGGAAAGAAAAATAATTGCTAAACTGAACGAGTTAATCTATGGGACCATGACCCTCCAGCTAGCTTATATATAAATATAGAGACAACTCTACAACTAGCTTATATCTAAACTATAAAGAGAACTCAATAATCTACATTGGCAATAATAATAACAACAACAAAACCATAAGCTCACAGACAAAGGCAAAGAAACCTTGAAACGAACACACCCACATGACCAACTTCCAACTTCTAACTTTTTACTTAAATTATATAAATGAATTGTTATATTCTTTCTTCCCACGGATAGTAAAGAAATTCAGATTTAATCCAGAAGTATCAAGCAAACATTCATGACTTCGAAAACAATCAATCAGAACTCAAAGCATTAAAATATAAAAAATGAAATAAATGCTAGGTACGTGTGCAAGTGAATCATCTTAAATTTGACTAGAACCAACATCAAATGGAAAACAGGCCATTCATATCAGACACAAAACCCTACTCAAATTTGACACAGAACCCACAATACCTACTGGAAAAAGGAAAAGTCATTTTATTCAGAATACTTGGACAATTGAATGTTCAAGCATTTAAGATATCAAAAAGGAAAAACAAGCACTGAAAATCAGGTCCAATTTAAATTCCTGGGTATCTATTTCTGATTTTCCTTGGTTATTTTCTCAGCAACCAAATGAAATCTACAACTGAAAATCAGAGCTCAAAAGAAAATGAAGGTAAGCGAGACAAGGTAGACTCACCAGAAGCTTGCCGCTGAAACACATAGTGAGGAGGATTTCGGAGATGGAGTTTTCAGATGGCCGTCGATTCTTACACTGGTATGGAAAGGCGTGCGAGATGGAGGATCTCTTCGCCGACGTCGGTGGAGGATTGCTCTGCGACGTTGGTGGAGGATTGCTTTGCCAATGTAGAGCAGCGGAGAATGGGTCAGAGAGGAAATAACGAGTTGGAAATTACTTATTTTTTATTTTTGTATTTATACTCTCTAGATTGGCCCCAAAAACTATTTGGTCGCCCTTAAGCTAACATATATAAAACTAAGTCGTTTTATGGCTTAAATTTTCCAAGCACGATGGTTTGCGACAAAAAACAAGTGGTCGCCGACCCCACGAAATTTTTAAGCGCGAATTCTAATTTAGCGACAAAACATTGAACCTCAGCGACCAAATATTTTCGTCGCCAAAACTTTTAGATTTTCGCGCGAACACAATTCAGAAATTCGCGACCAAATATATATTTGGTCGCCATGACCTAGTCTAGCCACCAAAAGCTTTCGTCGCCCTTTCAAAGAAATTAGTCTCTATTTAGTTGACTCAAGTCATCACGGATGTCTAAATATCACGAACCTTTTGGCGACCAACTGGAATCGTTTCGTCGCTGATACCTCATTTTGGCCACCAAAATATGGTTCGTCGCTAAATATTTCGTCGCAAAAAAGGTTTTTCCTTGTAGTGAACACTCGCAGCATATGCGATGTCGGGTCGGGTATGGGACAAGTAGATCAATCGACCTACTAATCTTTGGTATCTTTCTTTGTTAGTGGGTACCTGATTGGGATATTCCCCAAGGTGGTGATTCTGAACGATTGGAGTGTCAACAGGTTTGCAATCTAACATTCCTGCTTTCTGCCAATAAATCTAGAACATACTTCCTTTGTGAGAGAAATATGCCTCGCTTTGATCTAGCAACTTCAATGCCCAAGAAGTACTTGAGTCCACCAAGATTCTTCATTTCAAACACATTTGCCAAACATTTTTGTAGTTGAGAGATTTCCTGCATATCATTCCCAGTAATAATCATATCATCGACATAAATGATTAGAGCCGTTACCTTTCCTCCCTTGTGTTTTAAGAACAGAGTATGGTCAAAATTACTCTGCTTAAAACCATAATTCTTCATGGCCAAGGTAAAACGCCCAAACCATGCTCGAGGAGATTGCTTCAATCCATATAATGCCTTTCGTAATCTGCACACCACATTAGCATGAGTAGATGTAACATATCCTGGTGGGATATCCATGTAGACTTCTTCTGTGAGTTCTCCATGGAGAAAGGCATTCTTCACATCAAATTGGTGGAGAGGCCAATCAAGATTTGCTGCAATGGACAAGAGCACTCGAACAGTGTTAAGTTTTGCAACGGGGCAAAGGTTTCTTCATAGTCAATACCATATGTTTGTGTGTATCCCTTTGCCACAAGCCGTGCTTTGTAACGTTCAATTGACCCATCAGCATTGTATTTCAAAGTGTAAACCCATCTGCATCCGACAGTCCTTTTTCCTTGAGGTAAGTTATCCAGTGTCCATGTGTGATTTTTCTCCAGAGCATGCATCTCCTCCTTCATTGCCTGAACCCATTTTGGATCCTTCAATGCCTCACTCACTTTGGTTGGAATATGAATTGCGAATAACTGGTGTACAAAGCCTTGAAGGGGTGCAGATAATTTTTCAGTAGAAACATAGTTTGCAATTGGATACTTTGATGCCTTGCCATTATCCGGTGAATACCGAATTGGCGGTTTTCACGGTTTCTGCCCTCAGGTAATTGATATCTAACAGGTTTATCAACTAAAGCAGCAGATGTAGTAGAATCACGTACCTAGGATTATTCTCAGGAGATTGATCAGCGGGTCCTGAGATGTGAGGGGGGTCTTCATCAGTCTCGGAGGTGAAATATGAAGAGATATCATGTTCTTGGCAGGGAAGCGATCGATCGCTGGGCTCCTGGTGACCGGTCTCTTTTTGGCATATTCGAAATTCTTCTTCAAGACTTTCTGACGACCGGTCGCTGGGCTCCTGGCAAGCGGTCGTTTTGGGCAGGTTCGAAATTCTCCTTCAGGATTCTCTACGAGGGTCGCTGGGCTCCTGGGGACCAGTCGCTGGGCTCCTAGGGACCGGTCGCTGGGCTCTTGGAGACCGGTCGCTTGGCTCCAGTTCGAAATTCAACTTCATTGCTTGGGTTTGTTTTGCTCCAATCTTCAAGTCCTTGAATTCCCAAAGCCTCTTTGTTCATTATGCCTCTTTGAGGCATAGAGTTGGACATCGGATCATGGAAGAACATCTCCGACTCCATAAAGGTGACATCCAAAGTGACATACGTACGACGGCTGGAGGGGTGATAACACCGGTATCCTTTCTGATGAGCAGCATAGCCTACGAAAACACATCTGAGAGCACATGGATCAAGTTTGCCACGTTGATTCTTATGAAGGTGAACGAATGCCACACAACCAAAGACTCGGGGGCGGAAGCATTTGAATGGAGGGCAAGGGCCCATGTTGGGCAAGTGCTTGTAAGGGAGTCTGGAAGTCTAAAACTTTGGAAGGCATTCGGTTGATGAGGTAGACTGCGGTGACTATAGCATCATCCCAATGGTGACGAGGAACATGAACTTCAATCAGAAGGGCTCGTGCCGTTTCAAGGAGGTGTTGGTTTTTCCGTTCCGCAACACCATTTTGCTGTGGTGTTTGAGGACAAGTTGTCTCATGAATCATGCCTTGCATCTGGAAGTATGTTTGAAAGTCATGATTGACATATTCGCCCCCATTATTCGGAGCGAAGAACTCGGATCTTGCTAGAGAACTGAGTTTCAATCTGTATGTGGAAAGACTGAAACACAGTAAACACTTCATTTTTATTCTTTATCAAGTACAACCATGTCATACGAGTACAATCATCCACAAATGTCACAAACCACCGAAAGCCAGAATGAGAAGTTATAGGTGAGGGCCCCCAAACATCAGAGTGAATTAACTTAAATGGAGTAGTACTCTTACTTGAACTTAATGAGTAGGGCACACGGTGACTTTTAGCCAAAATGCAAATGTCACATTTGAAGTCGGAGTCCTTGAAATCTGATAATAAGTTTGGTAGAATATGCTTCATATATCCAAATGATGGATGCCCCAATCGACGGTGCCACAACAGGAGTTGCCTTTGTTTGATATCATGTGTCACATTGTGAGCCATGCCTGTCCTGAGATCCTCCATATAATATAGCCCCCCTCTCTTAGTACCACGACCAATAATCTCCTTAGTGTGAATATCCTGAAGTAAACAAAAACTCGGGTAGATTAATACACAACAATTCAATTGTTCAGGAATCTGACCAACTGACATTAGCTTATTTGATAGAGATGGAACAAGTAAAGTATTAGATAATGAAAGAGAGGATGAGAGAGCCACAGTGCCAGCCCCTGTCACAGGAGAAGTAACTCCATTGGCATTAGCAATACTAGTTCGTATGGGTTGACTAGTACTCAGAAAATCATTAGGATCAAATGTCATATGATCGGTTGCGCCAGAATCAATTATCCAGCCCGTTGAATTTCTATCATCCGAAGTATGAAATACATAGCCAGAGTCACCACTTGCAGCTTCATATCTCTTTTGATCTTTTTCATATCGTGCAGTTTCAGTCGGGGTCAAGGTCTGGATCATCGGGTCGGTTGGTTGGGTCGGCGGCAACACCTAGTCCAGGTGAGGCCAATCGGTCGGGTCGGTGTCTAGGTCGGGATCGGTGTCGTCAATGCTTCTAGGTAGGTAGGTTGAGAAGAGTTGGTGGTGCTATTTCCAGCAGGGAAAAAAACATCTTCTCCCATGATGGAAACAACAATTCAAGACTAGAGTCAGCAAGATCGCTGTTCTGATACCATGTCAAAACATAGAGAATATTGAGAGGAAATAGTGGAAAGTGTAGAGAGAATGAGAGTTGTGGAATATTTTCTGATTTTCACTTATACATTCATTACTTACAATCAACACATATATATATACAAATTCCTAAGACATTAGTCAAGCCCCCAAGTTAGGCAACCAACCTAGTTAGGCAACCAAACTAATTAGGCAACCAAACTAGTTAGGCAACCAACCTAGTCAAACCCTCCAAGTTAGGCAACCAACCTAGTTAGGCAACCAAACTAATTAGGCAACCAAACTAGTTAGGCAACCAACCTAGTCAAGCCCCCCAAATATTGTAGGTGCCAAACATAGTAGGTGCCAAACATTATTTGACTACATAATTAACACATTAATTGACTATATAATTAACACATTAATTGACTATTGCTAACAAAAGGAGCATAACTATTTCTTGGAAGATCACTGCAGGTGGTGTATTGAGGGATTCACTTGGTTCTTGGATATGTAAATAAGGGTATTACGTCTCTTGATGTTGAATGCGACTCTTTATCTGTTGTTTCTCTGATGGCCAAGGTGTCTGACCAATCCCACCCTTTTTTTGTCTAATTGAAGATTGCAAGTTGCTGTTAAACCATGATTGGAGTTGCAAGATTTCTCATGTTTACAAGGAGCAAAACAGAGATGTCAACCACCTTGTTAATTTGGGGTATGAATTACCTTTTGGGCTTCATAATTTCGAGTCTGCTCCGACTTCTATATCAAACGTCTTATTGGACGATGTGCTAGGAAGGGCACCTTGAGAGGGCTGTGATTTGTAAGTTTTTTCTTCTTGTTTCGTCTTGGCTCTGGCCTCCTTGTAACCATAAAAAGAGCATAATCATATCTTAGATATATATCACTTGTTATATATTATCGCTATCTTACTCAAAGCGTAGAAGACACATTTATCTTTTTGTAACAAGGGGTACCTTGAGAAGGGGAATCAAACACATGACCCCTATCAAGTGCACGAGTGAATGCTGTTACCTACATGAGTAACAAATCTCTTGCTTAAAAACCATCTTTTAATTATTTGAAACGTATACGAGATAATACTATCTAATGACTTGAAAGATTCATAAAGAGATTTGCAATCAACATAGAGCTGTGAACATGTTGATGGTGGACTTTTGATCAGAATAAAAAACTGACCAAATGACTCAAATTTCCTTTCCAGTATATTTCTTTTCAGCAGGTATCACTTTCATGTGGGTTTGCATTATTGTATTAGTATCAATGCATGTGGACTATGTCTTGGTTTGCAAAGTCAGACCAATTAGAAGGGATCTGTTGGCATTATACTCCAAAAATCAACTAGTTTTGAGTAATTTAAACATGCATGATATCACCATCCCTATGCTTTAGAGAGGCTATAACTTATGGGTTTGGTTTATATCGTTATCAATGGATATCTGCATCTGCAATATACTTATATAGATTGATATGAAATTGACCATATGATGTCAATGGCATGCCTTGTTATTTAAATTCTCATTTGTCAGCATATGCAAGGTTTGCTGCTATGACAATTTACAGTGATATTTTTTGTCATGGGAATTAATTAATTATTTGACATAACTAGAAACAAAGAGATAAAAGCCGTAAAGACCCACTAGTGTAGTAATTTGGAGCAATTACTCTCTCCAGGAAAAATTATGTGTTTGAGTCCTAGCATCAGTGTCTAGTATGTGTGAGTATATCATCGCCCCTTTCAATAAGCAAAAGTCACAAAAATAAAAAAATAAAAAAATCCTAGTAAAGGAGTACATCACGATTCACAACAGACTGACTCAACACACGGTCTAAAAATATCTAACTACCCCGTCCCTCCACAAGTTCGTCAAAGAAGAATGGGCTGCATTGATACGATTAAGGCCAGGTCCTCATAATCTTTCTCCTCTTCAAGCCTTATGGGCTTAAACCAAAAAAGCCTTATGAGCAAGTTTCAACCAATTACTAGTATCCAAAATAAATGGGAAAAATTACGTACATATAGTTATTCTTACACCAGAAGTCAAAGTTTTCTTACACCAGAAGTCAAAGTTTAAAAAAAATTATGTTTTCGGCAGGCGGGGTCGGTTTACCCTCCTCCTCATCTCCATTCTCACTATTGTCCCATATTTTGTCGGGAATGGGTATTAGAATCCCCTCGGATACCGACTTCCCCGTCATGGATGAGGCTCCCCGTTCCATTCATAAAATTTTAAATTTTAGAATTAACCAAATATTTATTAAAATAAAAATATTTACTAAGCTTCTCTAGGCATGGGCTTTGGGGTATAACCAAGGCTGATGGGCTCCATGAATAATTGGGCCAACTAGTGCCCGTTTGTGTGGACAAACACTTTGCGATAAAATAAAAAAAATCAGAACCCAAATCAACATAGCCCAATCTCAATCAACCTAAAAGTCCATAAAGCCGGGGTATATATAAACCCACTAGTATTGTTGTTGATGTCTGTGATATTTGAATTCATTGAGAGTCTATTTGAAACGTGAGATTCGACTTCTATTTTAGTAATGTATAATTTGGATTTGAATGAATGAAAAAGAATTAAATATTTCAAATTCAACGTTATATTCAATGTCAACACAAATACCTTGTATTTATATGTTCATTCGCATACATACTTTTGCACTCAAGTTCGAGTTCGAATCCCTCTACTTGTTGCCTGTGTGAAGCATCAATGCAAAGTTAGTTTTATTGGCAGCTGTTGTTTCGTCCAATGAATTTTACAAGTGAAAGGGTGTTTAAATTTTACAAGAAAGAAACAAAACTAATATCCATGTTTCTTCTTCTTCTACTTGGACAAATCGTCATTTCTACGTTTCAACTCTCCCTCGAACCTTGAATTGCCAAAAGCACTTCTCTCCTCTAACCAGCTGATTATGTCCCAAAACACAATCTCAATGTTGTCAGGTGTTTCTCCGTAGAGCAGACCATGCCACATATTTGGGTACATCTTCAATGTCTTGTCCTGGCTAGAAGCCACGTCATGAAGCTGTTTGCTGACTGATTTATCTGTCACCTTATCGTCTTCCCCATGTAAAACTAGGAATGGCAAGGTGACCTCTTCAAGCCTCTGCTCAAGATCCGAGCTCACCCTCAAAAGCTCGTGGCCGGTTTGAAGCCGAGGCCAGCCTTTGTAACAGTAGGGGTTTTCTCTAATCTGCAATCAAGTTAGAATTATTATTAGCACTGGCCTGCAACTAATTTAGTTGATCATCATATATACATGCACCAAACTAACTAGGGCAGATATTTTACCTGTTCTCTTATCTCGGGTACTTTGAAAGCAACGTCGATGATATCATTTGTTGGGATTATTTTCCAGGTTGGAATGAACTTGCAGAGAAAGGTCAAAGCACTGATGACGAAAGGAGATGGCCTCAGCTCATCTGCAATCTGCAAATAAAAAAAGGTTTTGAAAAAACCCCACAAAACGAGTTAGTTTGAGTTTTCATCTTCTTTTTCTTTGCAATATCTGTAAAGTCCACTAACTAAATTGTATAGCCGCACGGCTATACGACATTAATATGCAGTGTTAATCGACAAACTCATTTGATGGAAAAAGAACAAAAACAAAAAACAAATTAAAAGAAACAGACCTTACACATAGGTGCAACCAAAACTGCACCATTCCAAAACTTTGGCTTTTTTCTGTGCATCAGCAGAGCCACAGCTCCTCCCATTGACTCTCCCAACAGATACTTCTTTTTTCCTTTGTTCTCTTTGCGTTCTGAATTTTCCACAGCACGTTAATTCACAAGTCAGAACCCAACAACCAAATGACTAAAAAGAAAAATAATTGAGTTGAAGAGATACAGTGCTAAAATCTAACCGCATATGTTTGTGAAGTGATTGGTACAGTCATCCACTACATCATCAAAGCTTTTGACATAGCCTTGAAGGCCTGCTGATTTTCCATGGCCTTCATAGTCAATCCCATATAAGGCAAAGCCTGCTTTGGCAAGCCTGATTGCAGTACCTGGGAAAAAAAACAATTTGAAACTCTGTTAATTAATTATCAGGGTTATATATATTTTTCTTGTTGGGTTTTTTTTTTTTTTTTTTTTGGAGTTGAAATTTGATGGGAAAAGATACAATAAAATTATACAGATATGTGAAGATTAATGTTAATACTCACTGTTCATGGTGATGCTGCATTCCATGGCGTATCCATGACAGATGAAGATTAAGGCTTTGGGTGTGGTGTTTTTTGGGAGCCACTTGCATGTGAAAAGCTTCATTCCTCGAGAATTTATGAACTCCTGCATCTATAATTAGTGAATGGAATTGATTTAGAACACACACAGAAACAATATTTGCCAAAAAACAAATCAAAACCCAGCACAGAACAGAACTAAAGGCTAACCTCTTCATATTTGACACCTTCCGTATCAGAGGCCTGCAATAATTGGAAAAGAACAATAAGAAAAGCCCATGCATAAAACCAAGATGAGAGAGAGAGAGAGAGAGATAAAATACCATGATGTGTTAGAGTGCTTGATATCAGGAAGAATGGTAAGAGTATGAGTGAGAGAAATATATGCCAGATTCAGATGGAAGTTGGCAATTAGAGAGAAGTATTGGGAAGTTGATATTTGTTGATATAGAAACCTCTGGCTTTGCCTGTCCTGGCTAGGATAGGATAGGAGAGAGAGAGAGAGAGAGAGAGAGAGAGAGAGAGAGAGAGAGAGAGAGAGCAAAGCCAATACATATATAGGCCCCGCCTTGGAGAGTTAAATGCGGTCAACTTGGGAAACCCTATATATTTGGACTTTTTGATAAGGTTTAGATAAAAATTATGAAGTGGAAAATAGATGAAAGAAGATAATGGACGTGACTGAAAATAGCATAAGCCATCGACCTGTCACACACGCCATAGTTGTAAAGCATATTCTAAGAGCATCCACAGTGGAAGGGTGTAAATTCGAAGGTGTAAAGCCATTTTTATATTTCCTTTACACATCCTAGGGGGTGTAAATATGTTTTTTGCTCCAGATGGGGGGTGTAAATTCGGGGGTGTAGCCGTGGGTCCCAGCCTTTTATGTTGAATTTTCTTCATTTTTCTTCTTTTCGCGGGTGGGTCCCACCTCCAAGGGATGTAAAAATGGATGTAAATATACATTTTATTTTACATCCCTATGGTGGTGATGTATATTTACATCCATTTTCATCTCACTATTGGAAACGATTTCGGTGACTGGGGTATATTTAACATACACCCCGATATACACCCCCAACTGTGGATGCTCTGACACTTTAGTAACTTACAAACAACCCCACACATGCTCTTACTTTTATGCATCCAACCCAATTAGAACAACCCAATGGCTAATATAATACCAAAAGATGATTAGTGCAAACAATTTAAGCATCTTAATTTGGGTTGCTAATAATTATTGCATAAAATAAATTTTAAATAATTATAATTATTTTTTTGGTATATTTTTTTAAAATTATTATGACAGGGGCATGTCATTTAGTTGGCAAGAGACATTAATTATATGGATTAGGATCCTTCTTCTCTATTTTCTTTTGCCATGATCGGCTTTACTTTTGTTCTCTGTATGTCACCTCATTAAAATTTAATTTAAGAGATATAAATTGGACACATCTCTAACTGTAAAATAAAAACTCAATTTACTCTTAATTAAAAATGATTAAAAAGCCCTAACTTGACTAACACCTAAACTTAAGATCTCTAGAAGTTTTTTTTTCCTTCTTCCTCCTCTGCATGTCTGCCCCCACCCCCAAAATCTTATCGCTCATCTTTGTTCTTCTACATAAAGTGAAATCGGTGGAAGTTAAACATATATACATATTATTTAAAGGAAAAAAAAATAGCTCGTGTTGTCTTGCAACTCAGAAATAACAGGAGCAAACTAATACCTTTTTAACTTTAACTTGCAAACAAAAAGTGGAATTGTTGTCTTCATCATTTGTGGGCATACATTCCCTGTTTTTTTCTTTGAAAACGTAGAGTTTACTTCTATATTTTCTTTACATGAATTATGTTCTTTCTCACTCTAGGTTTTCTATTATTTGGGTAAACTTAATGATTTAATTTCCTATGCCCTTGGAGCTAGTTTCTTGTTCGAGGTGTCATAGGATTCTTGTTATGTTCACTCTTCTTGGTAAGAATGTTCTTGTGTTCTAAGATTGGAGAAAGAAAAGATTGATGAGCGATGCATATGCGCAGAGAAGGAAGAAGGGAGAAAAAAACTTCCAGAGACGTTAAGTTTAGGTATTAGTCAAGTTAGAGTTTTTTAATCATTTTTAATTAGGAGTAAATTAGATTTTTTATTTTACAGTTCGATGTGTCCAATTTATATCCCTTAGATTAAATTTTAATGAGGTGACATACGGAGAACAAAAGTAAAAGAAATCATGGAGAGAAAATCAGAGTAGAGGATTAGGAAGCTAAAATAATTTGGGAGTTATTTGATTTAATTGAGGATTATTTGATTCTTGCCTTAATTAGGGATTCTATTTAAATCAAATCCCTAATTACATCAATCTCTCCAAATCAGGGAAGAATAATCTTCACCATATTAGTTATTGTTTTCCTACAAACACTCGACTTAACTTAGGCATCGGAGGGCCTTTGGCCAACACCCTCCGAGTGTGGTCTTTAACTCCGTATTGTTTTGCATGGAGAAAGATAAGCGAAGAGGAAGACGAAATCTTCATAAGAATATTCTTGTGGGACGAAAATTGCTCCCACATTATTGCTGAAGATAAGGTCAAATGGAATCCAGGTGCATAGGTTTCTTTCAGAAAGAGACTACTTGTTAAATCAATGCACAAATGTTAGGGAATTTGTTGAATTTTAAACCAGAAAACTACATGAGTGTGTGCAGAGATGAGGAAATGAATGAACACATAGTGTCGACATTTTTTCGAAAGAAAAGAACGTATGAAGAAATTTGCTTGGAAATAGCTAGGTCAAGAAAATGGAGACAGGACCACGCATGAGTCAAACAATATGGGTAGAATATTTTTAGGTTATATTTCATTATCTGAAAGGAGGTATTTATAATACGAAGTTACAAACCCTAGCAGGGTTATACTAGGAAATAAGATAAAGTCCTAATTACATAAGATCTATACAAAAAGGAAATAAATAGAATCCTAATATACTAGGAAGTAAATCTCCTAATTACACTAGGATCTAGCTAACACTCCCCCTCAAGTTGGAGTGAAAATGTCGCGCATGCCCAACTTGTCAAGCGAGTTGTGGAAGATCCTGGAAGAAACAGCTTTTGTAAGGACATCGGCTAACTGATACTCAGAAACTGATGAACGGAAAGGAAACAATCTTCGCATCCAACTTCTCTTTAATGAAATTTTGATCAACCTCCGCATGCTTTGTACGATCATGTTGCACCGGGTTATGGGCAATTACAATTGCATCCTTATTATCACAATATAAATCCATAGGTTTTTGTGGCCCAAAACCAAGATCTCTCAACAATCTCCTCAACCATAGTAACTCACATACGCCTTGAGAAATCCCATGATACTCGGCTTTAGCATTAGATCGAGACACCACCTTTTGTTTCCTACTTCTCCAAGTAACAAGATTACCACCGACAAACATGAAATACCCAGACGTAGAACGTCTATCATGGCTGAACCAGCCCAATCAGCATTTGTATATCATTCCACATTTGTATGACCATACTTGAAAAACATTAACCCCTTGCCATGAGTTACTTTCAGATATCTCAAAACGCGCATCACAGCACCCATATGATCTTCACTAGGAGAATGCATAAACTAACTCACTACACTCACTGCATATGCAATATCAAGACGTGTATGAGCTAAATAAATCAATATAAATGGACGATATAATTAAAAATTACATAAATCTAGGATAAATTAGTAGTACATATTTTATAACATAAAAAAACTAGTAATATTACGTGTCTATGTGACGATGACACCAAAAATTAGTTTCGACAATGTATACATGTGTACCAGTTAGCTTTAAGTCTATGTGCCATCTTTTATCATGTTCATATAGATTGAAAGTGACAATCCAATTTAATTGAGTAAACTTGTCGTGTGGGTTGGGCATGATTATGCCTTGATATTCCTTTTGAAGGTTTATCCCAATAATGTAAGGTTATTTGGAGAGAGGTCAAGAATAGTGAGAATATTATATCATAAGACAATCAATCGTATGTGCCTTGCTCAAGGACTTTTTTTTTTTTGCAGGCAGTTGCATCGTCTACAATGCAAATAAATATCTCCTCATTTAATGTCTAATTTAGAAATCTTTATTTGGTCTAGAATCTATTTTCATCAACAATAACGATATACTGTAATCAGTGGCGGAGCCAGTGCATGCCCAGGGTGGGCACTGGTCCCCTCTCAAATATTGTTATACATACAATTTTATATTAGTAAATTGTACAAATATTATAAAATTCCTCACAAATTCTTTAATGGCCACTATTTTCTTTGTTTCTCTTTCATTTTCATGTCTAAATTTCTTTTGAATTGCATGTATTTTGTTATCATAAAAGAGTGATAGATTGTTCATACAAAAAGTAAAGAAAAAAAGAAAAGAGAAAAGTGATAAAATTAGGCATTTTTAAAAACTAGGTTGATTTGTTATAAAAGAAAGTGTTTGAATTTTTAAGGGTGCCCCCTCTTACTTAAATTCCTGGCTCCGTCACTGATTGTAATAGTTAGTGGGTCTGTATGTCTTGGGGCAAGCACAAGGACCTTCATCTTCTTCTCAAAAAATAGGGGCCTTCTTCATCTTTTCCCCACTATTCGGTTTAGATATATGCTTTTTTCTATAGTTTGTAGTAGGAAGATAGTGGAGTTTAAATAGAAAAACTCTTTTATTTTTTATTTTTTCCAACTTTGGGTGTATTTAAGGGTAGTTTGGGAAGATAGTGGGGTTTTCTTAGAAATTGTGAAAATTTAAATTAGAAGTTAGGGTGAACTTAGAACATGAGGGTGAACAAAGAGAAGTGTGAGGTTTAAATAGAAAATCTCTTAATTAATTATTTGATATAACTAGAAACAAAGAGATAAAAGCCGTAAAGACCCACTAGTGTAGTGATTTGTAGCAATTACTCCCCCCTAGGAAAAGTCATGGGTTTGAGTCCTAGCATCAATGTGTAGTATGTGTGTTGCGTAGATTCAGCTGCACCAAAATGGATTCAGCTGCATCCTCAACTTGTGATACTCGCAAGTGCACGAACCGTTGGTAGTTTAGCGTATGTAAGTGCGAGGTCGATTCCACAGGGATTGGTGATTGAATGATCCAATTCAATTTTCCTACACAAAACAAAAGAAACAAAACAAGAAGAAAGAATGTACATTACAAGAAAAATAAATTACAACTAAGAAAACATTAAGGAAATTAAGAGAACTTTGAGGAAGAGAAGAAAGTGTTGAGAACTTTGAGGAGGGGAAGAAAGTATTGAGAACTTGGAGGATTTTGGAAGAACATGTGTTTGAGAGCTTTGAGGATTTTGGAAAGGTTGAGACATGTGTTTGAGAGATTTGGAGACTTTTGGAAGAGAGGAAAGATGTGTTTGAGAAAGAGAAGGGAGGAGTGTTTAGGAACATTGAGAATTTGATGAAGGAATGGGAGAAGTGTTTGGAAAGTGTTTGAGAATATGGAGGCTTTTTGGAGAAGAAGGGAAATGTGTTTGGGAAATTTGGAGAAGGGAGGAGAAGTGTTTGGAGAACTTTAGAGATGGGAGAAGTGTTTGAGAGATTTGGAGAATTTTGGAAGAGTAAGGAAAGTGGTGTTTGGGAACTTTGTGGATTTTGGAAGAGAAAGTGTTTAGGAACTTGGAGGATGTTTGTGAACTTGGAGAATTTGAGAACTTAGGGAAGGAAGAGAAAGGTGTTTGTGAAGTGTTTGAGACATGGAGACTTTTAGAGAAGAAAGTAGAGAGATGTTTGAGAATTTATAGAAGAAGAGAAAGGAAAAATGCTTGAGATTTATAGTACTAAAATCTTGTTACAACAATTGAGAACTACAAAGGGAAACTAAGAGAATTTGAGGGAGAGAAGGGAAGGGAGCTCTAGAGAAGAGCTTGAGAGCTCCCCCCTTGGGGTGTTATTACAAGCTTAGAGAACTTCCCTATTTATAGGCCTAGGGGAAGTGAAAATCTGAATTCAATAATACTAATGCATACAACACTTGAATTATAAAATCTTCAATGGTTGATGCACTTGTATTAGAAAATCTTCAATGGTTGATGCACTTGTATTAGAAAATCTTCAATGGTTGATGCACTTCCCCAATAAATTCCACCAGCAGCCCTAGCTCATCTTCATGTCAGCATGACCAAGCTTCCAACCAGAAATGATAGCTCATGCCTAGCTCACCATGACCAAGCATCCAACCAGCACATGTTGAGGTCAGCATGACCAGCAACTTCAAGGGCTTACAACTTGGGCTTCTCTTAATCAAATTAGGACTTTAAGCACTCGAAATTGAAGTTCAGAATGTCTTCTTTCCAGCCATATGTTATTTGGGCCAATACAAGGTCGGATGAAGAAGTTAAGGCCGAAACAAATTTATAACTCATTTTCCGCTCTGATAAGATCCATCCTGAGCATGGTTCAGTGTTTGCTAGGAAACGGACTCCAGATTTATCCAATGGGGCTGAATTTTGGATATGTTATAGTACACACACATTGGAACAACTTTCATGAAGAATGTGGCCTCATTCGAGCTATGTAGGTTGCTGAAACAAAGCTTGCATTATGACCTATGGAACTGGACTGGCAGGGGGCTGTAGCCATAATGAATTTGTTTTTAAGCTCTTCATCCATTCCTCCAAATTAGGCCTTAACATGCTTGAATTGCATGAATTATGTTCTCCAAAGCCATCATTGTTACCTAAAGCTCAATTAACTGAAATATAAACACAAAAAGGATTAAAAGCACAAGTTTAACTCAAAAACATAACCAAATCATAAGCTATAAGGGTAAGAATTAATATACAATTATGAACCGATCAATGTGTGAGTATATTATCGCTCTTCTCGATAAAAAAAGTCGCAAAAATAAAAAATAAAAAAATCTTAGTAAAGGAGTACATCACAACAGACTCGACTCAACACACGGTCTAAAAATATCTAACTACCTCGTTCCCTCCACAAGTTCATCAAAGAAGAATGGGTTGCATTGATAGGATTAAGGCCAGGTCCTCATAATCTTTCTCCTCTTCAAGCCTTATGGGCTTAAACAAGAAAAGCCCTATGAGCAAGTTTCAACCAATTACTAGGATTCTGTTATAAAACTGAGAGAATTGAGAGAGAATCTAGGAGAATATTGATAAAGGAAGAGCTATAGAATGTCCATACGGTTTCTCCTTCTTTTGTTCGTTTTATTTCATCTTCATTGAGTGCCTATAAATAGGCAACTAGAATAGACTATTACAAATATAATATAGTGAGTAATTGGGAGGGTGAGTCATATGGTAGGCATAGTTGGATATGACATACATTAGGTACTATGGTGGGCATCCATTACATATAGTTTATAACACTCCCCCTTGGATGTCCACCGTACATGGAATATGCCTCGTTAAAAACCTTGCCAGTAAAACCCAGTGGGAAAAAAACTGGTCGAAGGGAAAAAGAGTACATAACCATGTGTAACATAAAACTTTGTCATGTGTATAATGAACATGACTAGCGTGCGCACTGCCTCGTTAAAACCTTGCCAGGAAAAACCCAATGGGATAAAAACCTGGACGAAGGAAAAAGAGTACAGTGTGTGAAGATCTTTATTGACAGCACGCTCCCCCTGATGCTTGGCAAAATTATTTTTAAGCCATAAGATAAACTATCTTTCTGAATGTTGTAGTTGTCATGGCTTTGTTGCATCTTTAGTGAATAAGTATGACTTTCAATTTGATGGATGCTCCCCCTGAAGAATTACTTTCCTTTGATAACTTCATGATCCATCACAAATAAAATTGATAGCACATTCTTTTCTCGTAGAGTAGGCTTTGGTAATGCTTGCACCATATTTGCTCTTGTAGCTTCAATTTATGGATGCTTAGTCAGATGAATGTCTCCCCCTTATATCTTCATGACTATCTCTTTGGAGAGGAAACCCTTTTCGGAGTGAGTGGAGGATATAACTATCATGAATTCCTGTAAGTGATATGAAATCAATATATCCTTATAAGTAAATATATTTCAAGTGAATAATCTCTATGCAAATTAGAGAAATTTCCAGAATCCGCGTTTTTAATAAATCATGGGCTACTTGTAAGTTTTACTTGTATAGAATATGCCCGTATATGTTAATCTGCGGAGATAGCATTAAATATGTGTCACATCACCCTCACTGTAATGATGATGGAGCTAAGCTTTAACTGGAAATACCGTGTCCGGTTACACTACCGGAAAATCCATATAAAAATGCTTCAATACTTTCTTAGAATAAGCTGATTGGTAGCCAAGAATTTCGTTGGGATAATGCTCAATCTTTAGGTCAAGACTTTATTTCTTGAACTCTTTTAGGAGTTTTAACCAATTATCAACTCTTCAGAAGTTGTAATGTGTTGCAACATTTCATAATGAATGTACTCACTGAGGCAATATATACTATTTTCATATTAATATTGAGTACAAAATTTGTGCTTCATGCACTTGTCCTTTAGGAACTTGCTTCATGCAATTTGAATCCGTCAAGGATTTTCTTTTAGGGATTACACTTCATGACACACTATATAGCTTTATACCCAGCTATTTTGTCCCATTTTTGCATCGTTTATGGCGATATGCTCCATGCACTTAATAACCCTTAAAGATAGTGTGTTAGTCTCCGTAGATGTGCAATAATTTCATCGTAGTTGCATCTACAAGTATGGAGAATCTCATAATTCCAAGTTTCTTCCAGAAACTCTATGTCATATAGAAGTGAGTGTATTCCAATTTATTTCAAACACCCATGTATAACCTTCTGGGTTAACATCTTTTGGGGTTCGTATATGTTCTTTCACGTTCATTTGCCTCTTTCCATTTTGGCCAATGATTTTGTCAATATTTGATAATTGAACGTGGTTCCATTCAACATAACCCATTGATGATTTGAGTAGCTACTTTAAAACCAAGAATATCATTCATCAATTTGTGATCCCACCATTCTTATGTGCATGCGCATGCATCAATAAGCATTTCTTTGCCTTTTCCCGGGTACCCAAGGCAATTTTTAGGGACTTTCATTGTCTCCTTCATACATCTCTTATAAGATGAATTATGTGAGAATGTGGATCATAACCTCCTATGGAGTGTTTAATAGGGCGTTTAATAATCTCCATTCCAGGAGTTGGAACATTTAGAACACATATGTCTGTCATGCTTTAGGCATGCCACAGACTAATTTTACCATGTCAATGGTTTGTCTTTCCTGGGACATAAATTTAGACAATTTGCTACGCACTCAGCGTGCACCATATTGACAGGTTGATGGATTGTCCTTTTTGGAACCTCAATCCATTCTATTTGCTACGCATTAGGCGTGCATTTAATTCACACTGTCATACCCATGAGTTACTCTTTGGGAGCCTTCAATATATGCAGTGTTTTGGAATTTTCATAATTTGCATTAATCTTTTATACCTGTTACATATATCAGATAGTATAATCATGCGTTGATGAGACAATATATTCCATAATCATTCACGTCGTTAACCCCAATTCTCCCCTAACGACGGAAAAATGGTCTCATCTAAACGATTCCAAAAGTATTATAAGCATAGTCTTTCGGAGACAACAAAAGACAGAAAATTCAGTTTCCCTTAATAGAATCACAAAGATCCAGGTATATCAAGAGAATCTCTGGTTCTCAACAACAAGTGATAGGGAAAATGCTTATAATATGAAAGCAAACTCACAACAATCTATAAAAAGTGTGAGGCTTACAAACTTCCTTTGATCATTAGGATGTAGAGAGGTTACATGAAGAACATGAAATATACTAGAGAGATTCATGTTATGATAGAAACGTACCATGCTTCATGTTCTGATGATATAACATCCATATTCTGATCCATGAAGCATATGGATCTTCCTCTTCTATCATATGTGAGAGAGGTATATATGTCCTAATGAACAATGTCCTCTCTTTCTCACCATAAATGGACCCAAAGCTCAAATGAACGAGGCTGATCCATGATCAAACAATTACTCAAACAGAGTAGTGGATCATGATCAAAGATAATCTTGCTTCTGAAGGTCCTGATCAAAGATAATCTTGCTTCCAAGGAAATCTGCAGGATTCCTGAGCATGTCAAGCATTGTTTGGGAGGAATCAGATATGTACCTCATCCATCATTGGGAGGTAGTAACAAGAGGTATGATAAAATACTCAAGATAAGGGGATAATATAGCAAAGTAGGCAGAGATAAGAGTATATAAAATAGGTAGCGTAAGACAATCCATCAGGACTTCATCCATCTAATCAATCAAATTACTTTTGATAAAATTCTCAATAAGACAATCCGGAATTTATGCAAAGAGTAAAACGATAAGAATTGAATCCTTTTTATACATAAAAATATCCCAAAGATCGGATCAAATACCTTACCATGGTCAACAAAACTTGAGTGGGGCAGAATAGATTTTGTGGAACAAGAATTTATAAAAATATCTCAAGGATCAATACCATGAATGTGGTCGACAAGAGTGAGTAGTGAGAATAGATTTTGTGGAACAAGAATTTATAAAAATATCTCAAGGATCAATACCATGAATGTGGTCGACAAGAGTGAGTAGTGAGAATAGATTTTGTGAAACAAGAATTTATAAAAATATCTCAAGGATCAATACCATGAATGTGGTCGACAAGAGTGAGTAGTGAGAATAGATTTTGTGGAACAAGAATTCGAATAATATGGATGGTTGTCATGTTGCTCACATATATATATATATATATATATATGATGCTTACAATGCACGGTTCATCAATAGAATACGTTCCCTATTTTCTGCTATTACTTAAGTGGTTCATTTCCACATCTTCTCCTTAAAACATGTCTTCCTATTCCCAAAATAATATCGATTTGAATACTGCTCCCCAGGAGCAAATATTGCTAGCAGTGAGATCAGATAGTGATATTGTCAATGATTCTTTGGTTGCTAGCATGCGGCATGCTGCATCAGTTACCAACTTGGGACAACGACGCTGGCTAGATCACAAGAGGTGCAGACACTTAGATCTCAAGTCATGATACTGCGCAGAAGGTTGACTGAGGCTAATCAAAAACTTAGAAGACTGGAGAAAAGTAATAAAGATTTGGAGGAACTTGTTTCTGTGTTGCAAGTTCATGAGGAGAATGAGGAACACAAAGATTCTCCTACGGATGCCCAAATCTGAGGCATTAAATATTTTAGCAACTCTGAGTATGTAATAATTCTCTTTTGTAATATAGAACTTCAGTTCCAATTTTTATAGTATCCACTTAAGCCTTTAAATCATATGAACTTCAAGTTCAAACATGTGGACACTTGTGTGGATGCACTCAAAACTTTTCTAGTTTGAGGATTTATGAAATATTGAGATCCATGAGCTTCCGGCTCAGGTCATATTTGATACCAAAATATGGGGAGTTTTAATTCATCCTGTGGGGTGTTGATTGTGGCAAAATCATTCTTTGCTAAATTCATCAACTTCTTATACCAAAGAAACATGTGGTATGCAATTTCTTGCAATGATACCTCAAGGTTTATCTATTAATTGTTAGAACCTTTAAGTTCTTTAACATTGCTTAGATTCTGATCTTCAAGCCAAAATCATATATATGGATATTCTTGGAACTTCATGTTCACATTTCGGGATTTCAGACCCTTTCATAATTATCCATGTTTTGAGGAATTTCTGGCATCTCATTTAATTGCTCATTCATGAGTTTAAGGAATTGCATGTTCCTTTTTGTATATGGTGATAGTTTACCAAAAATGATTTGCATTCATGCATACGGTACTGTCACTTATTGACAAATATAGTCCAGGAGATATTGCCAACTCTCATAACATTATCATCATCAAGGATCTTCAGGTCCAGATGTAGTTGTATGATGAGGATCAAAGGACTTTTTGGTCCTAAATCTCTGTATGTTGTAAAACTCATCATATCACTCAATTAATGCATAAAATAAATTACTTGTAAATAAATTACTGGTAAATAAATTGCTGGTATGGACGATAATCCCACACCATACTTTAAATAAAAGTAAGTGAACGATAAAGTAATTCATAAAGTAAATTGCTTGCTGTATGTGGGTTAATTCCGCATCATACTTTAAATAAAAGTAAATGAGCAATAAAGTAATTCATAAAGTAAATTGTTTGCTGTATGGGCGATAATTCCGCACCATACTTTAAATAAAAGTAAGTGAACGATAAAGTAATTCATAAAGTAAATTGCTTGCTTATGGACGATAATTCCGCACCATACTTTAAATAAAATTAAATGTGCGGTAAAAGTAAATTGCTTGTTGTATGAGGGTTAATTCCGCACCATACAATAATAAAGTAAATGTGCTTGTACGGGCACTAATTCTGCTCCATACGTTTAAATAAAAGTAAATAAATGTGGGGATAAAATCGCCACTTAAAAGGATCTTCTGGCCCCTTTTTAGATATGCATGAATTTAGGAACTTCTGGTCCTTCATTATTTATATTAAGGATCAAGATCTTCGAGTCTTATATCCTTTTCCAACTCCGTCATAATGCACATGGATTTTGACCAATATACGGAGAAATGTCTCTTGGATAGTAATATTCTATCCACACGGAGTTTAATCAATATTATTGATCATAAGTGTGCTGCGAGTTCGCAGGCATCCCTGATAATCAATTTCTTGTCTCTGCCATTTCATTATGATTGTAGCAATGACCTCTCATGATCAATTGTAGCAGTGACCTTTCCCTGTTGAATAATCAAACGGATTATTAAGAACCATACATATTCAAAATTGATTATTAATAAAAGCATAAAGAAAGGTATGTGCATATAGATTAATATATAGAAATATGACTTTCTCCAGCTTTAACATCCTTTGTTTTCAGTGGGTTCTTTCTTCTTAACACCAAGAGGTTATTATATTAACATATGTAATTAGAAAAAGTATAAAATCATTAGTGCTAGTCTAGAGAATATCACGGTTTGTTTGCAAATGCACCATGAATACACATATATAAATAGATTATATAATATATTAATATACTAAGATATTAGTGGAGAGCAAGATATATCACGGTTGGCTTTTCTTCTTTCCACCTGCACATCTTATACTAGCTTTGGGATGTTAGCATGAATATTAAATTATGTAGATATTATAATAATGTAATTAATAGAAGGAGATAAAGTGAGAGGCAGATGACTTATTCATCCTTTGCTTCGGTGAATGTTCATATCTCTCGCAGCAATCCCTTGCCCAGCTAGTCGCTCTGTGACGATCAATATCTCCCTGTTGGACAAATTAAAGAACGGGTTCAGTCTGAGCTTGCAGCTTCTTTCCTAAACTGTTATTGACTTGTCTGTGCTTGTTTATTTTCTGTTAACTCTTTCTTCTCTGGTATCTGTTTGTAGACATGTTTTAGAGATGGCTATACTCTCTGCTATAGTTGAGAGGTTGATTGCTGGAATTTTGAGAAAGAAAGGTATTGAAGCAGGATGGGATTCATCAGAGAATTCAACTGGTATTTTGAAAGCAAAGTCGTCCTGATAACGTGTTATAAAACTGAGAGAATTGAGAGAGAATCTAGGAGAATATTGATAAAGGAAGAGCTATAGAATGTCCATACGGTTTCTCCTTCTTTTGTTCGTTTTATTTCATCTTCATTGAGTGCCTATAAATAGGCAACTAGAATAGACTATTACAAATATAATATAGTGAGTAATTGGGAGGGTGAGTCATATGGTAGGCATAGTTGGATATGACATACATTAGGTACTATGGTGGGCATCCATTACATATAGTTTATAACAGATTCAAAATAGATAGCGGGCGGGGTCTTACCCTCCTCCTCATCTCCATTCTCACTATTGTCCCATATCTTGTCGGGAATGGGTATTAGAATCCCCTCGGATACCGACTTCCCCGTCATGGATGAAACTCCCCATTCCATTCATAAAATTTTAAATTTTAGAATTAACAAAATATTTATTAAAATAAAAATATTTACTAAGCTTCTCTATGCATGGGCTTCGGGGTATAACCAAGGCTGATGGGCTCCATGAATAATTGGGCCAAACTAGAGCCTGTTTGTGTGGACAAACACTTTGCGATATAAAAAAAAATTCAGAACCCAAATCAGCGTAGCCCAATCTCACTCAACCTAAAAGTCCATAAAGCCGGGGTATATATAAACCCATTAAACCCATGAACACTCCTAGTTAGGGTTTCTTTTTCCCGTGAAGCTAAGAGAGAGCCGCCGTTGCAGAACTCACAGAACACAGCAATGGGTAATTCCAGTTTCTCTCCTGGATTGTGTTTCGTACCCAAAAATCGTCGCTTTCTCTGATCTTTGTTTGTTGTTTGTAAAATGTGACAGCGAGAATCAAGGTACACGAGCTGAGGCAGAAAACAAAGGCTGAGCTTTTGAGCCAGCTCAAGGATCTCAAGGCAGAGCTTGCCCTTCTTCGCGTGGCCAAGGTCACTGGTGGAGCACCCAACAAGCTCTCTAAGATGTAACTAACAAAACCCTATTTGTCTTTGTGTTTTTGTTTTCTCAGTGATTTTGGCATTTAAATTTTGGTGTGTATGTTTGTGCAGCAAGGTTGTGAGGCTATCGATCGCCCAAGTGTTGACTGTGATATCACAGAAGCAAAAGTCTGCCCTGAGAGAAGTGTACAAGAACAAGAAGTTCTTGCCTCTTGATCTGCGTCCCAAGAAGACCAGAGCTATCCGCCGAAGGCTCACTAAGCACCAGGTACTTAAAACTTTTTTTTTGATTGCTTTTATTTACATTTGTAGACTGAAATTGAAATGATGAACCAGTCTGTAGTGGCATTTGATGCAACTGTTTGTCATAGGTTAGCTGAAGTTCTAGCGTATTAAACACTAAACCCATCAGATATTATGAACCTTTATATTAAATGCATTGGGTTTTGTAATTTCTTTGAAAAACTGTAGTGCCCAGTTCATTGTGTTGGGGTGTGATTTTGTTATGCTATTGTTTGCACAGGCATCTTTGAAGACCGAGAGGGAGAAGAAGAAAGAAATGTACTATCCCTTGAGGAAGTATGCCATTAAGGCATAGAGTGTTGGATCGATTACGTTAGATCATCTTGGTACCTTGCTGTAATAGAATCCTTTTGTTCACAAGTTTTGGATTAACTTTTTATTAAGAAATTAGACCTGAGAATTTGATGTTTAATTTTACTTGTCTAGGTTTGGGGAGGCATGTCTTGCCCAAATCAACTTAATTTTCTTCGGGTGCAATGATAGTTCAGATTCTGTTCGTGTTTGATAAATGACTTGAGCTCATTATTCCCCTTTTATATTGGCGGATTTACTGAAAGCAATTGCCCATCTTTATTTTTACATTTCATTCGGTTTGGTTAATCTGTTTTGGGAAACATTTGGCTGGCTGCTTCGGCTTAAGGCTTTGTTTGGCATCGGGGTGTCTATGTGATGTCTCATTCCCATTCTTGGGCCTGAACTAGGTTCATTATGAAAATCATCCATTTGAAATTATTTCCGGTGCTCTTCTTATACGAGGTTTGTTTTATGAGATCTCTATTACCTCTTATATATTTATAGATGATCTCTATTACCTTGCACTTAAACGTGATCTATGTCTGTTGTGCTTGTCTCTAAGTTACCCCAATTAAGTTTTGATGCTCTTTGATCTTTGGTTAGAAATACTTTAGCTCTGTGAGAAGTTCCAGTGTTTTCAAACCTTGGCACTTGCTAGTACTGATACCAAGAGATTTGGTATTGCAGCTGTGGGTGCATCCCCTGTTGCTAGTTTTCAGTTTTCCACCACTTCCACATTCAGATTAGGTTAAGTTCCTTACATTGCCTATGTGGTCGAGGAGCCGAAAATCTCTGAGGCTGGGTTACCTGCATCTCGTGTGAATGTTCAGTATTTAACGTTATGGTTCATTTGATTCTTGATTCTTTGGGATTCTTCGGCATATAACCTTTTCTGGCTGTGTCATTGGGCTTCTAGTCTTATAGACTACGTTTGGGTGTAAGTGTTCTTGTTCCATCTTGTGTTGAGGTGTCAAACGTTTGGGTGTAAGTGTTCTTGTTCCATCTTGTGTTGAGGTGTCAAACGGCACGGGCCAGGTATGGTCCAAGCCCAGCCTGTTTAAATGAGGGCACAGGCAAGAGCGCGAATATTAATGAGGCATGGCAAGATTCTTGTGCCGAAACAACGAATTAATTTTCTTTGCCGAATTTTTGTATTTTTTAGGTGACATCAAAACCCATCGTTTTTAAAACTTCAAATGGATGTTTCATTTTAAAATTTAATGGCTGCCTACTTCAAACTTTAAATAAATAAGAACAAGTCAAATGTGATGGGATGAATGATCCCTGTTCTGTGGCGTGGTTGTTCAATCAACTAATTTATAATTCATTTCCAGTTAACTAATTTCTTCAAGTAAGTCAAACAATTTATAAAAAAAAAAATCCAACAGATGAGCTCAAATTATAAAAAAAAAAACCTATATGAAATGGACTTTAGAAATACATCCAAAATTCATTTACAACATAACAAAAAGACTTTTAACTTCTTTTAAATTACAAAACTACTATTGATTTCTTAAAACAAACACAACCTCAAAACCTTATAAAAAAAAGTCCAAAGCACTCAAATAGGACATCAAAGTAATTTAATAATCAAAATTAAATTCAATAGAGCCAGCTGTCATTTTTTTTGGGTTTGTTTATAGAAATTAAATGGTGTATAATTTATTTATAATTTTAGTACAAAGAATTGGTATATGACTAAATATCTCAACAATGTATCTATTTTTTTTTTATCCAGTGTTTACGAATTATTCAGGACAAAAATTAGTTAGCACATATGGTATGCTTCTCAATTGTTTGTGCCATCTGAACAATTAAACAAGTCTTGAAATTGGGTGTTTTTTTTTTGGTATTAGATGAAGAAACATAAACAAACTTATAAGAAAAATAACCACTCAATTTTTTATTTTATTTTATTTTTTTAAATATAAAATGACTTGAAAGTGTTTTTTGTTTTCTCATATCCGATTCAACTTATTGATTTCATTTATTTTTAGCAATATCTAACACGTCATATGTATTGAAAAACTGAGATTTGTTTTTATGAAACTTGACTCATTCATCAAAAAAATAAATATAAATAAATAAAACTTGACTTAGAATCACAGCCTTACAATTAGAGTGTACTAATGCCAACAGTTGTAGCCAATGAAAAATTGCATTGACTTGCATACTAAAGATCTCATAATCAATCCTCCATAACATCCTAGTTACGTGTGTATGAAAAACCTCCTCCCATATAATTTAGACTAAATCCCCCAAAAAAAATCATTGGTATTCTATTGCGGCGTTTTTCTTTGCTCTGTCTTCAACCTCATGTATATTATATTACAATGAAACCCTGTTTTTGTTCTCTTCCCTCAAAATAAAAATGGCGACACGTCATCATACTGATTTAAAGGCCTTGCTGCAACTTGCATCCATCAGCAGCATCACATCCTTCCAAGTCTTTATTTCCAGCGGTCCATTTTAGTTTGTTGCTTGTCTTGTGTATAAGCCTCTCGAATGTCCACGTCTAGAGCTACACTTTTATTCAAAGATTCGAATTGTTAACTAACCAAAACCTTTTCATACCTTTTGACCAATTAAATTTTGTGTTTATCATTCAACCACAGCTACTGCTTTGTTATTATTTCTCCTCAAATTCTTAGGATCTAATCAAGGGATAATAACCCTTTGTTAAATTATAAAAAAAATTCTGATTAGTTTTTGAATTGGACGGTTGGACTTTGTACGTTACAAGCAAGTGCATCTAAAACTATGTTTTCCTCTCTTATTTGGTTAATGTATGTATATAGTGAGAGGTTCGAGAAGACAATCAACACGAATAACACAGCAACACGTATATTATAACACATGAATTAATAAATCGTTATTCCAACAAACGCCTAAATGTCAATTTGTGGAGGTCTCTAGTCTCCTTAAAGAATATTGGGTGGATGAGATCAGTGGTGCAATTTGGCAACATTGGTAAGCATTATTGCTTATTAGGATCTAAGGCTCCCACCATTTTCGCCGTTCGGTCATGAGACTCGTGCATGCATCTTAAGAGACTAACTAGTAACTACCAAATAACGATATAACGGGCAAAACCCGTCAGAGTGGGAAAGAGGGAAAAGAGAGAGCCATGAGAAGTGCATTGCAATTTCGAAGTTATTAGGTTTGGTTGGCTTTATTGGGAGAAGACCCACCAATTGCTATCGTCTAGTTTAAGGAAAATGCATAGACTACAGACCATACTCTGAACATTGTCCCAATCTCCTTCTCCTTTTCTAAGTATGAAAAGTGCACATGTTGAAAATAGGTTTCTAGATACATACATTAGTTTCAACATTGTCCCAATTCCCTGTTTACTAGTCATAATGAGCTTATCTCTACCTAGCTACTTGAGAGCTTATCACAATAATGAAGAACATTTCAAACCCATAATATGCACACTTGTATCATATTTATTGATGACCTCTCGAGACGGGATTCGCCTTAGTAGGATTCATGTGTGAAGGGATGAATCTATCTCTATTAGAGATGTGGTCAACAAATCCGATCCATATAACAACACTTTTTAGATTCTTTATTTATGGTTGTAAGTCGTAAATGCATGTGGGATTCATTGTGAGATTCACGTGTATTACGTGACATCCACGTACACAATCTTTCTTAATATTGTCTCTATAACATTGTGCACAACAAAGAGTTCGTGCATGCATGAAAAGCCGCAATTGCTTACTTGACACCAAATTAATTAGGATATTACATATTTGAATCAAAACAATGCAATTATTGTTCACAGGAAACATGAATCAGTTGGCAAAATTGGCATGCGCTTTTGGAGGCAGCTGCTTACGTAGATAGCTAGTGGTTCTTTACCAAATTTACATGGGGTTGGTCTTGCTTTTTCCAAAGACTGGGAGCACGAAATTTGGGTGTGGCTTTCTATAATAACTTAGAGGAAGGAGCCAATTTAGAAGTATCCATTTTTCTTCTGAAGAAGAAGCGGGCAAGCAAAGCAAACCCAAGTCTGTCAAGTCAGTCACTTTTGTTATGGCTTGGGAGACTCTAGAACTGGCAAAAGAGAACAAGGGTTTACAAGTACAGGTTGCTCAAAGTCCTTGAGAGAGACAGTTTCATTAGTTAAACCCCAAATCCTCTGTTTCCAGGTTGCTTCCTATTCGAGTCTACACTGCATTTTGGAGGATGTCGTCTCTCTTGTCAAGCCGGTTTATACTGATGACGATATTTATATTAATACTAAGAATGAGATCAGCTGCAGAAATATGAAGTGGCGTTGCAAGGCTGCAGCTTGACTATGATGCATTCATTGAATATGATATTTATTAAATAAAACCAAGAAAATTCAATGCAAAAAACTGCTTGACCAAGCTAAAATTAGAATGGCTACTATAAAATACAAATTGATTTACTTGGGTCTTTATCCAGAGGGACACGTAGAGTGTTAGCCAGAGCCAGTCAAGTCTAAAATTTCCAAGCACATCCACCTCCCTCAATTGGGAACCAACGGCTCTCCTCTATAAAACACTTCCAAAGCCAAACCACCATAACCAAGAAAAACAGGCAGTGAGCTCTCTCTCTCTCCTCCTCATCTTTGAGCTTACAAGCTCTTCTCCTTCTTCTCCATCTTAACACCCTTTCCAGGCTGAATGATGCTATCAGAGACCCCTAAGAGTGGTGCTACTACACTCACACCAAGAAAAGGAACGCCAAGCCGCTTTTTCTTCCAATCTACCAAAACCAACTCTTCTTCTTCATATTCACTTTCAAGCTCTTGCACTGCTTCAACCCCTGCCCGCACCTTCTCTCTACTGATGATGGAAGAAAACATCGCAATTGCTGAATCCATCATCACCAAATGGGATCCAAACTCTTCCTCATACACCAAAATCACTTTTCTGTTCCAGCATAGCAGAAAAGAAGCCAAAGAGTTCCTCAAATCCGTAAACTACTTGCGTAGTGCTATGCATGTTTTAGTTGGTGGAAGCTCATCCAGCAAGCTTGTACTTGCTCAAAATCTAATGCAAACAGCGATGAAAAGGCTTGAAAAAGAGTTTTACCAGATATTGTCTGCAAACCGGGATCACCTTGACCCTGAATCGGTTTCAAGTCGATCCTCAGGATCAGCCAAATTTTATAATGCAGACGAGGCTGGATCAGAAGACGAGTTGGAAATTGTTGGTGAGTCAATCACAGAGGTTGAGAGGGCCTCAGCATTTGTCATGTCAGACCTGAAGTCAATAGCTGATTGTATGATCAGTTCTGGCTATGGTATAGAGTGCGTGAAGATATACAAAAATATCCGGAAGTCAATAGTGGATGGAGGATTGTTTCGCCTTGGAATCCAACAGTTCAAATCTCCGCAAGTTCATAAAATGGATTTGGAAGGACTAGAAAGCATACTGAGGAACTGGATGGATGCTGTAAAGATTGCTGTGAAAGCACTATTTCGTGGAGAAAAATATCTCTGTGATCATGTGTTTTCAGCATCTGAGAATATCAAAGAGTCATGCTTCTATGAGATAACCAAAGAAGGAGCCACCACCCTATTCAGATTTCCTGAACTCATTGTGAAGAACAAGAAAGCCCCAGAAAGAATTTTCTGGCAACTGGAAATCTATGAAGCAGTCTCTGATCTTTGGCCGGAGATTGAATCTATATTCGACTCTGAATCAACCCAAGCTATAAAACTACAAGCTCTTTCATCATGGCTCAAACTTTCAGATTCTGTTCGGACCATTCTTTCCGACTTCGAATCAACAATTCAAAAGGACTCATCAAAGATTCTAGTTTTCGGAGGCGGGATTCACCCACTGACCCAATCAGTGATGAACTATGTATCTTCACTAGCAGATTACTATGGAGTTCTCTCTGATATCCTTGCTGACCATCCACCACCAGGGAATTCATCATTTCAAGAATTCAAAAGCGTAGTGTCAGATGACTGTTCAACACCAGAAGTGTCAGTCCACCTAGCTTGGCTCATTTTAGTCCTTTTGTGCAAGCTTGACATCAAAGCTGAGATTTATAAAGATGTGTCTTTGTCATATCTCTTCCTTGCCAACAATCTTCACTTCATTGTTGAGAAGGTGAACAACACACCCAACCTGAAACTCCTCCTAGGTGAAAATTGGGTATCTGAACACATGAAGAAGGTTAAACTGTATGCTTCAAACTACGAAACCACAGCGTGGACAAAGGTGTTATCATCATTACCAGAGAGGTCAGCAGACGTATCTCCTGAAATGGCAAAGGAGTGTTTTAGGAAGTTCAACACAGCGTTTGAAGAGGCATATAGGAAACAGACATCCTGGATTGTAGAGGATGGGAAGTTGAGGGATGACTTGAAGGTGTCAATTTCACAGAAACTAGTACCAACCTATCAAGAATTTTACGACACATACATGGTGATGCTAAGTGGGGAAAATTTGGAGTTGCTGGTAAGAGTTTCACCAAATGACTTGGGGAATTACTTGTCTGATTTGTTCCACGGGACTTCCGCCTCAGTTAGTTCTACAACTTCATCTTCATTGGTGCCTTCTCAGAGATGCATCCTCATCTAAAATGATGCAGTGCTATGACAATACAAACTGTACCATTTTGATGGCTGGTGCATGATACTGAGAGAATAAGAACTACTGACTTTCTCAAGCTTCAAGTTATTTCTATGAGTAGAATATAGGGAATCATCTAGTCGATTACACAAAAATTAATGACATTATTTTGTACTGCTATCCCTTCGTTCACATATCGCCCACTTGGTTGCTACAGATCACTTTGGAAGTTTACCAAACTTTTTTATTTAAACCAAATGATGGTCATATAAAAAGATGTCTATTTTTGAATGCTTGACATTCCAAACAGAAAATATTAAACAAAACTAATTAGGTGATGCTACACAAAGTCAAACGATTGCAAATTATAAAGGTGTTAAGCCATTTTAAATAAACTCAATTGGGTTTTAAGCCTACAATCTTTTTAATATACTTATTTAGCCTAATATGATTACTCTGGAAATATAATATTTAGCCTAAAGCTCACACACGTGCATAGAAAATCACAAGATATATATTTGCTTACACGTGTATGTGTGTTATGGAATACTTATCATAATTGATGGATTACTCCTTTAAGCTACAATAAAAAGATAGCAAATTTGGAGTTCATTCACTCAGCTTAAACAAAATTAAAACACAAGTAAAGCATATTCTGTAGCAGTATCTATAAAATCCGGTTATACATGTGTGATAATAAAAAGCTATACAGTTACTGCCTGCGCCTGCTCTTCTGGCCTATGAATGGATTGCCAACCTGTAAGAATTTGGAGAATAGTTTTAAGAGAATCTGATGCTGCTTCCATAGTCCAACGTGGATAAAATTCACTTGGATGGAACATGCATTCTTGACTGAACCCTGTTAATGTGCATGGTTGAGCTCCATTCAGGAATAGGTCGCCCTCAGATCTTATGAAGCCAGATTTTGCCTCTTCTCTGTCTGCTGCCTGTTGGAAGATTGCAAGCATTTGAGACAGAGTGTCTTCACAGACAATGGGATGCAAGTTGTAACCATTTTTAACTTAAAAATAACTTACACATGTAGCTAAATATCTTACTCACAAAAGCATGTGCGACATATTGCTAATTCTAGGTTCTTTTACTAAGACTTGAACATTATTCTAAACTAACGCAGATGATTGTGGCATCACTGTACCCTGTCTCAGAATTGAATGGCATTGTGGATGTAGTGAACCTGCATTCTTCAGATTAATACCAAACTAACGATAAATGAGCGAGAGATGGTCATGTACCTTTTCTGTATAATATTCAAAAGTCTTTTTCTTATTTCCTGCTTCATATATGTTGCATTGGGAGTAAATCTGATATAAAAAATGTAATTAGAATATGTAGAATAAATTCAACATATCAAGGAGATATTGAAATGAAAAGTTCTAAAGAGGCCTTAGTTACCTGGGATTCTACGCTGGCGCAAACAGCATATATACCCCAGTTTCGAGTGTAATTGTTGTAAAGATGAACTTTCCCAAATCTAAGGCGAGGTTGTCTTTGTCTTGTCCCGTCGAAAAAACAATGATGAATTGTTACCCGAATGCATCTATCGCCAATGTGGGAGGGGTCTGCTCCAATAAGCATCGTCTTGTCATGTTGTGCGAAGTAACATCTGGTGCAAAGGGAAGAAGAAATCATAAGATACATTATCTCAGTATCCACATTTATATCCTATAAGGCACGTCAGATTGAACCCACCTAGAGATAGTTATATCTGTACTTTGTCTGGTGATATCTATGAGTCCATCATCATAATCACGAAGGCTGCATCGGTCTATCCAAATGTGCCTAGAATTCGGTTTTATCTGAATGCCATCAACATCATGTCCTCTACCGCCTTGAAACTCGAGGTTGCAGACAATTATGTGTTCACATTCCTTCAGTCTAAGGCCCTTTCCTGTGAGCTTTACTCTCTGGCCTCGTCCATCAATTGTCTTATAAGATGACACACTCAAGTAAGACGAAAGGTGAATGGTGCCAGAAACCTCAAAGACAATCCACAGTGGTTCTTGTTTTCGGCATCCTTCACGAAGTGAGCCTGGACCATCATCTGAATACCACAACATAACATTTTATTTATCTCAAATGCAACATGGAAAGTTTTCGAATTTCCATCCAGCCAATAAACAAAACTCACAGACCAAATATAAAGTTTCATAGAAACAACCCAATTTCTCAGAAATGTAATAGTGATATTGTCACTTCCACAAATCCAATTCCAAATTTTCTTTTTCATTAGCAGCTGTTTATAAAATGCTCAAATTTTCCATTTTTTTCATTTTTCGTGTGGGTAGAAAGCCTGAAATATCATCAACGCGAAGGAAAAAAAACAGCTATGGGATCCAGCCAATCTGGTCCCTTCCTCCAGCCATGTGAGACAGTTTCTTCCAACCCTACATTAAATTTTGCTCAGAAACAAAACCCCACACAATATCAAGCATGGGATATGATAACCATATAGAAATTTGACTGCTACACAATCACTGACCTAAATGATTTTAAAAATGGTCAAGAAGTAAAACCAGACGAACCTGCCAAAGTGGTGACGAAATAGAGCCGCCCGTGGAGGCCGCCGATGGCGAACCGGCCGAAGCCCTCGGCCTGACCGGACAATGCTCTCAAGCTGAAATCCACGTCGGCGTACGGTAGCGAAGCCATGTCCGTCTTCCTGTGACTGGAATCAAATTCTATTGGCCACCTGTGTATGAAGTCGTCAGTTAAATCCGGCGGTTACGAAATTTACCTAAAAACGAAGTGCGGATCACAACAACAAACTGATTTACCCTCTTTTTTTTTATTTATTATTTTTTTACCGTTGTCTATGTTTACTACCACTTACAACTTTTTTTTTTGGAGCTTCAATAATATACCCAAAATAGGAGTTGAAATTATAAAAATACCTCATAATATGATATGAAATGCACTTTAAACACACCCAAAACTCATTTATTATATAAGAAATTGGTGTTTAAGTTCTTATAAATTACATTAACTGCCATTGATCAACTTAAAAAAGAAACCCAACACAAAAAACTTAAATAGCACCCAAAACAAGCCCAGCCCAATTTTATAAAAAAAAACCCAAACAATTCATTACAAACAAAACGTCTTGAAAACCATAGCTTCATTTACGTGTCATGTTGATTAATGACTATAATGTTCCACACATGATTAATGGCTGTGATGTTCCAGTCTATGGTAATAACACTGCTAGTTTGATGTCATGTTGATTAATGACTGTAATGTTCCAGGTATAGGGTAATAACACTGCTAGTTTCTTTTGACATCTTATTTCTAATGCATGTCCACCCCTATAATGTTCCAGTATATGGTAATAACACTACTAGTTTCATATGATATCCTATTTCTAATGCATGTCTACCCATGTAATGTTCCAGTCTAGGGTAATAACACTGCTAGTTTACTGTCATATTGATTAATGGTTGCAATAATGTTCCAAGTCTAGGGTAATAACACTTTAGTTTACTGTAATGTTGATTAATGGCTGTAATGTTCTAGTCTAGGATAATAACAATACAAGTTTCCTATAACATTCTATTTCTAATGCATGTCTACCCCTGTAATGTTCCAGGTATAGGGTAATAACATTGCTAGTTTCCTATGACATCTTATTTCTAATGCATATCTACCCATGTAATGTTCCAAGTCTAAGGTAATAATATTGCTAGTTTCCTATGACATCCTATTTCTAATGTATATCTACCATTGTAATGTTTCAGTCTATGGTAATAACATTGCTAATTTACTATCATGTTGATTAATGCTTGTCATGTTGCTATTTCTAATATATGTCCACTAAAGAAAAGATGAAGAAAGAACAAACCATACCAACTCAAAACAAGCCGAACTCAAATTTTTAATACTATTATGTCATAGAAATACATTGTTAATACTCTGTTATAGAAGTACATTGTTAATACTTTGTCATAGAAGTACATCGTTAAACAAAAATGAGATCCATAACTGAAATAGTAACAAAAGATAAATCGATCATCAAAACTTAAAATACATTTTGAAAATCAACTAAAATATGAAGAGAAACACATAATTGAAGCAAAAGATCAAAAATCTTAAGTCCAAACCAAACGACGACGACGAAGATGATGATGATGATGACGACGTGGCGAAAGAGGAGTAGAGCTCGAAGATGAGGAGTAGAGCTAAGAGCATCTGATCTAGGTTCGTTAAGAGATCTTGAACAATCCCAAAAATATATATATATATATATATATATATCAATAGAAGCACGATTTTAGAACAAGAAATTGAAGGTGAAATATTGAAAATTGTAGATTAAAGATGAAGAATATAGTTGGACTTGAGATTGAGCTTCAATGGAAGCTCCTCTTGCTCCAACACCAAAGAAAGCACTCCGAGAAAGGAGAAAATAAATCTGATTTGGTTTTTTGGTAGATTTGATTTTTTTGCAGATCTGGTTTTTTGGCAGATTTGGTTTTTTAGGTTTTTGACAGATCTGGGCAGATCTGATTTTTTCTCTCAAATCCATAGTTCAAGGGCAACATAGGTATTTAACACACACAAATAAACTAAAAAACAGCTATTAAATTGAAAAAATTGACAGCTGTCAATTTTTGGGTGTGTTTATAGTTTTTAAATGGTATAGATTTTCTTTATAAAATTATGTCTAAGATTGGGTATATAACTAAATTTCTATTTTTTTTTAAGAGAAAAAGACGATGCATATTTTTTTTTAAAATAGTGCCTCCTCCTCAACTACAATTCTACATTTCTCACTCAAATCACTCTTTATACATGTCGTTGGCATTTTAAAATAGTCATTAGTGAAACTCTTAAAAATGCAATATTTTTTTACTCTTCTATAAGGGAGGAATGTAAGATGAATTTACTGAATTTTATATTCAAATATAAGTCATGTAGTATTAGTTTTGTTAACAAAAACCTTGCGGTGTTCATCGGTCGCCAACCCTAGTAAGCTCTTTAATTTCTATTATTTTGTGTAGGAGTATTTTGGTCGTTTCGTGTCCATTTTATTGAATCGTGGATTTTCACACCAAACAATGAAATAAGCATGAAAGTATCATAATACTCTTGCATATGACGAGTGCATAGACGCCAGATACACAAATTGACAAAAATTAAAAATTAAACTAAAATCCGTGAGAATACATACATATTATTAACGAGAAAGTAACTTGAATTAGGCTAGGTTAGGGTTCCAATATCTCACCAACCATTAAAAAAAAAGGGGTATAAAAATAAATAAATAAAGAAAGGAAAGAAAGAAAGATGCCAAGAAAATGAAAAAGCCCTAGGACTGGGAGGCCCACATTTTCAAGAGTTGATGAGCCTGTACGGCTCTGATGATATAAATGGAAAGGCTGGCCCATTGGTGTATGGTGTCTTTCTTGCATCACAGGCCTTTACTTTTTTTATTTAATGAGACCACAGGCCTTTACTTCAGTCGCACCCAACTCTCATTACAGGCTGGATCTTAAAATTTATGCATATGTACAACATAATTAATTAATAATTATACTAATATTAATATTTAGTCCAAAATATTAGGAGAGATAATGTGTATCAACTTCATCTTAATTATTGCAACAAATATGTATCATTGATTTCATTTATTAGAAGATAAATCAAGCATTAATTGGACTTAGATTTGCAACATGTGAGCTTTCACATGTCACATCCTATGTTGTTTAGATCATAAACAAGAGTTCCAAATTATAATCCACAATTTCTAGTATAAAGTACTGTGCAGTGGTACTAGTTTCCACACACAAGTAGAAGCAAGTGAAAATCTCTCAGCTTTTTCTCTCCATTTTCATGGAGCTTTTCATGGCAATGTGTTTATTGCCTCTGTTCTGTGCTTTTCTCTACCTCTGTAAGTTGGTTCTTCAATCGAGGAGCCAACAATGCTACTTGCTGGCCTATGAGTGCTACAAGGCCACCGATGACCGGAAACTCGACACTGAGTCCTGTGTCAAAATCATTCAGCGGAACAAGAACCTTGGCCTAGAAGAATACAGGTTTCTCCTCAAGACCATTGTCAATTCGGGCCTTGGGGAAGAAACTTATGGTCCAAGAAATGTCATCGCTGGCCGCGAAGATTGCCCTAGCTTGGAAGATGCACTGTGTGAGATGGATGATATATTCTCTGCTACACTTGACAAGCTGTTTGGCAAAACAGGAATTTCACCTTCGAAAATCGACATACTTGTTGTCAATGTGTCACTCTTCTCCCCTGCGCCTTCTCTAACGTCTAGGATTATAAACCATTACAAGATGAAGAAGGATATCAAGGCCTTCAACCTCTCTGGCATGGGCTGCAGTGGGAGCCTTGTGGCCATTGATCTTGTGCAGAACTTGTTCAAGACATACAAGAATGTACATGCTGTTGTTGTGAGCACAGAGTCCCTTGGTCCAAATTGGTACCGCGGCAAAGTGAAGCCTATGATTCTTGCTAACTGTCTTTACCGGTCAGGAGGGTGTTCTATGCTTTTCACAAACAACAAGGCTCTCAAGCACAGAGCCCTCTTGAAATTGGAATGCATTGTAAGAACCCATTTTGGTTCGAGTGATGAAGGCTATGGCTGCTCCGTACAAGTAGAAGATAAACATGGGTTCAGGGGTTTTAATCTCAGCAAAAGCATAGCCAAAGTTGCTGCCAAAGCTCTCACTATGAACCTGCGCGTGCTGGTGCGCAAAGTGCTGCCGCTGACTGAATTGCTGCGCTATGTGATCGTGTCTCGCTGCCAAAACAAAGTTGCTGAGCATCGCCGCGGTGTTGGAGCAGGCGGGACAGGTTTGAATCTCAAGGCTGGACTTGAGCACTTCTGCATACCCCCTACAGAAGGTGCAGTTGTTAATGGGGTTGGCAATAGTTTAGGCCTCAATGACTACGATCTAGAGCCTGCTCGAATGGCACTTCACCGATTTGGCAACACATCCTCCGGTGGCCTTTGGTATGTTTTGGGATACATGGAGGCCAAGAAGCGGCTTAAGAAGCGAGACAAGATTCTGATGGTGAGCTTTGGTGCAGGTTATGAGTGCAATAATTGTGTGTGGGTAGTGTTGAGGGATTTGCATGATGCCAATGTGTGGAAAGACTGCATGGAAAGGTACCCTCCAACAACTTTGGTCAACCCTTTCATGGAGAGGCTTAGTTGGATCAATGATGAACGCCTAAGCTTTGTCAGATTTGAGGAGGTTATGAATGCAATGCGTGTAGGTGGCGGCGATGGACCTGGATGATGCCAATGTCTGAAAAGACTGCAAATAACATTGGTCAATCCTTTCTAGAGAGGTATAGATATTGGTTAGATCAAAATGAAGAATATTTTTATAAGCTTGATCTGTTCACTCATTTTGGAGGATATATATTCTTTCTATGCAGCACCATTACTTTGCAAATTGCATTATGTGAGGAACTATTCTTGTGAGCAATTAGTTTCTTTTGTAATATATTGCATTTGTAATTATTGCCACAGGGATTGATGTATTTCCCAACACAATTTGATTTCAGAACTATCAAAAAACCATGTAGTAGTCATTGTTGTGCGGAAGCGTCAACCAATTGTGAGTGAAAAATAAATAACAACTAGCAGGAGATAAATGGAACACAAAACAACACCAACAAGAACACCAAGATTTATCCTGGTTCGGCAATGCCTACATCCAGTTTGGAGACGACGGAGTAATTCACTATATTCAAAGAGAGTATACAAAGTGTTTATCACTCAAGAAAACCCAAAGCCCCAAATACACCAAAGTCTCACTCTCACAACAATTGAAGAGAAAACAATGATACAAAGCAAAGAACAATTAGAGAGAAATGTTTCTCTCTTTGGCAAGATGCCTTTCTTGCTATTTTTCTCTTCTACTCAACACTTGGTGTGATGCTTCAAATGAAACCATTTGCTTCCAATTTATAGCCAAAGATGCAAGAGTGTGAATGCAAGCTTCAACTATTCATTTGTTGGCTACCAAACTTACCAATGGATGGCTACCAAACAATCCACCCTTTTTGACCTCATAGTAAGCCAACATTTACTCACATGGGCAACTAACTTTGACTCACATGGGCAACTCCAAAAAACCTTCTACATTTGAGCCAATTTCCAACAATCTCCACCTTGGCTCAACATGTAACAAACTCTCATAGTAACACTCCCAATGGCCGTCTCCCATTCCCCCAAGGGGCAATCAACAAATTTTACGAATTCCAATCAAGTCCAAGCAACGCTTAAACTTGAACAACGAATCAATTGTAGGACTAGTGTCTCTAACTTCAGACCTTCCTGGAACAACTGGAGTCTTTAGTAACTCCACCTGCTTTGAACTACTCATGGTCTTGGTAGCTTCAATTTCACCTTCATGCTTGTTCTGATTAACCATAGCAGTCTCATCAAAAATCACATATCTGCTTACAACAAATTTCTTCTCATCTGGACACCATAGTCGGTATCCCTTCATGCCAGTGCTAAAGCCCATAAATAGAGCTTTCTTTGCTCTTGGATCCAACTTGCTTTCCCTGACATTGCAGAAGCAGAACAACCAATTATGTGTAACAACTTGTAATCAGTACAAGGTTTACCAGACCATACCTCCATGGGCGTTTTGCCCTCGTTCGCAGCGGCACGGCAACCGATTAATGAGATGGCTTGCATAACTAATTGCCTCAGCCCAAAACGCCTTGCCTAATCCAGCATTAGACAACATACACCGAACTTTCTCAAGCAAAGTACGGTTCATGCGCTCTGCCACCCCATTTTGTTGCAATGTCTCCCTAACCGTGAAGTGCCTCACAATACCCTCATCTTGACAACCTTTCAAGAAAGGATCAGACCTATATTCACCACCATTATCTGATTCTGAGAGTCTTGATCTTTCGATCGCTTTGCGTAATCATCTCTTTACACTTCAGGAATATCTTCAAGACTTAATCTTTACGTTTCATGGTGTACACTCATACTCTTCTAGAGAAGTCATCAACAACGGAGACCAAATAATGGCAACCTCCCCAATGTGCATTCTTGGAAGGTCCCCAAACATCAGTGTGAACATATTCTAGAATGCCATTAGTGTGGTGAATAACGGTATCAAATTTCATTCTAGTTTGCTTACCAAGCACACAGTGTTCACAAAATTCCAATTTGCATGCCTTTGCACCCTTCAATAAGCCTTGCTTCACCAATCCTTGCAACGCTTTTTCACCAGCATGCTCAAGACCCATATGCCATAACCTTGTGGTGTCTGCTCTATCTGCGTCAGCAGCTTGGTGACAGCAGCTGCTCCACCAAAACTGTACTCCCCTGCAAGAAATACAAGTTATTTCGTCTTGTACCTTTCATCACCACCAATGCCCTGTACACAGCTTTAAGAACTCCACCATCCATGGTGATCTTGAGACCCTTGGATTCCAAAGCTCCCAATGAGATGAGATTCTTCTTCATATCCGGTACATACCGAACATCACTCAATTCTCTCTGACTGTTCCATCATGCATCTTCAAATAGATTTTGCCTATCCCTTGTGTTTTGCAAGCATTATTATTGCCCATCAAAACAACTCCACCATCCAGCTCCTCGAAGCTAGAAAACCATTCCGAATGGGACACATATGATAGGTGCAACCTGAATCCAAAATCCACTCCTCGGAGTGACCATCAGCAGATGAACTAGCCAAAGCAAACTCGAAATCATCATCTCCAGATTTTGCAACATTTGCTTCAGAATCCGCTTTCTCCTTCTCTTTGTTCTTCAATTTGGGGCAGTCTTTCTTCCAATGACCCTTTTGGCGACAAAAGGCACATTCGTCTATGGCAGGAAACTTTCCCCGCTTCCAGATTTTCTTTCCTCTGTTCGACCCCTTGCAACTAGTGCCTCGATTTGTGAATTGTGAGTCTTCTGGTCCTTCTTACGACACTCATGATTCACCAAAGCCGCAGACACCTCCTCAAGTTTCACCTCGGATTTTCCATACAACAAAGTAGTTGTCAAATGATCATAATCATCGGGCAATGAATTTAACAAACATAGTGCCTTATCCTCGTCAGGAATTTTCACATCAAGGTTTGCTAAATCAGCAAGTATTTTATTATAATCATTGAGGTGTTCGTGCATAGAAATACCTGAACGATATTGAAATTGGAAAGAGTCGCTTCTTCAAGAAGAGCCGATTTTCTGCGCTCTTGGTCATATACTTCTCCTCCAATTTCGTCCATAACTCCTTAGCAGAAGTTTCCTTCATATACGGGTATTTCAACTCCTTATCAAGGAATGATCGAATAGAGCCACAAGCATGAAGATTAAGTCTCTTCCACTGCTTATCATCAATTTCTTCGGGTTTATTCTCCAAAACAATATCCAACTCTTGTTGATACAACACATCCATAACTTCACATTGCCACATACCAAAATTATTAGAGCCATTAAATTTATCAACCTCTAACCTCGTAGTAGCAATTGGATGTCTATTGGATGCAGATGTCGACGATGACGATGCCGATTCCTTCTCCTTCACAAGTTCGTCTTTATCTCCAGCCATCAAATCCGGCACTGTTCACAAATACAGCACTGTTCACGACTAGCAGGTTCAGTGTTCAAGGGAGTGCCGACACTATTCAGCGGAACTGTAGCTAGGACGAATTTTTCACTCCTACGAAACCCCAGATGAAAACTGGAGCTCTGATACTACTTGTTGTGCGGAAGCGTCAACCAATTGTGAGTGAAAAATAAATAACAACTAGCAGGAGATAAATGGAACACAAAACAACACCAACAAGAACACCAAGATTTATCCTGGTTCGGCAATGCCTACATCCAGTTTGGAGACGACGGAGTAATTCACTATATTCAAAGAGAGTATACAAAGTGTTTATCACTCAAGAAAACCCAAAGCCCCAAATACACCAAAGTCTCACTCTCACAACAATTGAAGAGAAAACAATGATACAAAGCAAAGAACAATTAGAGAGAAATGTTTCTCTCTTTGGCAAGATGCCTTTCTTGCTATTTTTCTCTTCTACTCAACACTTGGTGTGATGCTTCAAATGAAACCATTTGCTTCCAATTTATAGCCAAAGATGCAAGAGTGTGAATGCAAGCTTCAACTATTCATTTGTTGGCTACCAAACTTACCAATGGATGGCTACCAAACAATCCACCCTTTTTGACCTCATAGTAAGCCAACATTTACTCACATGGGCAACTAACTTTGACTCACATGGGCAACTCCAAAAAACCTTCTACATTTGAGCCAATTTCCAACAGTCATATGGTAAAGATTTATATTTGCCACTCCAAAAGGACCATGATGTGTTTAAGAAAGAACAAAAAACTGTTCTGCTACAATCTGAACTCCAGAAAGGAGCATGATGTATTTTCTGAAGATAACAACCAAGTCTGCATTTTAACTCAATAAGACTACTTGGTATTTCCTGAAGGGTCAAGAAGTTCTGTTCTGGGCAACTTTCTCAAAGGCCTATACCTTTTGACAAACTCATATTCTGGCTTTCCCAGAAAAGTGCTTTTATCAAATTAAAGTGAGTAGTTAAATCACATATTACCCACACAAAAAAAAAAAGAAAAAAAAAGCCTGCAAAAGTGAGTACCAACTGGGTGATGAAATTGTCCTTCCACATTTAATTTGACAGGTACAACTGGATGATGGTTGGTTTGAAATTTATCTCTCCAAGGTCAACGTGGTGAGTGGCTGGCATGCTAAGCCATGCAGCCAAAATAACCAAGGAGGAGGAAAATTAGGAAGCAGTAAATAAAAGCTAGTCAAGAACTTTTTACTATTAAGGGGTTACGGGAGTTACCATAGTTAATGGTCTTCAATGACAATCCATTAGTGTTTTAGCTGTTATGTTGTTATTAGCCTTTATTAGGATATAATGGGTTTTCCGTTTCATTGTAACCACTAGGAAGATATCTTATAGTTTGGGTATAAATATAGGTTGTAATATCTCAAATATAATGATTGAATATACAGTTTCTACATAGTATTAGAGCTAATGTCTAATGCCAATTAGCGATCCTCCAGTTGCCAACATTGAGAGTCGTTGGCGCTCCTCACTCCTCACCTGTAGGGGTGTTTGTATGTATATTGCTTTTTTTCCTCTCTTCTTCTCAAAGATGAATATGTTTTTTTTTCTTTCACCTCAACTGTAGCCGCACCTTTCTTTTACCACCGCAACCTTTTCTTCTATTAGTCCGTTATTTTTGTGTCTCCGCGTGCCATCTTCATTGCGGACCGTCTCCTCCATCGAGCTCTATCGTGGCAACCCACGACAGCTCCATTTATCTCCCTTGGCCATGATGGCAAGATTTCTATTTCCTCCTCGAGCCTCGTCACTGCTCGTCGAGCCTTATCCTAGTTCTGCAATCGTGGTTGCTTTCTCTCAAGTTTTTTTTAATGGTTTCTCTATCATGGTTTCCATACTTTCCTCATGTTTGTTGATGCTGCATGTCATCGCTTACCGAGCCGTCTCTCTTTCCTCCGCGAGCCTTGTCAACGCTCGCGAGCCTTCTCTACCATGCTACACTGCCGCTGTTCCCTTTGCACAGCCCCTTGTTTCTTCCTCTGTGTTGCTAACTTGGTATCGACCACTCAAGCCCTATCACTGTGTTGCCGACTTGGTATCTTTGTGTTGCTGCTTCGGTATCCGCCTCTCACACTCTATCTCTGCTAACTGGTGTTCTCCTCCCCTCTTAAACCCAATCTCTTTCTTTGATTTCACTGCGGTCTCTGTCTTTCACTGTTCTTTTGCGCTGCCTTTCTTCTTCTTTGTTACTAGTATTGTCTTATTATCTATATAATTCTTTTATATTACCTGGGGTATTCTCTTCTCTTCTTTTCAATTGTGTTTTCTCTCTCCCCGTCATGGGTTGTCTCTGGCATCTTGAGTTTCCTTCCTTCCATGAGCCCATGCGCTCCTTCGCATCTTGTGTTATCTCTCCCTCTCTTGACTACTTTCTCCTTTTGATGGGTGTTACATTTTCTCCTCTCTTTCTTTCTCTCTTTTTTCCATCTTTATTTTGAAAGAATTTTAACTCTATGTGTTTTGCCCACACTTTCTTTTCCTTTCTCTATCTCACTTGATTTCCTCCTTTATTTCTTATTATTGTTTTTTGGGTCAATCATCCTTCTTTATTTTACTCTATATGGACCTCTATCCTCTTGTGATAATCTTTTCTTTATTACTTCTCTGTTCCCCGTGGTTTTCTTCATCATTCCTTATTGTTTCTGTGGTGCTTTGACATTCAAACTTGCCCATACTCTCGTTTTCTTTTCTATGTGTCCCAAGTTGGTTTCACCTCCTATCCTCTACTGTTGTGCTGCATCCTCTCTTAACCCCCTTATTCCCTTCAAATATTCCTTCTTTTCTCTTTGCACGCATCCCTTTATGCTTTCCATGTGATGGATTTTCTTTTGTTTCCATTCCGCCTCTTTATTATATTCCTTCTTTTCACGTCTTATTTCCAAACTTGTCACCTCTCCGGTGTCAAGTTTGCGGGGGAGTGTTAGGGTGTTACGGGAGTTACCATAGTTAAGGGTCTTGAATTACAATACATTAGTGTTTTAGCTGTTAAGTTGTTATTAGCCATTTATTATGATATAATGAGTTTTTCGTTTCATTGTAACCACTAGGAAGATATCTTATAATTTGGGTATAAATATAGGTTGTAATATCTCAAATATAATAATTGAATATACAGTTTCTACATTTACCACTACATCATTTGAACAGAGAATAAGTAATTTTCATGCTGCCAAAATTCTGAGTTGGAGAATTTAGATCATCTTCAATCACACCTTACCTGGTTTCTTTCAGTGTGGCTTTACTGTGACCGTGCAGTAAGATAAAGTGAAAACAAATGTTAGGGAACTGTCAGTTGTGCTGATGGTGGCCTGCATATATCAATCCAGTGGGGACAAGAGAGTTCAATAAATCTCATCTTCAACCCATAGAGAAACTAGATCATGTTTGGGAGATAATTTTTACCCCCATTATAAGGTTTGGCCAAAAATATGATCAATCTTAAATGTCATTGTAGGTCCCCATAAGCAGGATGATGAAAAGGAAACTAATCATCTTGCTTTCTCCTACCGACATCATCCTTACTCTTTACTCGCATTTCACACGTTATATCTTTCTTCTTTTGCTATTTCATTAATAACTTCAACAACTTGGGGAGGTGCATTGATCATGATTATTTAGAACACGTTTTCAGCTGATACATGCCTTAAATCATCCTAAAGGACACATAAAAGTCCAGAACCATTTTCATATGTTGTTAGCCTGGCCTAATTGTGCGTTACGCTATAGCGATTTAAAATACTGGGCTTAAACGTGTTTCCTTTTTCATTAATAACTTCAGAACCATTTTCATATGTTGTCAGCCTGGCCTAACTGTCAGTCTCAGTTGTGCTGATGAGTATAACCACAAATCAAACACCTATTCCCCAGTTTTCCTTAGGGCTTTTGCCTGCTTGCTCACCACAAAAAAAGGACCTAATTCCCAGGGAACATGTGCCAAGGCGGACCCAGGAATTTAAAATTTTTATAAGGGTAGGCTAAATAATTTTTTTTTTAGAGGAGATACATTATAAGCCTTTTTTCTCTTGAAACAAAAATGTAAAATTTTATAAATCAAACAAAGTCACGTTACAAGCAAATATAACACAAAAAAGTACAAAATATAAATAAATATAAAATCAAACACATTGTCCAACTTCAAAAAAAATATGTTCGATTGCAAATTTTTTAAAAAAGCTTACCTAGTGAAGTGGAACCCTTCTCTCTTTGAGTGTATCAAAATCTTTGATTATTGAATTTGAATCAATATCCACAGAAAGCTCTTTCTCATCGCAGACAATGAGGGAATTTGGGAGATACTCATCCTCCATTTTGTTGCGAAGTACAGTCTTAACATGTTTCATAGCTGAAAATGCTCGTTCTGTAGTTAAGGGTAGAAACTGAAAGAGTTAACACTAAACGAATCAACCTATCAATAAAATAATATGCCTTTGCTCAGTTTGTTTTAGAGGAGGAGAACTATTTTCTCTAGGCTCTCAAGGTTCAAATATGGCGTTTTGGGTGGCCAAAAGAATTTTTTTTATGTTTGCTCTCTGTGGGTGTAGCCCAATATCAGTAAGATTAGAATAGGTCAAGTTGGTAGAGCCTTAGCTTAAATTTCGCTTTTAATCAAACTTATATAGGTTTGGATTGATGTTTATTATTTCCTATATGCTTCAGGAATGAGCTTATTTTAAATAAATCTATTATTTACTTTACTTAAATTGGGCTATTATTAATTTATTATATTTATTTGGTGTAATGGGCTAATATTTATTAGAGTAGGAATAAACTTTAACTATATTTAATATTTAAAAATCTTCCCCTACAGCCTAGGCATACATCCGCCCTGTTACATGACAATGCTATCTACCAGATCCATTGTCTGTTCATTTATGACACGAGTCATGACATTAAGACTTCAAACTTACATTTTATATATCTTGGGGAGACCCTCAAGCGTGGAGTGTGAACAAATCCAACCTTTCCTATTTTTCCCTTCAAAGCAAATGGTCCACGAAAAAGACAAATCATGTAGGCACATCAGGAGCTCATCACATTATCTGCAGCTATTTTCTGGGGCCATTCATCTTTTCCATTGTATGGTATAACCATGCGCCAGTTTTCTTGGGAGCCTGGTATCAGAGTTAAAGGAGATTAACAAGCGGCAGATTAACACCATCTAAAAATTAAGATGCATTTTAAAAGTACATGAGGAACTAATCATAATCCGGTATTAAATAATCTCATTTCCTCATGATTAGTTAGCACATATGTTCCTTCAGCAGATAGTCCTTTCTGAAAATGTGCAGCAGATAAATAGATTGCTTTGCTTTTACACAATTAGGCCGGCGCCTAATTAACAACCAACGAGAAGATGTCTGCATATACTTAGGCTGTACCATATTCCATATTTTGCAGTCTTAATCAAAGAGTTCTTAGCTCCTTCTCAGTATTTTAAAGAGGACATAGGAACAAAACCTTCTTCTCTTATAATATTTCTAACCTATATAGAGCTAGTTCTAAAGATTTCCAGCCAAAGATAACATATGGAATTAATGGTAATGAAGTAGAAAACCAGCAAAAACATGGTCAGATATGCATGCACTTGATGATCATCATTAATCATTTGATCCAGCCTTTAAAATTAAACTAATGAAATCCCACATAACTCAAAAAAAAAAAACCACAAACAAACACTTAAAAAAATAAAAAGTCCTGTTGTTTTGACAGAAACTTACAGGAAAATATATATAGACAAATTTTAAACTGTTTGATATTAATTTTGGTGTTGAAGTATATCTAAGAGGAGAGGTGGCAACTTGGCTAGTGTAGATATGAACCGTTGAGTCATGGCTGCTTGTTTTATTGCAATATCTAAGAGGACAGGTGGCAATTTCTGGTTGTGCCTTAATAAATACCATCTATATTTGTAGGTAGAAAGTAGAGGGATTTTCATTAATGATCACAAGCAGCATAGTTCATCACCATCTATTTATAGAAGGAGATGACTGTGCAGTGTAGAGTAAGTACTAAGATAGTTGTTGAAGTTTTGCATGCAACTCACATTTGATACTTCACAATATTCTAAACCCCCCTCTATCTCTTTTCATCTCTCACAAACACACAAACAAAAGAGAGCTGTAGGGCAATGGAGATCTTCACGACCATGTGTCTTCTCGCTCTTTACTATGGTTTCTTATGCCTCTGCAAGTTAGTTATCCAAAAAAGAGACCAGAGCTGCTATATGCTGGCTTATGAGTGTTACAAGGCCAAAGAGGACATGAAGGTCAACAGTGATTCCTGCGCCAAAATCGTCATGCAGAACAAGAATCTGGGATTGGAAGAACTCAGGTTTCTCTTGAAAACTATTGTCAATTCTGGCATTGGTGAAGAAACTTCTTGCCCAAGAAACATCATTGAATGCCGAAATTCAACCATCGAAGATGAGCTTCGTGAGATGGATGATATAATATTTTACACACTTGACAAGCTTTTTGCTAGGTCTACTTCAATTTCTCCTTCACAAATCGACATTCTTGTTGTCAATGTGTCCATGCTCTCCCCTGCACCCTCTCTGACATCTCGTATAACAAATCGTTACAAGATGAGGGAGGACATCAAAACCTTCAACCTCTCAGGAATGGGATGCAGTGCAAGTCTCATTGCTATTGATGTTGTACAAAACTTGTTCAAGTTATACAAAAACGCAAATGCAATTGTTGTAAGCACAGAATCCCTGGCTCCAAACTGGTACTGTGGCAAAGAAAAGTCCATGATGCTCACCAATTGTCTGTTCCGCTCAGGAGGGTGTTCGATGCTGTTCACAAACAACAGAGACCTAAAGCACCGAGCCATGTTGAAGTTAAAGCATCTGGTACGAACCCACATTGGCTCAAGTGATGAAGCGTATGATTGCTGCATACAGGCAGAAGATGAGAGTGGATATCAAGGTTTTCGCCTTACCAAATACCTCACAAAAGCAGCTGCTCGGGCTTTTACAATGAACCTCCAAGTTCTAGTTCCCAAAATGCTTCCACTAAGAGAAATTCTCAGGTATCTGCTGGCATCTCTGCTTCATAATTTAAGTATTAAGAGCCAAAAGCTAGAAGCAGATGGGGGAGATGGTGTGAAACCGAATCTTAAGACTGGGATTGAGCACTTTTGCATTCACCCTGGTGGAAGAGCAATCATAGATGGGATTGGTAAGAGCTTGGGGCTAAGTGATTATGATGTAGAGCCATCTAGAATGGCACTTTACAGGTTTGGTAACACATCAGCCGCTGGCTTTTGGTATGCTTTGGGATACATGGAGGCCAAGCAGAGGCTTAAGAAGGGCAACAGAATTCTGATGAGTGGATTTGGAGCAGGTTTTAAGTGCAACAATATTGTGTGGGAAGTACTCAAGGACTTGGATGATGCCAATGTTTGGAAAGATTGCATAGACAGTTACCCTCCTGAAACCCTAGTCAATCCATTCATGGAGAAGTATGGTTGGCTCAATGATGAATATCTAAGCTTTCTTAGGCTTGATTTTTCCCAACTATTTGCTTGACTTTGGCTGTTTTGTTTAAGTATCCATCTTTTTCCTTAATTGTATGCAGTATTGCCTATGAATTTAGGGCTAGTTTGGTATTGTTGTGCGTAAAAAAAAAACTGTTGTGTTACGAAAATAATCAGTTGTCAAATAAAGCAGTTAAGTGTTTGATAAACTCTATTTGTAAAAGTGCGCAATATTTGGTAAACTCTATTTATAAAAGTATTGTGAGTGTTAAAAGTGTTGGTAAACTTCCACACATGCATGATGTTAAAAGTGTTATTTATTTATTGAAAAGACAAAATCAATATCACTACATTTTATTAATATTTTATCTCATGAATTTATTTGATTTTTTTTTTATCTCATCAAATTATTTGATGAACATTACAACATATGAAACGGCAGTTAGAATTTCAACATATACATGCAGCCATAATTTTGTTAGACCACTGTCATAATTGTTTTCCTTCCTCTTTTTTTTTGGGAAGAATCGGAAACGTTAATCAAACTTCAAAGAGTGAGATCTAGAGATGACATAGATGGTGGGCTGAGGATTTTAGCTCTCAACGAGAAAGAATTAGAGTAAAGTGGGGATAAGACTTGCTTCAAGTTTCAACGCACCGCAGCCCCAAACGGGGGTAAAGTGTGTTAAATTTTACAGAGATGGGTTAGCGACATATTGGGTAAAGGGTAATGCCCAATATTTCAGGCTTAGTCATTTAATCAACTCTAATATCATGTTAAATTTAGAGAGACTGGTCAACGACCACTGACTCCTGGCAACATCTGATATTATCTCAAACTTAACCACTTATAAAGCCCAATAAATATGAAGTTTTATCACAAAAGACTTCGATAATATTAATAGCGAAGCAATTCATTATATCTTGTATTTTAAGCAGGTGTGTATTCAACACGCCCCTTACGTGAGACTTATATTCTTCAAGAAAGAGTAGTGTTTTGTTTCATTAACTGTATATATTTTTCAAACTCCAACAGAGGTACAAAACATAAGATTCATCTAATTATTATACTGGCATATGCTGAAAATATTTACCAACTCATCAAATCAAATGATCAGGCTGTACTCTGACCTGCATGTTTAATTTTATGACGGGATCCAATGATATATATTCGTACGTACAGTTAGATCTTGGTGTTTTTCAACTTTCCAAATAAATATGAACTACTACACTGTACAAAGTAAGGCTAAAAAGTACGCATTAGGCGGCGCTGGAAGTTTATCCTTTCACATATGCCAAAAGAATGCCTAGTAAAAGGTGACTTATGAGGTTAAATGACATTTACCATCTTTGAAATGTCTCTTTTCGAGAGTGGCTTGTGAAGTTCACATCCAACATAGCTTGTTTGGGAGTAATTCTGGATAGCTCAATTATTTCCAGAAAGAAGCACCTTCCATATATTTCTTCATATAATCAATTTAAGTGATTTTGTGGAGAGCACCTCCAATGTGATTCTCTATAAAATGACAAAAGTGATTATTTGGCATATTCAAAATAACTCCCAAACGAGCCCTCTTATTTTGAAAAGACAATTGACTGATATTTCTAGGAAACAAATTACATTACCAAGAGAAGAAATTTAAGGAAGGAGGTGATGAAGAACTTTCTTCACCAAATATTTGATTGTACCACTGCCATGTCTGATACACAATAAATTATACCTATAGACTTCTCCCAATTTGTTGGCTCAGTCAAAAGTTAGCCAATGCTGTCCTTACCATCAAAGTTATCATAATAGCAGCCGGAAAAGTTGAGCCAACTTCATAGACAATAGTGGTCAAATTAGATCTTTAGCCAGATACATATCCCTGGAAAATAATTTACTTTTTAAGCATTAAACTGAACAGACTGCTCTATTTCTCAATTTGTGGTTGTCTAATTCAAATTTTGAAATGAAGCCTCAACCAGAAAGCATAAAATTTTATAGAATGTGTAAAATCATTTGCAGAATTCACTTCTTCTTTTCTATAGAACATCATGGAAATTATACACAGACTGAGTATCTCATACTCAATTCTCGTCCACCAGTTTCCACTTGGGTTCAAAACTAGTCAAGGGCTGATTTCATGTGAGGTATGAAATTGACAAAGGAACTAGCAAAATCAGAGTTTGGGGTCGTTGGAATTGCTTTAGAACTAGGCACTTTCGTATTAAGTATGATAGAGAAGGGCAATCTCCTCTGCATATGCTAAGCTAAGTTTTTCTAAGTTGGCCGTTTTGAGAAGTGTTGAGGTGTAGGCACTTTTGTCCCACATCGGCTGGAGGAGCAAGAACAAGCTAGAGTCGGGGTTATAAAATAAAGTAGCTGTCAGGGTTAAAACTTACGGAGCCATGCGTCGAGCACAAAGCGAACTATTCTTTCGCCTTTTACTAAAGAATACCGTGTGCGCGTCGCTTTAAATGGCATACGCCTATTTTTGGAGGGGCGCACCTCTGTGGGTGCCCCTATAATGTAAGTTTGAAATTTTTGGGCTTTCCTGTTTCTGGTGTCTGTCACATGCTGTTATACCCAAATGGTTTGTTCTGTTTTGTGAATAGCATGCTCTGTTTCCCATAGTTGGAATTGCATTTACCATTCACTTTCTAATTGCTAGCTGTAACTTCAGATTCAAATTCATGAAATAATGAGATGATAAAAGATAATTCACACCTTCGACTGTTGCATTTTCTTGAGCAGGGCAATAATTTATACACTTTCCCTAATTTTTCTTGGGAGCTAGTGTGAATAACAGCTCTTTGAACAAATTGGTTATTCTTTGAACGCATTGGAATTATTATCACTTTGATCATCAATAACACCTTTTTGAACAAATTTGAAATCTTATTAGATAATACTAGATGTCCAAGTGATTTTCAATTTGTCTAATTTTATGTAATGATGATTTATAAATAAAGACTTGAAAAATAGACAGTTTGAATCACTGGCGGACCCAATACATGCCTACTGTGGGCAGCTGCCCACACTTCAATGTTTTCTTCACCTATCTAGCCAAACACTTTGCCAATAAAAATAAGACACTTGCTAATATTTTGCATGCAAGATCCCTACTCAACATCCTAAATAAGTAAAGTCTTCAAGGTTTTAGCCCAAAACTTCTCTTATATTGAAAATATCAAGGCCCGAAACCTAATAAATATGTGGTCCAATATATAAAGCCTTAGATTTTGGCCCAAAAGCATATATGAAAAAATTATTGAAATAGATTATGTGTTATAATATATATATCGTATTGCTATGAAAACCTAGACTTTTTTAGAGGTCAGCTATAAAATTATTTTTTACGACCCAGATGGACAAAAGTCTGGGTCCGCCACTGATTTGAATTGTTGAAAAAAATCGTAATAAACCCTAAAAAATGTTCATGAAATACAATTATTTACAGAAGTCCTTAAATAATAGAAATCTCTCAATATGATGGGAATTATATACTGAGGAGTATCCTGCCCAAAGATTAAACAACAAGGACTTAGAAAACATGCAAACCCATAAAAATAACGGAAAAAAGGTGACTGGAGATCTTGTGTGGTACACTAGAAAAATAAGGAATCTCAAAGTTTCCTGCAGTTTTTATTCTCTTTATATTAAATTTTCTTAATTAATTTTAAATTAGCCCATGTGCACTAACATGATCTAATCCAATGAAAAAAGTGTCTACTCGTAGATTAGTAGTCTTATGTTCGAATTCACATGGCACCTTGGTAGTGTATGTGTGTGAGAACCCCATCCCTTGTAGTTCACTTATATTAAAAAAATAAATAAAACATAAAACATAAAAAAAAAAAACCAGCATGTGCTATGAGAGGCCTTTTTTCCACGCGACTTACAATTTTTGTTTGTTTTTGAAAGTCCATTTTCTAGACATGCGTTTAAAAAAAAAGAAAAAAGAAAATTAATGGTGCGTATTAGAACCTGCCTTTTCATTATTATTTATTATTTGACATTTAATATGGGCAATAAAATAATTTGATTATTATGATTTAATTACCGATGGTATGAATTTTTGTATGTTTTAATTTTCTCTCTATTTTTTTTGTCGTAATATTTATCTCTTTTTTGATACAAGGGATATTAGGGGAGGTGGGGTTTTGTGATCACACATTGCCAAGGTGCCATGGAGGGTCGAATATGTGAGACCACTAGTCCTGAAAGTCAATGTCCTTTTCAACTAAGTTTCGTTGACTAATTTTATTTTCTTCTTTTGTTTCTCAAGAAAAAAAGTACAAATGATCAAATTCAGCTGATGTAGCAAAACTTATTTTTGTCAAAATAGATAGCCAGTCAAACAAATTTCGATCCCATTGTTGGTAACAAGCATATAACACTTAATTATTTACGAATATAACTAAAAAATTCCACAGGCTACATGGTTCGCTGGAGGCATATTTTCTATGCTATAATAGGATGTAGCAAATTATACCCAACTAAATTTCAAGGCTGATAAACCTCAGGAAGTTGAAGACCCACACTTGCAACGGATTTTCCAAGTACTTTTTTCATCTCATCTGATTTATCTATAGTTATGTTGTAATAGAATGGCTGTTTCAATATCCAGTGGGACAACCGTCCAACATTCAAAGAATAAAGCAAATCAATTTATATTGAAACCTAGTTACATATGAATTTGTTTAAATTTGTATTCTGGGTTTGAGTAAGATGGTGGGTTGAAATAAGCAATGCAACTGTCTTGAGCGCAGTTTGGTTTTCTGATTAACCAGTGTGGCGCATTAGAACCTGAAAATGCAAACATGATGCAACTGGAAAGCATATATAGACTTATTTCTTTTTGCCATCTAGAGAATATAGTGTTTTCTATGGGAATGCACTTGAGAATATGCACCCACTCCCAAGAAATCCAACTGAATGTGTTATTATAAATATGAGAGACTTCATTGCAACTGTCTTCTATTGGAGAGAGTTATTTCTGTTGTGCGAAAGCAATTCAAGACCTTGTTGTTGATGGACTACGCACCTATCGCACACAAGCCACACAAATATAAAGCACACATAAACCGAAAAGTAAACACATACACAAAGATTTAATGTACATACACAGCTTCAAATTCAAATTCATGTCTCTTGGAAGAAATAATGAGATGATAAAAGATAATTCACACCTTAGAAAGTTACATTTTCTTGAGCAGGGCAATAATGAAATCCCACAAAACCCAAAAACCAAACGTTTCAACAACAAAAAATATTCAAACGTCGTGTTGTTTTTACCGAAATTTACAAGACAACATGTGTATATATATAGTTATTCTCTCTCTATATATATAGAGAGAGAGAGAATTTAGAACTGTTTGATATTAATTTTAGCGTTAAAGTTTTTGTAAGAGGAGAGATGGCAACTTGGCTAGTGTAGATATGAAGCATAACTCCCTCTCAATAACTTGACTGAAACTCTGACCATTTTTATGCTGTTCGTTCAGTCATGGCTTGTCGGTTTAATGCATGGCTGTGCCCACTGCCTACCCATAAAATTAATCTTAATAAATACCTGCCACATTTGTAGGTAAAAAGTAGAGGTCTTTCCATTAGTGATCACAAGCAGCATTAGTTCATCACCATCGATTTATAAGAAAGAGATGGGTGCAGTGTAGGGTAAGTTCTAAGATAGTTGTTGAGTTTCGCATGCAACTCACATTTAACACTTCACAATTCTATCTCTCTCCATCTCTCACACCCACAAACAAAGAGAGCTGTCGGGCCATGGAGATCTTCATGACAATGTCTCTTCTCACTCTTTTCTTTGGTTTATTCTGCCTCTGCAAGTTACTTCTCCAAAGGAGAGACCAGAGCTGCTATATGCTGGCTTATGAGTGCTACAAGGCCAAAGAGGACATGAAGCTCAACTGTGATTCCAGCGCAAAAATCGTCATGCAGAACAAGAATCTGGGATTGGAAGAACTCAGGTTTCTCTTGAAAACTATTGTCAGTTCTGGCATTGGTGAAGAAACTTCTTGCCCACGAAACATCATTGAAGGCCGAAATCCAACCGCGGCAGATGATCTTTGTGAGATGGATGGTATCATATTTGACACACTTGACAAGCTTTTTGCCAGGCCTACTTCAATTTCTCCTTCACAAATCGACATTCTGGTTGTCAATGTGTCAATGTTCTCCCCTGCACCCTCTCTAACATCTCGTATAATAAATCGTTACAAGATGAGGGAGGACATCAAGACCTTCAACCTCTCTGGAATGGGATGCAGTGCAAGTCTCATTGCTATTGATGTTGTACAAAACTTGTTCAAGTCATATAAAAACGCAAATGCAATTGTTGTAAGCACAGAATCCATAGGTCCTAACTGGTACTGTGGCAAAGAAAAGTCCATGATGCTCACCAACTGTCTGTTCCGCTCGGGAGGGTGTTCGATGCTGTTCACAAATAACAGAGGCCTAAAGCACCAAGCCATGTTGAAGTTAAAGCATTTGGTACGAACCCACATTGGCTCAAGTGATGAAGCGTATGATTGCTGCATACAGGCAGAAGATGAGAGTGGATATCAAGGTTTTCGCCTTACCAAACACCTCACAAAAGCAGCAGCTCTGGCTTTTACAATGAACCTCCAAGTTCTAGTACCGAAAGTGCTTCCACTGAGAGAAATACTTAGGTATCTGGCGGTATCTAGGCTTAAAAGTGCCAAAAGCGAAAAGCTAAAAGCAGATGAAGGAGTTGGGTTGAATATTAAGACCGGGATTGAGCACTTTTGCATTCACCCTGGTGGAAGAGCAATCATAGATGGGATTGGTAAGAGGTTGGGGTTAAGTGATTATGATGTTGAGCCATCTAGAATGGCACTTCACAGGTTTGGTAACACATCAGCAGCTGGCTTTTGGTATGCTTTGGGATACATGGAGGCCAAGCAGAGGCTTAAGAAGGGTAACAAGATTCTGATGAGTGGATTTGGAGCAGGTTTTAAGTGCAACAATATTGTGTGGGAAGTGCTCAAGGACTTGGATGATGCCAATGTTTGGAAAGATTGCATAGACAGTTACCCTCCTAAAACCCTAGTCAATCCATTCATGGAGAAGTATGGTTGGCTCAATGATGAATATCTAAGCTTTCTTAGGCTTGATTTTTCGCAATTATTTGCTCAATTTTAGCTGTTTTGTTTAAGTATCCATCCTTTTCCTTAATTGTATTCCGCATTGCGTATGATTTTAGTTAATTTATTGATTGTTTGAAGCTGCTCAGGTAAAGGGTAGTGTTTTGTTTCATCAACTAATTGTGAAAGCTTGTTCATTGTGTTTAAGTAAACAGAAAGCTTGTTCTACTATTTATTTTTCAAACTCCAACAGAAGTACAAAGCATTACTTCACTGACATATGCTGAAAATATTTACCAACTCTTCAAACCTGCATGAATGTCAACTTCATAAGAAAAAAAGAGAGGGGGAGATGGGGGGTTGAAAAGTATGCATATAGGTCCTGGAAGTTATCATTTTCACATATAAATATGATGTCTCTTTTCTGAGAGTGGCTTCTGAGGTTCACATCCACTATCTTGGCATCTGGTTTTGGAAATGGCAATTGGCTGATATCTCTAGGAAACAAATTACATGAAAGATACAATTCAAACAAAGAATGATTCTTGGGAAATTTATTTTCATTGCAGTGTTGTTCACCAATATTTGATTGTGTCACTGACATGTCTGATACACAATAAATTCTGAATTAAAAGTCTTCTCTACCCATGTGTTGGCTCAGACAAAAGTTAGCCGATGCTGTCTTGACCATCAAAGTAATAAATTGGCCAATAAGAGTAATAAATCACCTGTCTGCTGGTTTTAGACAATAGTGGTCAAATTAGGCCTTTAGTCAGATACACTGTATCCCTGAAAAATAATTTACTTTTTAAGCATTAAACTGAAGAGACTGGAAGTATTTGTCAATCTGTGGTTGTCAAATTCACGTTTTTGAAATGAACACTAATTTTATCCACCAAGCCTCAACCAGGACTTAATGACAATTATACACAGACTGAGTCTCCTATACAATTCTCGTCCACTAGTTTCCACTTGGGTTCAAAACTAATCTAGGGCTTATTTTATGTAAGGTATGAAATTGACAAAGGAACTAGCAAACTCAGAGCTTTGGGTCATTGGGATTGGATGGGAATAACTAAGATGAGCAGAGGCATGCTGCGGTTGAAGATGAAGGAATAGAGGAAATAAGACGTGTGGCAGAGAAGGGTAATCTCCTCTGCATATGCTAAGCTAAGTTTTTCTAAGTTGGCCGTTGAACAAATATATGAAAAGTCTTTGAGGTGCAGGAACTTTTGTCCCACATCGGCAGAAGGAGCAAGAACAAGTAGTTTCTCGCTTATAAAACAAAGCAGCTGCTGCATTAGTAACTTACGGAGCCATGCGTCGAGCACAAAGCGAACTATTCTTTCGCCTTTTACTAAAGAATACCGTGTGCGCGTCGCTTTAAATGGCATAAGCCTATTTTTGGAGGGGCGCACCTCTGTAGTTGCCCCCTATAATTATAGTCCGAATTATTTGGTTTTCACTCTCTGTGTCGGGGCATATGCTAAAATCTCGAACCCAATCCGTTAGTCGTCCTAAAGTGCTTCGAGGTCCACGCTAGTATCTGTGATTTCTGACTTCATATTATTAGGCAGACCACATTTATAGTGTCACCTCACTAGCATTTCCCTTATTAATTATACATTATGAAAACGAACACAGTTATTTTACAAAAATCTCCTTGCTTAGGAAACCAAAAAAATGTGTTGAATCATTTTCAGAAATCATTTTCTTAGAGAACATTATACTAATATTTTACAGGGGATGAGTCTTCCTACTTAATTTTGTCAATTTATATCAACTTGGGTTTAAAATCAAGGACTGATTTTATTTAAGAACAAGGATATAAATGTTGACACTTATCTTTTAACTAGATGCATTCTTAAAATGAATATTTTATAATTCTTTTCTATACTCACAAGTGAAGCGCAAAAGGCTATAAAAAAAAGGGGTAAAATTGACAAAAGAAGTAGAAAGCTCAGAGTTTTGAATGGGATATGAATTTGGGACTCTAAAATAGACTGATTTGATGAATCTTCGATGGGTAAGATTTTGGTGATCCCAGGGGAACAGGTAAATATGAGTATGACCAAAGGTTCTCAGGGATTAAGCAAAGCGAGAGAGCAGCAGGAACAGCAACAGACTAGCAAACTGTGATCCCACATCGACAAGAGCAGCAAAAACTTATCGTAGTCTCTTAACTATAAATTAAAGCGGCTGCAGAGGTGTATAATCCACGGAGCCATGTGTTGAGCACAGAGCGAACTATTCTTTCGCCTTTTACTAAAGAATACCGTGTGCTCGTCGCTTTAAGTGGCATACGCCTATTTTTGAAGGAGCTGCACCTAACAATTAAGTGATGAAAATTTTCTGATCAATAGTCCTATATATGATCTAATTATCAATAAAGTAACATGTTTATTATTAAAATACAAGTTTATCATTAAAATAAAAATATGCAATGCAATTTCAGAAAGTTTATTGTACAACAGCTACCCTTTATCGAGCAACTTCCAACAAAGTCCAAAATTAAGCAGCTAATTGAGAAAAATCAAACCTAACGAAGTTCAGAGTTTCATCATCGAGCCAACTGTACTTCTCAATGAATGGATTGACTAGGGTATTAGGAGGGTAGCTGTCTATGCAGTCTTTCCAAACATTTGCATCATCCAAGTCCTTGACCACTTCCCACACAATATTGTTGCACTTAAAACCTGCTCCAAATCCACTCATCAGAATTCGGTTGCCCTTCTTGAGCCTCTTCTTGGCCTCCATGTATCCCAAAGCATACCAAAATCCAGCAGCTGATGTGTTGCCAAACCTGTAAAGTGCCATTCTAGATGGCTCAACATCATAATCACTTAGCCCCAAGCTCTTACCAATCCCATCTATGACTGCTCTTCCACCAGGGTGAATGCAGAAGTGCTCAATCCCGGTCTTAAGATTCAACCCAATCCCCTCATCTGCTTTTAGCTTTTGGCTTTTGGCACTTTTAAGCTTAGATACCACCAGGTACCTAAGTATTTCTCTCAGTGGAAGCACTTTTGGTACTAGAACTTGGAGGTTCATTGTAAATCCCTGAGTTGCTGCTTTTACAAGGTATTTGGTAAGGCGAAAACCTTTATATCCACTCTCATCTTCCACCTGTATACAACAGTTATATGCTTCATCACTTGAGCCAGTATGTATTCGCACCAAATGATTTAGTTTCAACTTGGCTTGGTGCTTTAGGTCTCTATTGTTTGTGAACAGCATCGAACATCCTCCCGAGCGAAACAGACAGTTTGTGAGCATCATGGATTTTTCTTTGCCGCAGTACCAATGAGGAGATATGGATTCTGTGCTTACAACAATGGCGTTCACGTTCTTGTAAGACTTGAATAGGTTTTGCACAACATCAATGGCAATGAGGCTTGCACTGCAGCCCATTCCTGAGAGGTTGAAGGTCTTGATGTCCTCCCTCATCTTGTAGCGGTTTACTATACGGGATGTTAGAGAGGGTGCAGGGCTGAACATAGACACATTGACCACAAGAATGTCGATTTGTGATGGAGAAATTGCACTAAACTTAGCAAATAGCTTGTCCAGTGTGTCGAAGATGACGTCGTCCATCTCCGAAAGCTCATCTGCTAGGGTTGCATCATCTTCTCGGCCTTCAATGATGTTTTTTGGGCAATAAGTTTCCTCACCGATGCCGGAATTGACAATTGTTTTCCAGAGAAACCTGAACTCATCCAACCCAAGATTCTTGTTCCGTATGACGACTTTGACACAAGAATCAGTGTGGAGCATCATGTCATCTGTGGGCATGTAGCACTCATAGGCCAGCAGATAGCAGGCCTGGTCTCTCCTTCGCAGAACTATCTTATGGAGGCAGGAGAGACCATAGAAAAGAGCAAGCAAACACAACACCATCAAGAGCTCCATGGCCCTAGCTAGCTCTGTGTGTAGGGTTTTGTGATAGAAGGAGGGGGGTCAGAATTGTGGAGTGTCAAATGATGAGTTGCATGCAACTTGGAACAATTCTCATAATTTGTGTACTGTCCATACAACCTATTCTTTCCTTTAAATACAATTCTTAAGAAGCATTCTTGGGAAAGAGATACTCAACTAATTGGTAATTGGTACTTATTATTTGAATGATATACACCACATATCTATAAAAAAAAGCAGGTATACATTAAGAAGTATAGTTAGGCAGTAAGCGCAAGTCATGATCGAACGCACCCACCCCACTCAATTATTCATAAGAATGTTTTTTTCTTTTTGCAAAAATTAATGATAAGATTGAGTGGTATATATTTAGGTAGATAGGAGGTTATAATCCTAAATAATTAATGGGAGATGGACTAAAATTCTCTACCTAATAATTCGGCCCGATTTGAATTCAATACGTGTTGAATATGAATTTATAAATTCAATATGATAATTTGAATATGATCCAAATTCGATCCATTTACAATCATATATATATATATTACATATTTATTTTTCTTCACTTTTTCATTGTCTTGAATTTATGCATATGTGCTTTCAGTGACTTGACTTTTTCACAATTGAATTTGACTTGATATACCGATCTTGCAAGTCTAGTCATACTACATATGTGAAAAACCCCGGAGGCAGAGAGAGGCCTTGGGCAGGCAACAACACTTGTCCCACATCGCCAGAACTAGCTGGTCTCCCTCGTATAAAATAAAGCACCTGCCATCTTATCGAATCACGGAGCCATGAGTTGAGCACAAAGCGAACTATTCTTGCGCCTTTTACTAAAGAACACCGTGTGCTCGTCGCTTTAAGTGGCATACGCCTATTTTTGAAGGGTTGGCACCTCTGTGGGTGCCCCTAACAATTCAATTCTTGAAATTTTTATTACCAGGAATGCTAAATATGTCTTGTATTTATGAAAAAATAAACTTAATGCCCAGATGTTGAATTAATGTTAACCAAGCCCCACCTTTTATTACACATTCTTTTGGTATATGAGATGCACTAATTTAGAAACACCAGCTCTGGGTTCATAATCTGATTTACTAAAACATTGATACTTAACCAATAAGATCTCAAATTAAGCAGCTAATTGAGAAAAATCAAATCTATCAAAGTTTAGAATTTCATCATTGAGCCAACTATACTTCTCCATGAAGGGATTGACAAGGGTATTAGGAGGGTAGCTCTGTATGCAATCTTTCCAAACATTGGCATCATCCAAGTCCTTGACCACTTCCCACACAACATTGTTGCACTTAAAACCTGCTCCAAATCCACTCATCAGAATTCTTTTGCCATTCTTGAGCCTATTCTTGGCCTCCATGTATCCCAAAGCATACCAAAACCCAAGCTCTTACATGTGTTGCCAAACCTGTGAAGTGCCATTCTAGATGGCTCAACGTCATAATCACTTAGCCCCAAGCTGTTACCAATCCCATCTATGATTGCTCTTCCACCAGGGTGAATGCAAAAGTGCTCAATCCCAGTCTTAAGTTTCACACCATCTCCCCTATCTGCTTCTAGCTTTTGGCTCTTAGTACTTAATGTTAGCAATAGTCAATTGGATTAGTTTGGCACCTACAATATTTAGTCAATTGGATTAGTTTGGCACCTACAATATTTAGTCAATTAATGAGGATTAGTTTGGTTGCCTAACTTGGTTGGTTGCCTAACTTGGGGGGCTTGACTAATGTCTTAGGAACTTGTATATATATGTGTTGATTGTAAGCAATGAAACATAAGTGAAAATCAGAAAATATTCTACAACTCTCATTCTCTCTACACTTTCCACTCACTTCTCTCAATATTCTCTATGTTTTGACATGGTATCAGAGCAGCGATCTTGCTGACTCTAGTCTTGAATTGTTGTTTCCATCATGGGAGAAGATGATTTTTCCCCTCTTGGAAGTAGCACCACCGATCCTACTAATTTCACCGAATTTGCTGCTCAAATGGCTGAGTTGATGAAGATACAAGCATCAACATCAAATACGACCCCGACCCCGACCCGACTATTACCTACGAAACCTCTTCTGCACAAATTGGCATTAAGTTGGATGGCTCCAACTATGCTTTATGGTCTCAAGTTATTGAGATGTATGTTGTTGGCAAAGACAAGCTGGGATATCTCACTGGTGAACTCCAGCACCTTCTAAGGACGGGCTGGACATTCAACCGATGGCGAACAGAAAAATGCAATCGTGAAAGGGTGGCTAATCAACTCCATGGAGCCAAGGTTAATTGGCAACTTCATTAGATTCTCAACAGCCAAAGGAGTTTGGGATGCAATAACCACAACTTACTTTGACGGCACTGACACCTCCCAGGTGTATGATCTTAAAAGGCGAATCTCCCGTATGCGACAAGGAGGAGGTTCGATTGAAGCTTACTACAATGATCTCCAAGGCTTATGGCGAGAAATCGATTTCGTCGTCCAAATGAGATGAAGTGCGAGCTGGATATAAAAAAATACTATGATATCATCCAAGAAGATCGAGTTTATATTTTCTTGGATGATTTGGATGATCGACTAGACAAAGCCCTAAGTGATGTGCTCCAAATGAGTCCATTTCCTCCAGTAGAGCAAGCTTATGCTCATGTTCGACGAGAAGATATCCGACAAGTTGTGATGTTAGGAGCTCCAACACCAACCGGAGTAGGACTGACAACAAAAGGAACATACCGACCCTCTCGCCCAATTTCCAACTGCTCATCTCCAGCTACAGAACCGCTGCCAACAAGACTACTCCACCTTCTCGACCCAAGGCTCCCACAGATGGGAATGGTTGCACTCACTGCGGTAATCCAAAGCACACTCGAGAAACCCTGTTTTAAACTACATGGCTATCCAGATTGGTGGGATGGTCTCAAGGCTCGTAAACTCGCTCCTGGAGGACGGGTCGTGCTGCCCTTGTCACCACGGATCCTCTGATAACGTTAATTCCTCATGAAGAGTCTACCTCAACACCAGAAAAGGACTCTTCATCTCTTAGTGACTCAGGTAACTGTGGATATGTATTTCATACATCATATACAAGTGACTCTATAGGTTGGATTATTGATTCAGGAGCCACAGATCATATGACGTTTGATCCAACCGATTTTCTAAGTACAACCACACCACAACGAACAAGTATTGCCAACGCAAATTGTGTTACCTCTCCTGTGATTGGTGCTGGAACGATTGGCCTCTCTCCATCTCTTTCTCTTCAAAATACTTTGTTTGTTCCATCATTGTCTAATAAATTGATGTCTGTGGGCCAAGTTACTGAGCAATTAAATTGTTGTGTACTCATGTATCCCAACTTCTGTTTATTTCAGGATATTCTCACCAAGGAGATCATTGGTCGTGGTACTAAGAGAGGGGGGTTGTACTATGTGGATGATTTTAGTATGGGAAATGCACATAGTGTGAAGCATTCATCGACTTGGAAGGACCAACAACTTTGGCTATGACACCGACGTTTGGGGCATCCATCTTTTGGCTATATGAAACATCTATTTCCAGATTTGTTTTCAAATTCTTATACCACTGAATTCCAATGTGATACTTGTATCTTAGCCAAGAGTCACAGAGTCTCTTATCCATTAAGTACAAATACAAGTGTTACTCCATTTGCTTTGATACACTCTGATGTTTGGGGTCCTTCGCCTATCTCTACAACTTCTGGCTTCCGATGGTTTATCACTTTTATAGATGATTGTACCTGCATGACTTGGCTCTTCATGATGAAAAATAAAACTGATGTGTTTCCCATATTTCAGTCATTTCACAAGCAAATTGAAACTCAATTCCCTACCAAGATTCAAATCCTTCGTTCTGACAATGGAGGTGAATATATCAACCATGACTTTCAGACTTACTTCCAAATGCATGACATCATCCATGAGACAACTTGTCCTCAAACTCCCCAATAGAATGGTGTTGCGGAACGAAAAAACCGACACCTCCTTGAAACGGCACGAGCCCTTTTGATTGGAGCTCATGTTCCTCGTCACCATTGGGATGATGCTATAGCCACTGCAGTCTACCTCATCAACAGAATGCCTTCCAAAGTTTTAGACTTCCGAACTCCATTACAAGCACTTGCCTAACATGGGCCCTTGCCCTCCGTTCAGATGCTTCCGCCTCGAGTCTTTGGTTGTGTGGCATTCGTCCACCTCCATAAGAATCAACGTGACAAACTTGATCCATGTGCTCTCAAATGTGTTTTTGTAGGCTATGCTGCTCATAAGAAAGGATACCGATGCTATCACCCCTCCAGTCGTCGTACGTATGTTACTTTGGATGTCATCTTTATGGAGTCGGAGATGTTCTTTCATGATCCGATGTCCAACTCTCCGCCTCAAAGAGGTGTGCAAATAGTAACAATAAACGAGGAGGCTCTGGGAAGTCAAGAACTTGAAGATTGGAGCAAAACATACCCAAGCAATGAAGTTGAATTTCGGAACAGGAGCCAAGCGACCGGTCGCAGGAGCCCAGCGACTGGTCTTCAGAAAATCCTGAAGCTGAAAATCGAACCTGCCCAGAAAGTGACCGGTTGCCAGGAGCCCAACGACCGGTCGCTCTTCACCAAGAACACGATATCTCTTCATATTTCACCAACGAGACTGATGAAGACCCCCTCACATCTCAGGTACCCGCTGATCAATCTCCTGAGAATAATCCTGAGGTACGTGATTCTACTACATCTACTGCTTTAGTTGATAAACATGTTAGATATCAATTCCTGATGGGCAAACGGTGAAAACCGCCAATTCGGTATTCACCGGATAATGGCAAGGCATCAAAGTATCCAATTGCAAACTATGTTTCTGCTGAAAAATTATATGTACCCCTTCAAGGCTTTGTACACCAATTATCCGCAATTCATATTCCAACCAAAGTAAGTGAGGCATTGAAGGATCCAAAATGGGTTCAGGCAATGAAGGAGGAGATGCATGCTCTGGAGAAAAATCACACATGGACATTAGAGAACTTACCTCAAGGAAAAAGGACTGTCAGATGCAGATGGGTTTACATTTTGAAATACAATGCTGATGGTCGATTGAACGTTACAAAGCACGGCTTGTGGCAAAGGGATACACACAAACATATGGTATTGACTATGAAGAAACATTTGCCCATGTTGCAAAACTTAACACTGTTCGAGTGCTCTTGTCCATTGCAGCAAATCTTGATTGGCCTCTCCACCAATTTGATGTGAAGAATGCATTTCTCCATGGAGAACTCACAGAAGAAGTCTACATGGATATCCCACCAGGATATGTTACATCTACTCATGCTAATGTGGTGTGCAGATTACGAAAGGCATTATATGGATTGAAGCAGTCTCCTCGAGCATGGTTTGGGCGTTTTACCTTGGCCATGAAGAATTATGGTTTTAAGAGAGTAATTCTGACCATACTCTGTTCTTAAAACACAAGGGAGGAAAGGTAACGGCTCTAATCATTTATGTCGATGATATGATTATTCCTGGGAATGATATGCAGGAAATCTCTCAACTACAAAAATGTTTGGCAAAGGAGTTTGAAATGAAGAATCTTGGTGGACTCAAGTACTTCTTGGGCATTGAAGTTGCTCGATCAAAGCGAGGCATATTTCTCTCACAAAGGAAGTATGTTCTAGATTTATTGGCAGAAAGGGGAATATTAGATTGCAAATCTGTTGACACTCCAATCGTTCAGAATCACCACCTTGGGGAATATCCCAATCAGGTACCCACTAACAAAGAAAGATACCAAAGATTAGTAGGCCGATTGATCTACTTGTCCCATACCCGACCAGACATCGCATATGCTGTCAGTGTTGCTAGTCAGTTTATGCATTGTCCAAGTGAAGATCATATGGATGCGGTTTTCGAATTCTTAAATATTTGAAGTCGGCACCAGGAAAATGACTTATGTTCTCCAAAAATGGTCATCTAAATATCAGTGGCTATACAGATGCAGATTGGGCAGGGAACATCACTGATAGACGATCAACATCAGGGTACTTCACATTTGTGGGAGGTAACTTGGTTACTTGGAGAAGCAAGAAACAGAATGTCGTTGCTTTGTCTAGTGCAGAAGCGGAATTTAGAGGAATGACCAAAGGAATTTGCGAACTTCTTTGGTTGAGAAAATTGCTTACAGAAATTGGATATGCACCTACATTCGGAATGCATCTACAGTGTGATAACAAGGCTGCAATATCCATTGCACACAATCTAGTTCAACATGATCGCACCAAACATGTTGAAGTGGATCGACACTTCATTAAAGAGAAAGTTGAAAATAAAGAACTTCAGCTTCCGTTTGTCAAGTCCGAAGACCAGCTGGCAGATATATTGACAAAAGCTGTTTCTAGCAGAGTATTCCACAACTCACTGATCAAGTTGGGCATTGGTGATATCTATGCACCAACTTGAGGGGGAGTGTTAGCAATAGTCAATTGGATTAGTTTGGCACTTACAATATTTAGTCAATTGGATTAGTTTGGCACCTACAATATTTAGTCAATTAATGAGGATTAGTTTGGTTGCCTAACTAGGTTGGTTGCCTAACTTGGTTGGTTGCCTAACTTGGGGGGCTTGACTAATGTCTTAGGAACTTGTATATATATGAGTTGATTGTAAGCAATGAAACATAAGTGAAAATCAGAAAATATTCTACAACTCTCATTCTCTCTACACTTTCCACTCACTTCTCTCAATATTCTCTATGTTTTGACACTTAAATTATGAAGCAGATGCCAGCAGATACCTGAGAATTTCTCTTAGTGGAAGCACTTTTGGTACTAGAACTTGGAGGTTGATTGTAAATCCTTGAGTTGCTGCTTTTACAAGGTTTTTGGTAAGGCGAAAACCTTGATATCCACTCTCATCTTCTGCCTGTATGCAACAATTATAAGCTTCATCACTTGAGCCAATGTGGGTTCGCACCAAATGCTTTAACTTCAACATGGCTTGGTGCTTTAGGCCTCTGTTGTTTGTGAACAGCATCGAACACCCTCCTGAACGGAACAGACAATTGGTGAGCATCATGGACTTTTCTTTGCCACAACTAGTTAGGACCTATGGATTCTGTGCTTACAACAAGTGCATTTGCGTTTTTGTATGACTTGAACAAGTTTTGTACAACATCAATAGAAATGAGACTGGCACTGCATCCCATTCCTGAGAGGTTGAAGGTCTTGGTGTCATCCCTCATCTTGTAACGATTTATTGTACGAGATGTTAGAGAGGGTGCAGGGGAGAACATTGACACATTGACAACCAGAATGTTGATTTGTGACGGAGAAGTTGAAGTAGGCCTGGCAAAAAGCTTGTCAAGTGTGTCAAATATGATACCATCCATCTCACAAAGCTCATCTGCCCGGGTTGAATTTCGACCTTCAATGATGTTTCGTGGGCAGTAAGTTTGCTCACCAATGCCGGAATTGACAACAGTTTTCAAGAGAAACCTGAATTCCTCCAATCCCAGATTCTTGTTCCGCGTAACAATTTTTACGCATGAATCAGTGTGGAGCTTCATGTCCTCTGGGGCCTTGTAGCACTCATAGGCCAGCAGATAGCACGACTGGTCTCTCCTTCGGAGAACAAACTTACCGAGCTAGGACAAGCCAAAGAAAAGAGCAAGCAAACACATTGCCATGAAGAATTCCATGGTCCTTGCTGTGTGTGTGAGAGATCAGAGAAGAGGGGTTTTGAATTTTTTTTAAGGACAGGGGGCTCAAATAATAGGTACTCATTTTGATGAACAAGTAAATATAGTCAGACAGAGGAACAACCAATAATAAACAGTATGGCAAGCCATGACTGAGCATTAATTGGAGATAAGCTTTGAGACGAGTATTCAAATCATTGAGAGGGAGTGATACTCCATATCTACACTTGCCAAGTTGCCATACCTCTTCCAAAACCAAAATTAATGCCAAGCACTGATTTGTTCATACATTTTTGTCTTGTAAATTTCTTTAAAAACAACAGTGTTGATTTATTTGAGAAATGCTTTGTTTACTGGATGTTATGTGGCTTTTACTGATTTACCTCCTGATGGTAAGGATGGCATTGGCCAACTCATTCAATACATTTTTGGAGCCTAAACAATGTGTGTGTAGCAGTAAAACAACGGGGTCATGAAAAAAAAAACAGCCTGATGAAGACGACGGAAACGGAAAGCAAACGCCCAAATATCAAAAACGCAAAAGAGAAAAATAAGAGTTTTCTGGCAATGGGTTCTTCTTGAAACTTGGCTAGGAACTGAAAAGGGGCTAATCAAACTTGATATGAGCAAAGTTTGAAGAGTGAAAATATAAAGAAATGCAAATCAAACTAGAGAGCATCAAAGAGAAGGAGCTGAACTTGAAAGTGGAGCAAAAGAAAATGAGTCGTCATGATGCTGAGAATACACCAACAGAGTTGTGGAGGAATGGCCTGAAATACAATAAAGGGGAGATCCTGAAACGCTGGTATGGTGTGGTCTTTGCTGAGTTAAGTTTTAGTATGTTGACCGCAATATAAGTCAAAAGCACAAGCCACTATAAGTCCCACATCGACATGCGTAGCTAAAACAATGCAGGGTAGTTAGTATATAGGAAAGCAGTCTCTCGTAGCCAAAGTTACGGAGCCATGCGTTGAGCACAAAGCGAACTATTCTTTCGCCTTTTACTAAAGAGTACCGTGTGCTCGTCGCTTTAAATGGCATACGCCTATTTTTCGAGGGGCGCACCTCTGTGTGTTTCCCTTATAATTCAAGTTAAAGTAATAGTTGAAATGGATAATTTTTACCATTGATCACACACAGATTATAATTGTACTAATTGCTTTGACCAGCCCCTGAAAACTGATATATTTTTGTAAAAAATTTTAGGCCAAACTATCCTGTTAGTTGGAAATTGGAACTGACACTTCATTAAATATTCTTGTAAATCCTTGTCCTTCTTTGGTGGTCGCTTATGTGTGTTTTTTTTATTTGGTTAAAACAAGTAGAATTTCATTAATATAGGGCACATAAAAGAGATGTACAAGAATACACCCCAAACGGAGGTTCTTGCATACAATAAATTTGGAAAAATACCTCCAACAAGACATCGAGGGATAAACATTACAAATGAAGCCTAACTCATTGAGTGTTAACATATAGATGATCAAGAAGAGTCCTTGCACCACCAATGCATTAGAGAGATCATGAGAACAACATATTCTATTTGAACATGAAATTAGAAGCACCAAAAGAGAAAGGGCCTTTACCACTCAACATCTACCCGGCCAAAAAAGTCCACATCACCTCCAACATCCCACATGATCTCACAACACCCAATAATGAAATATTCATCTAGATCTAGCAACTCTAACTCCACAACATATTCTTCTATGGTCAGTTGTTTTAACAGTATTTTAAAGAAAAAAACCTAGTTATATGATTTACATAACAAAGCTCTTGGGCTAGGGGCATAATAATGAAAAGGCTTATACACGTTCGCACATGGGGATTCGAACCTTTACCACTTCCATTCTTCCTCCAACGCCTTATCCACCACACTGTCGATGACTTTGTTATATGCCAAACCAACCATTTTCTTACCCTTTATATCCCATGCCTTTGGGATTGAATTGAGCGGCTCATAGAAAGAATTTGATACCCAATCTTCAAATGATTTTGCTTATGGGAAACGTCAACCAATTTCAAATCCATATAGGTGACATGTTAACAATTATATGCAAAACTATTTTGGGAATTTATCATTTGATGGCTACTCTTCACAGTACATGTACTATGCACATAGCTAGAGATACTAAGTCGCTCGTGTATGTTACCATGCAATATATAAAGTGTAAAATATTATAGTAAATCATTATAAATAAATGATTATGATGTGTATAATCTTCTTTCATTAATTACTACATATTTTCTACACTCACAGTGTTTGTCAATTCGCTATATAATCAACTTAAATCAAGTAAAACCCACAAAGCAATGCATTTCTTTCCCATTTTTTGTGGTAAAATAATAGATATTTGACTAAATAAACATCCTCTAAAGTTTTAATCAAGATTTCCAAGTTTTTGTTTCCGTGGTTTGTATTTAATTTTTACCGATATTGATACTTTCTCAATATTGATACTTTCCTGATATTTCCATCAATATTTCAGTATTTTTGGACCCCCAATTTTTCCAAAATCCTCGATATTTTAGACCTTGATTACGACAATGATGCATAGCTTGGAATATTGTATTTTATTATGCAGTACAATATTGTTGCCTCTAAATTTTGTATAGCTTGACATCATATCAAATCACATCATTTTTTATGTTGGCAAAAGTGCGCTTAAAAATATAAGATTTTGCTAGTATCATTCTACTAGCGCATGTGTGACTGATATGCGCGACTGACCCACAACGCATCAATGACTTACAATTATTCACAACTTTCTTGTCAATAACAACAGATTCATGTTCGAGGAAGGAACACAACCAACTGGTAAAAGATTAGTTTTAATATCCAAGTTAACAACCCAAATTGCGAGGAAAAAGTCTAGGAAATAAGGGATCTTAAGTTCGATGGTCAAGAGGAATCAAATTTACAGTTACTAATGTCCGTGAAGCTCTTATGGCTTAAACACTTCGGAATCAACAACCAAATATTCCTTACCTTTTTTCTTGATGTATAATAAGTTCATACATACCTGAGGAGGAAAGTCATGGAGTGGTGGACTAAAGCCACAATAATTTGTCGGTCTCCTATCTTCTTTCAAAGACATATCTATGCAAGTAAAGTAAATCACCCTTTCCTTTGAATCCGAAGTGTTTAAGCCCAAAGTTGAAATTGCTTCTCCCTAAGTATGAGAGTGTGAGCCTTGAGCGATAGCGCTACAGCTCCCACATCGACAAGAGAGCAAGAAGTAGGTAGTCTCGGTAGATTAAGGCAAAGCAGCATGTGAGGGTCCAAAGCACGTCGCCATGCCTTGAGCACAAAGCGAACTATTCTTTCGCCTTTTACTAAAGAATACCGTGTGCTCGTCCGCTTTAAATGGCATACGCGTACCGGTACTTCTAATTTTTTATGGGTGCACCTCTGTAGGTTACACCTTTACAATTCAATTAAAATGTTTTTATTCTATTACTTTATTTTTACCTACAAAATAAAGTAACTTTATTTTTCCCTATTTTTATTCTAATATCTGAAAACTCTCAGGGGGGTCTGTGGAAAAAATTGAAAATCTGAGAGGGGATACAAGATCAGGTGATACACGACATTTGACATCATATCAAAGAAAAAATTAATCTGAGGGGATACAAGATCATGTGATACACAACATTTGACATCATATCAAATCATAATTTTTTCTTTGTCGGCAAAAGTGGTCTTAAAAATATAACTGTACATGAGCAAGTATGATTCACAATGCATCAATGACTCACAATTATTCACTACTTTGTTGTGTTTGTCATTTTCACTACCAACAATGCTTTGAACAATATCCAAGGCAACCACCTAACATTGTGAGGAAAATAAATATAGGAAAGAAGGGACATTAAGTTCGATGGTAAAGATGAATAAATTTCACACCTACTAATATCCATATAGCTTCTTTGTATGGCTCACCAAAAATTCCAAACGTTTTCCTTGATGTAAAATGAGTTCATACATACATGTGGAAAGTCATGGAGTGGTGAACTGAAACCACAATAATTTGGTCGCTCTCCTATCTTCTCTGAAATGCTTATCTATGAAAGTAAAGTGAACCACTGGGAAGCATGGGCTTTGAATCCGAAGTGGTTAAGCCCAAAGTTGAAATTGCTTCTCAATAAAAAAATGTTGATATTCGAAGTAAAAGTATGAGAGAGCCATGAGCGATAGCGCCACGACTCCCACATCGACAGGAGAGCAAGAATTAGGTAGTCTCTGTAGAATAAAGCAAAGCAGCATGTGAAGGTCCAAATCACGGAGCCATGCGTCGAGCACAAAGCGAACTATTCTTTCGCCTTTTACTAAAGAATACCGTGTGCTCGTCGCTCTAAATGGCATACGCCCATTTTTGGAGGGGCGCACCTCTGTGGGTGCCCCTATAATTTAGTCATTAAATTCCGAAATTCTTTTAAATCGGGGCAAGAAAAATGCGGATAAAATCCAGTCTCTGTTGTTATCCGTTGGATCCCTAACATAGAGGGCATCCTTGAGACCCACAAAATACAACCTTGCGGCAAAGGAATCCCAAGCCCAATGACATAACACCACAACATTCTTTTCTGTTGCTTAAAATTCTATTAATTAGCAAAGTACCCATTAATACAGTGATTTTGAGTATTTATTTTTTCAGACAAGATTCTGAGTTCAAGTTCTAGTATCCGTGTAGTGTGAGTTTAATATACCATTGCCCACTAATGTAGTGGTTTGGAGTATTTACTTTTTCAGACAAGATTCTAGTTTAAAGTTCTAGTATCTGGAAGTGTAGTGTATGTGAGTTTAATATACCAACGCCTCTCTCAATAAAAAAGACCCTTTAAAAAAAAAAAAAAAAACCTCTTAATCATGAGTTAGGTATGGAAGTTCTTGCTTGTATTGAAGAAGAGGTTTAATGAGTAGGTCTATATACAAGTTCGAGGAAAGAGCCCCTCATCCTAGTAATAGATAAGTTTATATAATTTGAGACTCTAAACTCCAAAATTTCGAGGAAAATCTAGCAAAATCTTAAAAAGGGACCCTAACTTGGTTAGTCAAGCTGAAGATGAATCAAACTCAGACTCGCTAATATCCGTGAAGCTTCCTTGTGTATACAAGCATTCAAACATTCCAACCCCTTTTTTACCTTTGTACTAAATAAAGTTCACGCACTAGTGGTGGAAGTCAAGACACATGCTAAAGAAGTCAAGACACATTTGTCATTCCCCTATCTTATTTCCAAAGGTCGCAGACGTTGTTAGTTCCACATGCATTAGCCGCAGGAAATTATTGAGACATAAGAACAACTAATTATACCACTTTTTGTTTCCAAAGTTTCTTTTTTAATACAAACAAATAAGAAAAGGGACAATTGAACATAAGACAAGACAAACGTTTTGTGAATAAATATTTTGGGTTAATGACCTAAATGGTCCATAAATTATTGCCCCAGTATCATTTTGGTTCACCAACTAAAATTTTCAATTCAAACGTCCTTAAACTTTTTATAATGTGCCAATATGGTCCATCCGTTCCAGATTTCTGTGACTTTAATCACGTGATGGCCACGTGACTGAGTTTTTGAAGGGTATATACGACTTTTTGCGAAGCTAACACAAAACTCCCGGGTTATTGATTTCAATGGTCCCCCAACTATTGCTCCAGGTATCATTTTGGTCCCCAAAACTCCCATTTTCTTCTTCTTCCTCCTCCCTCCCAACTGCCACTAAATTGTTGCAAGATTCACTGTTAGCAATTCAGCAAGTTTCAGTCTTTATGTCGGTCATGGATGATGACATTCCAAGCTTCGCAAACATACACGAATCACATAAAATCCTTGGGCGGAAGCCGTAAAAAATGTCAAACACAAGCTCCGGTGGAATGTATGGGGTGGTTGTTGAAAGCTTGGGTTTAGGGTTAGAATTTGGGGCCATTTCAATTTGTGCATCAATGGATTCAACACTCAACATACTCTCATAATCAACAAAAAAATCTAATTTCTTAACAGCTCTCCACCTATAACAAGAACCCTAACAATCAAATTCAATTTATTTTATTTATAAATAAAGTAGAAAAGAAATTAAGCACAATAACAATTTGGTACATTATGAAAAGTTTAAGGACGTTTGAATTGAAAATTTTAGTTGGTGGACCAAAATGATATTGGGGCAATAGTTTGGGGACCATTTAGGTCATTAACCATTTTACAGGATGATACTCACCTAAAAATACAATTTTGTCCTTCATTTTCACGGACTAATAAACAGACTTTGACGGATGGACCATATTGGTACATTATGAAAAGTTTAAGGACGTTTGAATTGAAAATTTTAGTTGGTGGACCAAAATGATACTGGGGCAATAGTTTGGGGACCATTTAGGTCATTAACCTTTTTACAAGAGGATACTCACCTAAAAATACAGTTTTGTCCCTCAATTTCACGGAATAATAAACAGACTTTGACGGATGGACCATATTGGTATATTATGAAAAGTTAAAGGACATTTGAATTGAAAATTTTAGTTGGTGGACCAAAATGATACTAGGGCAATAGTTTGGGGACCATTTAAGTCATTAACCCAAATATTTTCAACCATTTCAACTATAATCATTATTTTAAAGTTTAGTATAAAGTGTTAGTGTGCAAGTGTGTTACGCATGTATATGCTATGAATCTTAACCTTTTGTTCCTTTTAAGTATCTCTAAAGAAAGAGGCAAACAAAATAGACAAAACTATTGTTAGTCATTTGCCTCACGAAAAAAGTTTGTCACTTCAAAGGGACAGGCAATGGAAATCTACAAACCATTGTTATATTAATTATTTTTATATTTTACGTTTACTATTTTATTTTATAGAAAGTAGGTGAGAAAGTAGAGATGATACTTTATAATAAAAATTAAGTGGAGCTCAATACACATCTTCGCTTTGAAGTAGGCAATATTATCTTGTTGGGAAGAATATGTATATTTTACGTACTCATTTGCATCTTCCCTTAAAATATGAAAATACTGATTAGGCAATATTATCTTGTTGGGAAGAATATGTATATTTTACGTACTCATTTGCATCTTCCCTTAAAATACTGATATAACAAGGCGTTCGCCTACTCTTTTTCTCTCTTCCCCTTAAGATCTCTAACTCTGAGGAAAAAAAAGAGTGAAGGTAGTTTATTTCTAAATCAGTGATCATGACGTGGAAAGTCAAAGAGTAAAACTGGAAAACAAAACAAAAGTCCAAAAAAGTCAGCCAGCCACTCCTTTTCGTAGCGCCTTCCTCATCGTTGTGATATTATCGTCTTCTATCTCTCTGCTCTATTCCTCTACTTTTCTTCCCTCTTCTCTCCTCCACTGCTCAATCTCAGATTCCTCAGCTCAACTTTGAATGAACTCGTAGCCTTTTCCTTTCTCCACTTTCAGAGTCTCCCATGGCGACCTCAATTGAACAAGGTACTCTGCTCTCCCTCTCTTTCCGTACACATACGTATTTTTTAATTTCCAATTAATTTGATAGGAAGAAAGAGAAAAAGATTCTCTGTAGCTAGAGCTCTCAAAATAAATGAATAAACTAAGAAATTAAATACTCAAATGGATTAACAATCAACAACTTGTTAGGTGTCTGTCACTTTGCCCACATGCATAATTTCATTTCCAAAATCAGCTACTTTTTTTAATTTTCCTGGAGAGTTCTTCCTTTCCTCTGAACCGAACAGGTTTTGTAACTTTCAATTTTGTGATTATTGAACTTGTAGGAGGTGATAGGGACTTAGAGAGAGGTCTGATGACTCCAACACATAACCAAAACCCTCTGGCCGAGCCTTCGCCTTCGCCATCGCCATCTCCATCGCCGTCGGCGACGGCATCGGCACCGGCTTTGGTTCTGTCCAACTCCGGCAAGCGCATGGACCAGGCGGGAAAGAAGAAGTACGTGAAGCAGGTCACGGGGCGCCACAACGACACCGAGCTCCACTTGGCGGCTCAGCGCGCCGATCTAGCCGCCGTACAGAAGATTCTCGGTGATATCGATTCGCAGATGGTGGGGACCGTCAGTGGGGCCGAGTTTGATTCGGAGGTGGCTGAGGTCCGTGCGGCGGTGGTGAATGAGGTGAATGAGCTGGGGGAGACTGCCTTGTTCACGGCCGCTGATAGAGGGCATCTTGATGTTGTTAAGGAACTGTTGAAGTATTCAAATAAGGACAGCGTTACGAAGAAGAACCGCTCGGGGTTTGATCCCTTGCATATAGCTGCATGTCAAGGACACCATGGTAATGATCTTCAGCTTTTATGCTCTTTTGGATTTTGAACTCCTTATCTAATTTTAATTATTTGATTTGTGAATTTGGGTATCTGTGGAACTTTTGTTGTGGTGAAGATTGCAAGAGGGTTATTGGGATTAAAGTTTTCTTTTTGGAAATGTTGGGATCTGGCTATGTCATTTCTCTTGTTTTTATAGTTATTTAATATAATGGGCAATAGAGTGTATATCGTATGAGCAAAGCTGCACTGGAAATAGGAAGTACTGATTATTTAGTTTGCAAGTTTTATGATTTGAAAGAATGATCAATTTTGATTGATGGAGTATCCAAGTGTTTACTGCATAAAATACTTGCCACTGCTCTTATTTTCTCATCAACAATACAGGCTATCAATTTTTTGAGATATTCATTCATAGAGAGTGGAGCATTCAAGATTATGGTGTATTATAAACTATGTCCTTGTGTGGACAACACACACGAGTTAACTTTGTCATATGACAATTGTCTCCTGGTTCCGTTGGACAGACTTTAACACTGGTTTTCCTAAACCTTCTGATACCTTTACTAGTTGCTTCTGCCCTGGTTCTTTGTCTATACTCACATAATGATTTCTTTCTAGTCCGAGTAAAATGAAAGTTAGAGCTTCCATGGTCTGAATGCTACTGTGCCGTTGGACAATACATTCATACTCCCACTTTTCTTGCAGCCATCGTCCAGGTACTACTAGATCATGACCCTGGGCTAAGCAAAACAATTGGCCCGTCGAATGCAACCCCACTTATATCTGCAGCTCAAAGAGGGCATATAGCGGTAGTTGACGAGCTGCTGTCAAAGGATTGTACCTTGTTGGAGATTTCTAAATCAAATGGGAAGAATGCATTGCATCTAGCTGCGAGAGGGGGGCATGTGGAGATTGTAGGAGCATTGCTGAGTAAGGATCCACAATTAGCACGAAGAACTGACAAGAAAGGGCAAACTGCATTGCATATGGCTGTAAAGGGGACGAACTGTGAGGTGGTGAAATTGCTTCTTGAGGCAGACTCTGCAATTGTTATGCTTCCCGATAAATTTGGTAACACAGCATTGCATGTAGCCACCAGGAAAAAGCGAGCAGAGGTACTTTATATCTGGGTTACTCATCTTTACTGATGTATCTTTTGAATGGTATGTGGTTGTGAATTCCAATTTCTTTAATATAGTAACGGTGGCCATGAGTCAATGATGCTTTAAGTGATTGCATATTATGAAGCCTTAGTAGTTTTGCAGATCTCAGGCTAAGTTTTATTTTTAAACTTATACCATGATACTTTTTGGCGGCATGGTTCATGGAAGGGAAAGTTTTTTTTAATATTTTATTTTATAGGATGATGGGAATAGTTTGATTCCGAATAGTTATATACCCTTCTTCTAGTGGATGCAGAAAGCAAAAACATATATCCTTGATATTGTGTTGATTCAAGAAAGATTGTCGGTTTCTAGTATGTAAGGCAAATTATGTATCTGCTAGTGTGTATACTGCTTTTTTCCCTTTCTTTTAGATTTACTCTGTTGCCATTTGTAAAATCCTTTCTCCAGCTGAGTGATCCTTGCACATGGTTGCTACAATATGAGCTATTCTTCTTTGGCAATTTCCTTTTGTGATATAACTTGATTTGTATGTGTTAATATAATTGGGATGAACTATGAGTTCTTATTTGCTAGTCTGGTGTGACCAGAATAGTTAAGGTGACTAAAAATTGTCATCAGTATTCACGTTGTTTCTCTGAAAAATTGGGTTTAGGGACCTTTATTGTATTTTCTGCACTTCTTTTTAGCTTTGGTTCAAGCTGAACTAGCGGTCAGTTCTTGCTTTCATGCTTTCGCATCTCCATTACAATTATAGATCTATCTGTAATGTTTTTTTTTCTTTCCTTGCAGATAGTGAATGAGTTGTTACTCCTTCCAGACAGCAATGTTAATGCACTGAACAGGGAGACCAAAACGGCTCTTGACATTGCTGAAGCACTTCCACCTTCTGAAGAATCCTCAGAAATAAGGGGTTGCCTTTATCGCTACGGTGCTGTCAAGGCTAATGAACTGAACCAACCAAGGGATGAATTGAGAAAAACAGTGACTCAGATCAAGAACGATGTTCATATCCAGCTTGAACAAACAAAGAAAACCAATAAAAATGTTCACAATATTTCCAAAGAGCTCAGAAAGCTCCACAGGGAAGGAATCAACAATGCCACCAACTCAGTCACTGTGGTGGCTGTTCTATTTGCAACAGTTGCCTTTGCAGCTATCTTTACTGTGCCAGGTGGTGATAATGACGATGGGACAGCTGTGGTAGTGAAGAGTCCTCCTTTCAAAATATTCTTCATTTTCAACGCCATTGCTCTCTTTACGTCGTTGGCTGTTGTGGTTGTTCAAATTACCTTGGTCAGAGGGGAGACAAAAGCGGAGAAACGGGTGGTGGAGATAATCAATAAGTTGATGTGGCTGGCTTCCGTGTGCACTTCAGTGGCTTTCATGGCCTCCTCTTACATAGTGGTAGGGCGGCACCATAAGTGGGCTGCAATTCTAGTAACAATTGTTGGGGGAATGATAATGGCCGCAGTTCTTGGCACCATGACATATTATGTGGTAAAGTCGAAGCGGATTCGTTGCATGAGGAAGAAGGAGAAGCATACAAGGAGGAGCGGTTCCAACTCATGGATGCCCTCTGACTATTCCAATTCGGAAATCGATCGAATTTATGCCCTTTGAATTTGATGTGTGAAATTTTCACCCTTTGCAAAGTTTGTGAAGGATTGTAGAGAGTAGAAACGCTAAAACAATGGATGTTGAATAACAGCAATATATTTGTTTGTCCCACTTATTCTCTGCTTCTTCTTGTACTACATTTGCAAACTCCACTTGTACTGTAAACATATCTCAAATAGGTCTCCCCTTGTTTTAACAGCGAGGTGGCGTCTTTTGCTAGATTAGTCTTGTATATATATTTGGGATTTTTGCTTTTATTTTTAAAAATGTCATTTTGCGTTTTTGCCTTAATTTTTTTCTTTCAAGATATAGAAATATAGCTATTCGAAATCCCTTCCTAAATAATGCTTTAAAAAAAAGGAGTTTTTCAATTGAAGGGCGATAATATAATAAATTTTTACACACTACATTGATAATAGAATTTGAACTAGGACCTTGTCTGTTGGAGCAATTTCACTATATTAGTGGTCCTTTGCCCTTTTTGAATAGTGCTTCAACTCCCTTAGTGGTAAAATTTTAAAAATTGAGTTTAGGCAAGAGACTTATAGCTCGGTAGTTAAGAGCATGCACTTAAGGTCGGTGTTAGAATTCCGTCTTTATGCTTGTATTAAAAAATAAAAATTGGGTAATTAAAGAAAAAAAAAATCCACAACGACGACAGAAAAAATAAGTCCAACAAGTCAACAAAGGTAACTAGTAAACAGAGGAAAGAGGCCCACAAACGACGACGTCTTAAAGTCGCGCGCTCCCGCCGTTCTCAGCTGAAAATGGTTCGAATCCACGTGAAGCACGGCGACGGCTCCGACCAAAAGGAGTTCCTCTACGACTGTTCAACCACGTCACCAATTGAAGAAATTGCCCTCGAAATCTCGCGAATTTCCGATCTTCAATCCAGGATCGACCGCCTGGTTTTCGAGCTCGAACCTCATTTGGAACCCCTCCATGGCGACGCAAAAGGTTCAAAGACTAACCGTTTCGCTTAAAAAATATCGCTAACACAAAGCTTAAGCGTCGATCTCAGACTCACTCACTTACTTGTTCATTACTAAAATGCAGCCGTTTCTCTCCTTAGAGCTTTATCTGAAGCCAAATCCTATGCTTCAAAGGTAAAGCAAACGCTTTGAGGTTGAATTGTTCTCGAAAACGAAAACCCATTGATAAAGTATGGATTTTCATAACAGGATCAGGTTGTTCACAATAGGCCTTTGTCTTATCATGTGCTAATAAACCGTGTACAAGCCTTAGAGAGAGAGCTCAACTCGGTTCCTCAGTTTCGGAAACTGTTAGCAGGTAACCCTTTTGTAGTTTTTTAATTATGATATTACAATCAGGAAATTTTTTTGATTTTGATGGGAATTTGAAAATTTACAGACGTTGAATCTAGTGGAGAGAATTCGAGGCAGGTTTGTTGGGCCGGGAAAGTGCTTGATAGAAGTAAACGGTTATGTGATTATATTGGAGCCAATGAGAAAACAAAGGTAATTAGTACTTTCTAGTAATTAGTATAGATTGCAATTGATTTCACCATGTTACGTGAGCCCAAGTTTTGAAATTTGTAGTGGTAGAGAGATAGCATGGTGTGTAGTTTGTTTAAGCTTTTAATGTTTTGTGGGAAAGAGATAACTTAGTATAGTTGTTTTGTGGCAGATTGTTATCAAGCTGCAGTCAACTGAGTCGTGTCCTGTATAATTAGTGGTAAGTGTGGCAAATGAATCAGCTTAACTCTTCCATACATACTTGTCTACTTGTATGTTTGTGTATGTCTTTTTGTGTTGCACAAGTGAGTGTGTGTTCATGTGCATGATTGAATTGATTTGCGTTCAGGAAACGGCAAGATGCATCCGAGGGACCACAAATGGCTGCGAAGATGGACGCTGATAGACCAAGGCACTTGATTCTCAAACAAGTTACAGGTCTACAGTGCACTGTCAAATTATAATGTAAATTCTTCCTCATCTGGTTTGTGTGTTATATTTTGGTTTTTGGTTGGATGAGAATCCCAAGAAGAATGATAAGAGATTTTGACTTGTGATGCATTGACAATATCATTGTCTTTAAGTACAGATGACAGTAAGCTGTTTGATCATATTCAATGACAGGCTAGTTTACCTTTGTTTTGGAGTGGAATTTGTGATTGCTTATATTGATATTTGGATTTATTTAGCTGTTTAAAAAGGTAAATGAAGAGTAGCAATCTGCATGTTTGCGTATGTCATATTTATATATGACAAAGGATAAGGGATTGCTTGAAGAAAGAAAATGCCAAATAATTGTTTCATCCAGAGCTTGAGCTAGCAGACAGAGTTAAACTAGCCCAAGGATTGTTATCCAAACCTCTCAGGTTGTAGGGACAGCCTGGTGATGAATCCACCAACTTCCTAAGGCCTGTTCATAGTTCAAGCGAAAATATTAATAGAAATGAAAATAAAACATTTTTCGCTTCAGTTGGCCTTTCAACTATTGTTTCCAAGATCAAAGTCAGCGTCTCGTCTATGCTATTGACACGGGATCCTGAACTCCGCCTAAGCTGTTGCATTCTGGCAAAGTCCGTGCAGTTATTTACCACTGTATAATTGTGAAATCAAAACTTTTACTTAAAAAGTCTATGCAGTTATGCATCTTTTACTGATCTCTGTTAGAAATTTAGAATAGAATAATTGTTGCCGCATTGATGTGTTTTGTACTGATCTTTATTAGGCTAAATGGGTATGGATGCTGATGCCTTAGTTTTCTATGCTATCGTTGCGGCTTATGTGAAATTAAAACTATTAAGAAGGCAAACTGATTTAACAATCCAGCTGGTCTGCAAGGCCTACCATTGCCTTCTTTTGTCCCTGATAACATTTAAATTTGGGTGGGGAGAAAGGTTTGTGGTTAGGTGCATATCTGTTAACCTGTAGTGCTCAACAACATCAATTGAACTTTTTAATTGCGTTCCTTTGTTCTAATCCTGTCAAATTTTTGGCTGACATGTTCACTTAATTTAAGGTTTATGTTGCCCACTAGGAGTATCTGGGAAAAGAAAAGGAGAAGGAAACAAGAGCCAACAAAAGGCTCTTTCTTTTTGCACTTCCAAATATCTTCTTATATTAAATTGTTGAATATTTATTTCCTCTTGTCAACTTAGTAATTTTTTTCACAATGTCCTGCATTTAAAGAAGGCAGGGTCTAAACTCTTTGTTTTGTTTTGTTTTTTTTTTTTGGTTGTTGCTTTAGGATCAATTTTATATCTAGTAAGAGTACATATAGTTTATTTGTTGATCCAAGAATAATTTTGTATGGAGGCTGGTGTCTCTTAGCTACTCCTGAAGGGTAGATAATCCAAGAATCATTTTGTATGGAGGCTGGTGTCTTTTAGCTACTTCTGAAGGGTAGATAGGTGGGTTTTTTCAAAACTCGTGATTCGATGGTTGGCTACGACGTAAAGATGTTTGATATTAGCCTAATCTAAGGTACTTTGCAGTTAAATATTCATCAGGGAATGATGCCGGCTCATTTGAATATATGGTTTCTTGGATTAAATTAGCTATCAGTATATGATGAGAATAATTTTTTTCTTGTGCCTTCTTTGTCATCTGGAAACAGAAGTGAAATTAGAGTTCTTATGTCCCAGACTGTAAGCTTGGACGATTTGGGATCACAATTATGATGACGATGGTCATCTACCTTCTCTCTATCTAGTATTCAGACTTCGTAATTTCCTTTTCAAACAGTTATCTGACGATTTTTAGTTTTCTACTATTCATTTAGATTTTTTATTTGTACTGTGTACCTTTCCTTACTTTTTTTCTTTCAATTGAGTTGTACGGTGCGCCTTGATTCAGGAGGAGTATATGTTAAAGATATGTTTTATTGTTCAAGTTCTTTTTATATTGGAGAATGCTACTTATCCCAACTTTTCTTTCCCACTTCACTTGATTATGACGTCTTAAAAGTATCAGTTCAGAAATTTGTTAGCTACAGCAATGGATTTTGCTGAGTGAAACAACTTTCAGAGGGTTACATGATGTCTTGTCTTAGAAAATAATTACAAACCATGAAAGTAGCAGATGATTTAAAAGACATCAATCAATCAAAAATGTTGAATGCTGGCTGATTTGAAGGTTCTAGATCTGTATTGATAACTACTCATATTATAATTTAGGTCTAGGACAGAAGAACTATTTGGCTTTTAACAAACTTTAACTGGATCTCCTGCCATGAGAATTTCTGACAGCCATGCACTGAATCAAAGCATACCAATTATCAAATTTATGAAAGAAGCCACACAAAAAAAAAAAAAAAACAGATCATTAACCCAAGTCAAAAGTCTGTACTTTGCACACCCTCCATCTTTCTCTACTCACTCAGAGCCCCATCAGCCCCTGCAAAGGTCTGGTCTCTCTTGGTCCTCACAAGCTGCTATCCTGGAAGCTGACGTTGAGTAAAATCCAACTTCGCTTACAGTCTTTCTTGAACGAAGTGGTTGCTGAGACTGCTTGCAATGCGCAATTGCCCCCTGAATTGAACTCTCAATTTCTGAACTTGCACTGTTGCATCTCTTCAGAAACTGCAGCTCCTGAGTCCCATTTGAATGATTTGAAAATGAAGATGAAGAAGAGCCAGATGATGATGAAGAGGACGTTGAGTTCTTTGTCGAATGCCGTTTGATGGCCAGTGAGAATGATCTTCTGTGAATACCAGCACCATCTTCAATGATCTTGTCTTTGTTGAAGCTCCTCGTGCCGGAAGCAGACATCCGGCATTTGTCTTTCTGAATTTGTCCAAATGGATTTTTCTTGGCCGCCTTCACATATTTACTTAAATCCTCAGACTTTAAAATCATTCCTCCATATGCACTCTTAGCAGCTGCTGCACTGTTCTCATCTGAGCAACCAGATTTCCCAAACAGAGACTTAAGGTAAGCCCGGGAAGCCTTCAGCTTTGACCCCAGTAATGACTGCTTGAACTTTCTGGTCCAAGACTTTTTTGGGTTTTCATGGATAAAGCCACTCACTTCAGTTGCATACTCCAAAATATACTCTTCTGGGTTCAGCTCTCTGCTAACCTGGCAAGACTCAGAAGGTGAGATGTTGCAGGATTCAAATGGAGTGCTGGTTGTGGTTGGAGTTGGGGCAGCAGTGTTCATCAATGGTGTGCTATAGAATTCTTCGAACATATCTTTTCGGCTATCAAATGCAGAAGTGGAGTTTTGCAGTAGTTTTTCAACCATTTGTAAACGAGGGGGAAGGTGGAGGGGAAGGAGCTTTCCTTTGTAGAAAAGCTCATCAGCTGGGGAAGTTGAGGGAGGCTCTCTCTCTAGGGAAATGGATGACATTTGAAACTCAAACTCTCTGGGGTGTGGAGGAGAGCTCATGGAGTGGCACAGGTAGGCAGAGTACGAGCTCACTTCCATGTCGATGTAGTCGTCGTCTGCATGGTCACAGGATACGTGATCAACGGCCATGATCACTTCTGTGCTGCTAAGACAAGGCTCTGTGCTGTTTGAAGAGTTTTAGCTTACTGCAGGAAGTGGAGCTTTGTGGATGGTTTTGAAGGTATTATGCAACCTTTAAAGCTTGTCCATGATGCCAAGTTATAGACAGAAATAACTGTATTTGAGAATTTTTTGAATCCTCCCAATTTCCAAATATAAAACTCCATGTGTGGACCATTTTCTGTTGGACCAGCGCTGATCCATTTCTTTACTTTTTTTTTATTTTTTTTATCTATGATTTATAAATTTGTGGTTGTTTGTTCTTATTTGCAAAAGGAAAAAAAAAATTGAGTGGGTGATGAGTTTTATTGGTTTTACAATGCCAATTATGCATCATTTCTCTCCTGGGCTCAGATTTCCTTGAGAAGCACTATATTTAGCATCATTATAAGACTTTAATTTGTTGGGACCATTTATACACTAATCCAAGTTCCTAACTTCAGAAAAAGAGGAAATATTGTGGTCAAGCACCATGATTAAAGGATTAGTACCTATTGATGACTTGCTTTAACCCCTTAATGATCATCAACTTGGGTTAATTGAGTGAAGATTTCATTCATTATCTGAGAATAACCAGCAATGCCTGCATTTGACTGCAGTGGACTAGCAGTCAAGTAACAGTAAACCCACCAGTGCCACCTATTTTATTAGTGAATTAAATACTCAAACATTTAGGCGCATGCACAAGAAAACAAGTACATATTTTTCTCAAACTCACTACCTTTTAAAATTAAATTTAAACTCAAGACCAACCCACATCTCAAAACCTGGCTTTTCTGCACTCCAAGAACATAAACAAATCTTCTCTCTCCCTCTCTCTTTCACTCAAAAGAAAACAAAACTTGGAACAGCTTTTCTGATCAGTAGAGTAATACTAAATACTTTGGAGCTAAAGAATCACTTTTAAGTACTTCACCTGATCTGCTACTTTTACTGGATTCCTGGGTTTCTTTTCTTTGATTTTTTTATTCTTACTTTTCAATTGCTTCTCAAAAGTTAAAGATTATATTTCTTGAAAATTCTTTTGTTTTCTGTAAAATGAAACAGGAAAAAAAAAATAGAGAAGATTTTATTGTAGTGAAGGAGAGAATTGTCAACCTCATAAAGAGCCAACACACAACCCGACATTTGGTGGTGGGAAAGGGAAATTCCGGATGCAATGCCTGCGAGTCTCGAGACTTTTTATTTGTCTTCTCCTTTAACACACTCCCCATCTTTATTTTCCATCTTTTTCTCTTGTTTTCTTTCATTTCCTTATTTTTAACCACTAACAGAGCAATGGGATTCCCAACCTTTTTCAAAACCCAAAATGGTTGGTTATGGCTCTTCTGTTAGCCTATTCTATTCTCAGACACACTTCCTCGTCACTTATTAGCTACTAAAGTTGACCATATAATAATTTGTTCTGTTTGGTCTTATTTTGAAGCAATGATTCATATTAACGTCAGTCGTTTCACGCACTAGCGAGATTGCTATCAACCGTTAATGCATTGTGAGCTGATTGGGAGTAATCCATTCACTTCGTGAGTGATTGACCCTAGCAAAACTCTTGTTGGTAATCCTTATCAAATTCTGAATTGTCATTGAAATGTATATTACCAGGGGATACAAAACTGAAAACAAACAGAAGCTCAAAAGAATTGAATTGTTTAAAAGAAAGAATAAAAAATTTGAATCATTTTGTTCTTTTTCCAGACAGCCGGCACTAGAAAGGATCCACAACTGTCCTCCTGTAGTAAGCATTCAAAAATGTGTTTTTTCTTTGCCTTGGGTCCGGACTCCAAAATGTACATTTAAATACAACCCCAGCAAAGATTTTAAGAGTTTGATATGTCAAGGCACCCCCCACCCCACTTGGATTGGATTGGATTGGACATGACCTGCCCCAAACCCAACTCCACAAGCTCTTATTCTCCATATCCAAGTTTAACTCTTGAATCATCAAATAACCAAGATATTGTCATTATGCAGAGACAAATTCTGTCACAAATCATATTGAAAAGCAAAGAATAGCCACAAATTCCATATGAATATGAGCCCACAACTCTAAATCCAGGATGTTTGAGCTTTCTGATTGGTTCAAGGATTGACATGTAGAGCCTCTCTGGCTCTACTATTGGGGCACCCTTGCCTGGCATCCACCAGCACCAAGAATTGCAACAGCAGCTAAGCAGCTTCAAGCAAACCTCTATTGGAAGTCATTTTAGAGACAACCTTTAGAGAGGATTTTTGGGTGGAGGAATTCCCAGCCCACTAGCTTATGTGCCCTTGTGCTGAAAACATAGGAGGCCCTGCATAATGATGGTGCTCTTGAAAGATAAAACAAAATTTATACTTATATATCAGGAAACCTTTTCAAAGCTACATAAACAAAAAAATCTCGAAATCCCACTTTCTTCTCTGGGCTCCTCCATCTGTGATTGTGGAAGCATCAGAGGCCCCCTTAAACATTAGGTGGGCATCACCCATTTCAGGGAAAAGAAGAAATTGTAGCCACATTCTCATTCATATTGAACAGTGCTACGAAACTCGGTGCCCGTACACAGATAAAATAAAATAAAAAATTGACCAAGAAACTCCTGTGGTTCACCAGCTACATCCAAATTACACTTTTCATTCACTTGTATTCCATATTCGAGCATATAGGTTCGAGAATTTAAAGAAGGATTAAATTAACAAATTGATAATCCGTCACTTGTTACATATTAGTTACAGAGAAGCATGTGTGGCTTTTTGGAGGTCAGGTACAGAGTTATATATCATGTTTATAATACACAGGTTTTTTACGAAACTTGCAATGACGGTGACCCAGCCACCATAAGTATTGGGGTCTATTTGGCTGTTGATGAATCACCAGATCTTAGTTCCCTTTCAAGCTCGTCGAATTCCCAGTCACCAATCTCTTCTGCCGAGTAGTCTTGACCAACCTTGCCAAACTCCGATTCCAGCTTTGCTAGTTCTGCTTCAGTGTCATGCATTTGCTCTGCCTTCACTGCACCTGACCCAGGATGCTTATCTGTATCAGCTTTCTGCGCTCCTGTGCTCTCTGTTGGGAGAGTAAATGGACCACTCTGCGGCTTCGTTTCTGATTTTGGGGTTGGATTCTCCAATTGTAGATTTGGTCTCTCAATAGCTTCAAATTGCTCCCTTAATTTTTCAATATCATCAAACAGCTCCTTAACCCTAGGGTCATCTTTCCTGGAACAGGCAAGCAAAGTACATCATATTCAGGGGGCTTGGTGAATATCTTCAGACAGTGTGTACAAAGGAAAAGAGATAATTCATACACCCCCACAAGTTCATACCTGGAAATTTCAGCTCGTGGGCCATAAAACTGCTCCTTGATGTTATCTACTACACTAAAGGTGGTAATAATCTGGAGCAAACCAACAATATCAATGTTTGTGCTTGTTAGCATATAAATGTCACACTACAACACAAACAGAATAGAGCACATTATAGGACCAAGAAAGCATTAGACACATAATTGAAGCATCCCTAATTCATTACTTTTTTCAGACTACTTGCAAAAGAAATTTTGGATCATACATGATATGCAAAAATAAGACTTTGACAGAGAATATATATATCCATCCATCCTGACTCGTTTATTCATTTTTTTGTTTTTTGAAATTTCACATGCTAGGAACAATAACCAATACTCTCACTTTGGGAAACTGAGCAGAACATTCAACTATAAAGGTCACTCCTTTCAGATAGCAGAAAAACCACAATGTGCTGATAAGGAGAGATCTATGATTATGTTGAACTCAAAGTTTTTCACAACATTTTTTTACCTTGGTTTCGTGGTCCAAATATTCCTCCTCAAGATTATTTATTGGATTTAATACTTTAGAATCCTCGCTTTCTGCAGTAGATGCCATCCTTGACCTGTCTCGTCAGGTCAAAAGAAATTAAGAACAAAGCAAGTAAAATGAAGGTGCAACCATCACAGTGCAACAAACAACATTACCCCTCGCTCAAATTCTTTAGGTTCTCTACAAATTTCCCTATACGACTGATAGAAGGCCCCAACTCTTTCTGCATAAAAGATAAAAGGTGTATCTCAAGAGTATCAAAAGAGTTATAGATAGATAGACAGACAGACAGACAGACAGACAGACAGATATATATATATATATATATATATATATATAGAGAGAGAGAGAGAGAGAGAGAGAGATTCAATACCTTGTAAGCAGAGAGATGATCAATGGCCAAGTTCAAGAAATAGTCCTCATGTTTCACCAATTCATCGCTTAAAATTACAGAAAAAAATAGTTATTTAAACAATCATGTATAGATTTCAAAAAAGAAAACGATCCAATTTCACTACACTTCTCAGTGTAAAGGAACAAAATTGCTGACAAAAGGAGCAATGAGCATTTAGCAATTGCATAGAGTTGAAGAACTTACTTGACCTGCTTCTCCTTCATATCTGTATATGAGCGCTGGAGAACCCAAGTATCTTCAAGAAAATTAACCCAAGTCTTTATAATATCTGCCTCTACCCTACATGAGGCAATGGATTTCGATAGCTCATCTTCCTGTTAACAAAACAAAAATAAATATTTAAATGATGCAAAGGACCTAAAGGTGCAATACCATGAAAGTATCCAGAACATCACCAGCTCTGGAAAAAAATAACCAAGAAAATAATCTAAACCTTTGTTTCGCAGTGGGAAACAATCTTATTGTTAGCTTCTTCAAATTGTTCCCTCTCTTCCCTGGTATTGCGAAGGCGGGCATTAGCTGCAGCCAAGGATATATTAACCTAGAACAGATGGCTAGTGTTTAGAAGTCACAATCAACAAAGAGAAAGTTAATTTAATATATATAAGGAGGAAAACCAAAGCATATAAACCTTTTTCAGTTGAGCCTCAAGGTCATCTCGTTCTTTTTCAAGCTCTGTAATCTCAGCTGTTATTTCCTGAAAATGGTCATTGAGACAAACTAAAATTCCCTTCCCAAAACTTATGGCATACGTGTACCAACCAAGCATTGCCTCCCTACCACATCTATAACATGGATTTACAAAGATCATGAACCAAAAAGAAAGCTTTTACTCGAAGGAGAAAAATGGAAGGGAGATGGTATATGCACTCAAAATTAGCTTCCCGCACTCACACATGAGGATGCAAGAAGCTTCTTTTGAGTGCAAATAATATTTCCCGAAAGAATAAAGAAGCTAGTAAAAACATTTTGACATATTTCAAACTTGATAAGAATGCAATTACATACTAAAGACCTCTCTACTGAAATGTGAGTACAAACTTCATGTCGTTACATTTATAGGTAAGTAATGTTGAAGAACAATACCTTCTCTCTTTCAGTCACGTCACTTGCTCTGGCTACACGAACTTTTAGTGCCTCCTCCTTTTGAAGTCTGTCATTCATAAGGAACAAAGAAAGTAATTTTGTTTTCCCTAAACCTGGCATCTAATAACAATAATAGATCAAGCACAGACTACACGTCATTACTTTTAATCAAATCAATGGTTTTCACTGGAACTACACAGTTACAAAAAGCAAGGCTTACTGAACCTTTCTATGGATACACCAAGCCAAATCATATAAACTTTCTTTTTAATGTTTTAACATTTTCCAAGAGTTTTTTATTATTATTATTATTTTTTTTAGAAGAACATTTTACAATAGTATTTTTAGACAACAGGAAGTATATTAATGAACACACATATTACAAGAAAAAACAATGTAACAACACGATTTAATACTAAAGAAAAGCAACATAAAACAAATGGTTCCAAAGTTGTTACACCTGTGATCTGAAATACGATTTTCAGCTTTTGCAGAGGAGCTAGCCAGAGATTCTGACAAGACCTTCAATTTATCAACCTGCTTATACAACAAAAATAACGTCGGTCACAGGAGCTTTGTACCTTGAAAGGAAATCAGCATTTTCTGGGTACACAAGCAACAATCAAAGGATCGAGTTGCACTTAACTCAGAAAATATACAAAGCAGGGATTACCAGCAAATACAAGATAGAAGCAAAAGGGAAAAGAATCAGACACAGCATAATCAAGGATGATTTTGTTGTCAAACCATGTAACTAAGTAAGAATCGTGTTTTGGATCGCATCATAAACAATGTCAATTTTTTTAGGCGAGGTCCCATAAGGCATTGATTTATTGAACAAGACACAAAAAGTAAACCTTTCACACGTTGTGAATCAACAAACAAGCTCCTAGGACTAAACATATATAGTTGCAACCCCATAACTAAATTGAAGGATTTGCAGCATCTAGCAGCCCATGTCCATGCTAAATAGACACTTTTTCAACATCTTCAGCCAAAAGCTTGACTGTCACAAGGACCACATGACACTGTTAAAACCCTCAAATCAAACAGCATGAAGGTCACCAGAAATAAAGGCAAGATGCTGCCAACAAATTTAAAACCATGCTTTCAGATGCATAACCAAATGATAACAGGCAGACCGAGAAATACATACTTTTTGAGCATGGATCTCAGGAGAATCTCCATTGTTCAACAACTTTTTCTTCAGTAAAAGCCCTTCTAATCTGGAACAAGCTCGAACTTGTGCAAGTGCTTCTTTTAATGCCTACCAGAACTTAGGGCTGTCAGATCCATATTTCCATAATTTTTATACTCATTTAAATGTTAAAGAACTTTCATGCTTATGTAAACATTAGCCAATTTAACTCATTAAAATTCCATCATAGAGCCATTAGTCTTCTACTTGATGGTATTTGACATCTCTTTGGCACAGTGGTACTTATACCATGAGGCACACCAAAAAATTATAATGACAACCATCCTCACCTCTATTGTTTCCAATTTTGTTTCTTCTGATGCTTTGTCATGACCTTCAGTTGAAGGCTTCAGAGGGGTGGTCGTTGTGTCAAGCTTCTTCCTTAGACTAGAGACTTCTTCATCTATTCTGTAACAAGATACATTTAAACAGGTAAGAAGAAATTTTTTGGCCCATGATTGAAGCCTAGCATCATACTTTTACACTTTTTCCTACCGCTATGAATAATTAAATCTCTGAGGTCGCCAGCTACAAAAAATTTATAGGAACAAAAGACAAATTTATTTGCATAAGCATATATCTAGCAAGTGCCAGCACTAAACCATATCTAAACAAGAAGGGAAACCCACTTCCTATTCTTCATTAAAAAAAAAAAGGAGATTAACATCCATAAGATCAGACTTTATCATGATCAATTATCAACTGGTAAATAAAACTAGGTTATGTAGACATGACATGTTACTCATGAAATTGCTATTAGCTTAATGCCTCCCGAGGGCGCACGCACACACACACACATATATATATAGGGAGAGAGAGAGAGAGAGAGAGAGAGAGAGAGAGTCTGTTATTTTTTGCACACCTTATGACATCAGCATTAATCTTTAACCCCGTAATTGCACCTTGTGCAAATTGGAGCAATTCCTCCCGTTTTACCTGAATACAAAGGAAAACGATGTACCAGTATGAGCCAAAAGAAGAACAAGTCTTGCATGAATTGAATGGAGTACTCAATACTCCCATTTGCTTATGTAAATCAGTTAGAGCTATATACTACACTTTAGTGGATCACGTAAAAAAATGTTACATGAAAATTCCCAGAGGGAAAAGAATGATAACGGATTATATCGATATAAACTTTATGGAAAATATATATCAAAATTTCTCCAGAACTTCACATTTGTTGATATGATCTTTAAGAGCACTTTTTTATGTCCTTACCAATACTTCATCTTCATAGCTTGAAAAAGCTTTTTCCAGATCTTGTATACTGCTCACTATTGCATTATGAACTTCTTTTCCTCCAGTAAGACAGAGCCTGCAGTTTCATATAATATTAAGATTTTTTAAAAAAGGTCCTAGTATGGCTAACCCGAATAAATAATACTGGCACTTAATAGCCCACGAGCATGCATTAAACACAAGTACAGTCTTGCTTCTCACCTAAACATCTCCATCAGCAGGGCAACCTCTTCATCATTCGGACCTTCAAGAATCTGAAGCATAGAAAAGAGTTAACCTGCGGTTAACTTTCATAATCAGCAATTTCAAATTATATAAGATTATTTACATTCATTCCAGTTTTAGAGGTGTTAGGTATTTGATGGTAGCTATAAGTTTCCTCATCATCCTTTTTCCCTTCCTTGATTAAGAAAAATCCACCTGTTTTGATTACAGACGGAAACACTACAGGTTTCAAAAACCAAGTGCATATGTGGCAGTGTCTAAGAAAAACCAAAGGCAGGCTGCTCAACAAAATCATTTCCAACTTTGATCATTTTTCCACAATGCTTTCATTAAGTGCTACCCCCTAACTTATGAAACAAGCATTCTCTTCATGTAGAACATCAAGGTCATCCATTTTAACATCATTGGTTTGGTGAGCTAATTCTAAAGCATCATTAGTTTAAAAAAGAAAAAGAAAATAAAAACCCATTTGACATAGTTCATTTCAATGATATTTTCATTTCTCAAAGACATACCATAGACAGTGTTATGCCTTCCAGAGCCTGACTTTGAAGAAACACTTCGCGGAAAGTCATGGGTTCACCGCCAACATCAGAGTCATAGTACAAAACCTATTCACATTATCAAAAAGTATAAGATTCCACTGCAAACTAGACTACAATGAACCCGAAAAAGCTGAAAGAAATAAGGTAAAAATTGAACCAGAGATATTCTTCTTCGAATATCGTTGGCGTCCTCAGAAGCAGTAGGTTGCTCGACTGCGTTGTCTTTTTCTTCCACAGAACCCGGAGAAAGCTTCAGTCTCTCGACCTCTCTGAGCATAATCACCCACCTTCTCAGTATCTCAAGTCTTTCAGCCCCCCTGCAAGACACAGCTGCTTCTTCCAATCTCTGGATACTCTTCTTAACACTTTTAAAACTACGAGATCCCTGCAAATCAGATGAAGAGAAAATGTAGTTGTAATATTTTATTTTCGGTGTTGAATGAGAAAACTGGTGGAAATTTTGAAATTACCATACGGTCCTGAAAGCGTTTGGCGCTTTCGGCTACGGCTTGGCCGGCATGCTGGACCACGGAGTCGGCATAGTTCTTGACGGTCCGAGTGAGGTTGTTCTTGTTCCCAGCCTCCACGGCTTTGCTCACAGCCGATCTTATCCACGACATTTTCTCTTGACTTTTTTTTCTCAGCTAAAAAAAAATCAGAAATTTTCTAAAACAAAGCTGAAAGTTTCTGGTTTTGGTTTTTTAGAGAGAGAGAGAAAGAGAGATCGATGAAGGCTTAGGGTTTGGGTTTGGGGAGTTTGGGGTTTGGGGTTTAGGATAAATGGGGGAAGGATTGGGGATTGTTTGGGAGAGCCATTTCCAGTTGCCACAGAGAAGAAGAGAGGGTGAAACAGTCAGCGTTACGTTGCCACGTTTCTGGATTTAAGCGCCGTCGTTTTGAGGCACTTGGGTGCTGTCCTTGGTTAAACTTTAAAATGCACCAGTCTAGACAAACTACCAGTCTACTTCTAGCTTAACACTTTATTCCTTTTATTTTCTTTTTGTCTGGAGTTTATTACTTATTTTCTATTTGAGTTTTTTATTTGGAAAGTCAATTGAGTAATCGCGTTTTACATTGACGTAGCTTATCATAGTCAATCAGTTTAATTGTTTTGATTTGCAAAGTTAAGTGGTTGAAGAGTAGTTACCGTGGTTGAAGAGTAGTTACCTTTGTATTGACAAAAAAAGTAGAGCAATTACTCGAGTAATGTTATTCTTATTACATTTGTATATCATATTTTTATACCAAGGCAGGGAAAGTGGGTATCAACATCAATTGAAAAATATCAATAAATCATAAAATATATATATTAAATTAATTTTAATTCATATTATTCACCTCATTTGCCAAATAAAATAATATGAGAATATGATATACAAAAATGTGTCCTCCATCCCAAATATGTATTCGAACATTCATCCTTTGACATTGTTTGTATAAAATAAAATAAAATATTGATTTTTTCGGATATTAAAAAGGTTTATGGAAAGGTAGGGGTAAGGTGCAATGGACCTTTCTGAATTTTATTAGCCTATTCTTTTGAAGTTTGATAGACGGCGGCCCACCGCTATCAACTTATGAAGCAGAGTCCAATTCTTTTATTGGGCCCAAAACAGAAAAACATCTTTTTTAGTACTGAGAAATAGTAAAGGGCCCAAACACGATCTGCCTGCCCAACCGTAACTCTACATTTGCTCAGGACACCCAGAATTATTTCAAAAGCAAAATTACAAAAAACCTCCTCCTTCTGTATCAGCTTCCCCTCAACACTTGTCAGTCATGCAAGACCTCTGATTTAATTAGGCGGCCTCAAGGCGATCATGCATCAAATCCATTTTTCTTTTTTTTTGGTGAACAAATCCATTTTTCTTTAAATGCCACTAAAAACGAAAATATTTACGATATGAACGTAAAGTAATAAAAGCGAAACAATAAAATAATTTTTAAAAGTAGACCTATTTCAGTCACCAACTACTCTTTTTTTCTTTTTTTTTTGTCAAAGTCACCAACTACTCTATCAGTTGGTAATTCACTTATATTATCGTAAACATCACATCTTTCACTTCTAAATGCTTCATTCTATTAAAACGTCACATCTTCATTAGGCACGAAAAGTAGGTAGAATTTCAAGCATATGGTGCCTGATCTCGAACGAATCGCCATCTTCTCGTGTAGGATACACAATGCAATTAGGGACATCATCGGGACGGCAGCCAATGACTCTCATAGTGGTCTGCCTGTTGCAAGTAGTGCTAATGCCATGTTACCCTTGGTGTCCACAAAACTTGTAAACAAATTATGCAGAAAAGTCTCATGCAATGAACAATCCCACGCTGAATTAATTTCTCGTCGTTGTCTGTGTAGTGTGCGCTCTGTTCTGGATCAAACTGTGCAACCTTGTAGTTTTGATATGGTCTGAACCATGCAGTTTGCAGAATCTGAAACAGAAACGAAACTATTCAATCATAAATAAAATAAAATTAAAATATAAATTTATTTGGACGAAAATTGAAAATCAGAAAAAGTTTAAACAAAAAATTAACTAAGAATAAGATAAAAACAAATTAATTGAAACAATCCCCGGAGCGGCGCCAATTTCTTGATAGGATTTTTAGTATCTCTGCAAAGAGGGTTAAAATCACTGAAAATACTTGCAATAATACAAGGTAATTGTAATATAAATGCTCATGCAAGGTCGTTGTCCTCAAAGATTGTTTGACTAATTTGTAATTAAACTAACTCTTAGTTAATGATTAAAATAGATTTTATCAAAGATCATAAATTTATGAATTTGAAAAGATTAAATTAACAATAAAAGAAATTGGAAAGTTGGGAAATTGAAGAAAAGCAAGTTTTAAAAACCAATTTATAAAAGCATTAGGGTTTCACTGTCACTTAGCAATCCTATGAATTTTTACCAATTACTTATGATTTGCACATGCCACTTTAAAGGTTAGGTTTTCCTAATTTATATTCTACTTGGAACCTCCAACATAGAACGTATATCTAACATACAACCCGTCAGGACGTTCGGATTAAATATGAACATGAAAGACTCATTACGTTTTGTGAAAACCCTTTGAAAAACCATGCAACCCTTAAGACGTGGTGTTCATCTTAAGTGAAATTACAATTATTAACCACAAGAAGCCAGCGTCAATTCCAGGGAACCCTCCGACCAAAATTGCATCCAATTACTTTTCTAAAGATCCTAATGGTGATCAAGCATTAAGACAATTAGATAGTTTAAAACAGTGATTAACAATTCAAAGTATGCATGCAATCAATCATAAGCAATTAAATAAAAATCACATATTCATACTAAGGTTCAAGGCTTCACCCTAGCAAAGAGAGTTAGTTACGCATAATCATAACTAAAATCCAAGAAAATATCATTCCCATGAATAAGAATAAAAACATCCTGAAGTAGAAGTTCTTCAAAAACCCTAGCAAAAGTCGCGTTCCTAAAGCCAAAAGAGAGATGTCCTAAAATTATGTGAAACATAACTTATATACCTCCTAAAACCCAGCTGCCCAATCTCCACAAGGAAACTAGGTTAAAATAAAATAATACTAGGAAATAAAGTCCAAATTGGACTAGGAGAATCTGCAAACAATCTGCCCAGCCACGTTTTGGGCTCAAATCTCCTCCAAATCAGGTCCAAGATAGCTCGTTTTAAAGATAAAAACATTATGAACATATCTTCAGAAGGTCACGAACCCATCTGAGGTCATCTTGGGCTCCAAAAACGCAATAAAGGCCCAAACCGTCACTATTCCAGGACCGCGCATTACTCCTTTATTTTATTGCCAGAGAATAACCGCTTTGTACAAAAATATGAAATTTTGATATGATCAAGCTAAGTGACTCATGAACGTCCTCCAACTGGAATTACTCCAAAATTCGTCCATTTGATTATGTTTTTCTCCGGAGGAAGTCGAAAGCCTTATATTAGAAATATAATTCAAAGTATCAAAATTCTTCCAAAATATTAACCAAAATATACTAAAAATATGGTTAAATATATAATATAAAATATGCCCATCAAAATACCCCGAAACTTAGCTTTGTTTTTGCTTGTCCTCAAGCAAAACAAGACTCAAACAAAAATAAAAACTTAACAAACTAGACACCTGACTAACACTTAAACAAGTCAAAACTTCCACTTTCAAGTTGCAATCCATAGCAAATTTTAAAAACTTGAACATCTTTTCAATAGATTCAACTAATCCCACCACAGAGTCTAAGCTATTTAGAATCAATTAGAAAGGAATACACAAACTTCCTTCGGTGTAAAGTGAACCATCATAGTTAAGGAGACTCGACTAAAACCCTTACCTCTCATCCTTTTTATTCATACTTCACATACTTATGGAATCATTCTCTTCTTTCTTTATTCTTTTTATATAACATTTTTTTTATTTTTGTAACAGTAGTGGTCATGCAATGTTGGTTCCCTTAAGCTTTCGATCCAACCCATGTAGCGAGCTTTAGGTCAATGACTCCCAAACCACCAAGGCTTTAAGGCACTAGGTGTAGAACACCCCTAAGGACTTATTAACTAGAGTTGAAAAGGCTACGAAACCAACTAACCACTCTGCCCCATGCAAAAACTCTACCGTTTGACTCGAGAATCACTGCTGATTACGAAGGACTGGCCCGATTACTAGGCAAAGCCTCGGGTGAGACAATTATTACTTTATAACACATACTAACTTTATTTTATATAGAACAAAAATTAAAACACACTTAGACAAAAAGTAAGTATTTCAATCTCACTCTCCACAAACCATGTTGATGTGATGTGCAAATTTCAAAGTATAATTCATGAATTAGTGTCTAAGCAACAATAAATAGAAAAGGCTCTAATGTGGGATTAATCTTCACCATGTCCATTTGTTCTAATGATAATTAAAAGGACTTTTTCCTAGAGCCTAGAGCTAACAGCTCTCTGCGGCCATTTGTTTGTCAGAACCCACATGGGTGCGTGCATATGTTCATTCATGCCATGCTTTTGATTTTTTTTTTTTCGGTCAAAATCAAAAACCAGCAACGCCATTTACCCCCTCCCCCCACGCATTAGTCATTTCGCTCAAACCCATATGCCTCTCTCTGTTCATTTTCCTCAAAACCGCATAATATGCTTGCAGCTCAAAACCACAGTTCAGCTCACTCTCCCTCGTCTCTAAAACCAAAAACCGAAGCCTTCATCTGCGACATTTTTCTCAGACTCAAAACGTATCTCTTTTTCCGCACATTCATGTGGCTTCATTTGTGTGAGGGCGCCAAATCCAGAAGACCTTCAACAACATCAAAATCACCATCCTCTGCGGCCCAACGAGGAGACCAATCAGATCCTCGCCGAGATCTGTTCCGATTCCGACCCCAACGAAAAATTCCACACTCACACCTGCGCAAATATTTCTTTTCTCAAAGAATTATTCGTGATTTCTTTCTAAAACCCAAAAGCATGTTCTCTTTTTTAGCCTAGGTAGACCTTTGATGGCGTTGAAAAGCATCGTTGCTTTGGGTATTTCAAAACCATCCATTTCCAGCACTGCCTTCATCTCAACTTTCTCTCTTTGCAGAGCAAAAAGAAACCGAAGTCGCCCTTTTGTGGTTTGCTCAAAACTCAAACCCTTCCCTCTCTCACCTGCGCCCACTATCTATTTGGCTCTCTCTGGCGAATTACTTCTGGCAATTTCGCAGCAGACCGCTATCGGCTTTCAACGTCCAGCGCATAGCAGCTTCTCCATGCTCTCTAAACGCTACACTCCATGTCGTTTTGCACCCCATACCCATGGAAAATGGTAGATCCCACCTCCACGTATGTTAGTGTTCATTTTTTTTTCGTTTCATAGATCTAACATATGCAATTGTTTCCATCTGTGTGAGGACACTCGGAGCTCCGTGAATGTAGGTGTATCTATGGACGGACAACCCCCAAACTTGCCAATCTGAGCTGATCTACATCGCGCATTGGTCTCTGCAAAAATCTGAAGCCAGCCATCCCACCGAGGTATAAACACGATCCCCTGTAGAATTTCTAACTTTCACAATATTGTGTGTTGTAAATGAGTCATAACTGATCAAAATTATGTTTCTGAGCTTGGGTAACAGTAAGCCTCGCATTTTGTGAAAGTAATTAAGAACAAGATTGATTATTGTAGACTTCATGGCCTGATCTGTAGAAACTAACTAAAACAACCTCGGTTGATGGAGGTCTCAATTTTTGCTTTAACTTACTCAGAACTGAAGAATCTCGTTGCCTTATCTTGAGATACTTATCCACATTCTTTTTTTTTTCATCTGCTTCAAGTTTAGAGTTGCATCAACCTTGGAAATACTACGTGGAGATTGGCAGATGTCAGCCTGCAAGTCAATCTTTAAGGTGGGAGTAGGTATAATATTGAATCCCTGCAAGTTATGTTGTTGTAAATCTGGTGTATGGATATGTGAATATTCTGCTGGGTGCATGATTCCAGTATAGGAATAGCTGCCGTTGATGTTCATGTAGACTTGCTACTGGGTGCATGATTCCAGTGTAGGATTGCTGCTGGGTGCATGATTCTAGTGTAGGATTTTCCTGTTTTTTATGCTTGCTGCTGCTGATGGTTGTCCTGCATTGAATCAAATATGTGTGAGGAGTATAAAGAAATTAAAAACAACTAGATAAAGAAAAACAGTAACAAAGTTTATGTATTTATTTTTCGAAAATAAAAGAAGTAAAGAATTTAGAAAAATTGGGTTGCCTCCCAATAAGCGCTTTATTTTAAGTATGTAGCTAGACATTACAAAAGCCCGGTGGTCAAATCTCTGGTTCCTTCAAAGTCAAAGACTCGTTTGCAGTGTCAAAAGGTGTCTCCACATAGGGTTTCAGCCTGTGACCATTCACCTTGAATGTGTTGCCTTTAGCCTCATTAGTTATTTCAACTGCCCCGTGAGAAAAAAACGTGAGTCACCAGGTAGGGTCCAGTCCAGCGAGATTTTAATTTCCCTGGAAATAACTTGAGCCTTGAACTGAATAACAGAACCTTTTGCCCTGGCTGAAATTCCTTCCGTAAAATTTGACTGTCATGAAATGCCTTAGTTCTTTCCTTGTAGATGTGAGAACTGTCATAAGCACCTTGACGAATTTCCTCTAGTTCATTCAGCTGCAATTTCCACTTTTTCCCAGCTGAGTCATATGCAAAATTTAATTCTTTAATGGCCCAGGTAAGCTTTATGCTCCAACTCTATAGGTAGATGACAAGCCTTCCCATAAACAAGTCGAAATGGTGACATCCCAATAGGAGTCTTATAAGCTGTCTTGTACGCCCACAAAGCATCATTTAATTTTAAACTTCAATCCTTGCGTGTAGAACCCACTATTTTCTCCAAAATACGCTTGATTTCTCTGTTTGAAACTTCAACTTGACCATATGTCTGTGGGTGATAAGGTGTAGCCACACGATGATTAATCCCATATTTTGCCAGGTAGATTAGCAAATGGTTTATTAATAAAATGCGTGCCCTCATCGCTAAGAATAACGCGTGGAATCTCAAAATGTGGAAATATAACCCCTTGGAGGAACTTCAGGACCACTGATTCTTGATTAGTTGGTGCTGCAATGGCCTCGACCCACTTTGAAACATATTCCACAGCAACTAAAATGTATTGATTTCCGTAAGAAGATGGGAATGGTCCCATGAAATCAATACCCCAAACATCAAATAGTTCAACAATCAAGATACTTTGCTGGGGCATCTCATTCCTTCTGGACTGGTTGCTGACCATTTGACACCTATCACAAGCCTTGCACCATTTTTGTGAATCTTTAAAAAGTGTTGGCCAAAACAACCCACTTTGTAGGATTTTCTCTGCTGTCCGCTTTCTGCCCAAAATGTCCCCCACATGCATAATGATGAGCAAACTTTAAGACACTGCCATGTTCAGCCTCTGGAATACACCTGCAAATAATCTGATCTGGACAATACTTGTATAAGTAGGGTTCATCCCAAAATAGTGCTTCACATCAGATAAAAACTTCTTTTTCTCCTGGTAGAAAAAATCTGGATGCACCACACCTTTAGCTAAATAATTGACAATATCTGCAAACCAAGGTGTGTCAATTTGGATAGCAAATAACTGTTTCATTGGAAACTTTCACTCAATGGTAGAGAATCTGCCTCCATAACCTGGAATAATTAATCTGGATAAATGGTCAGCCACAACATTCTCACTGCCATTCTTGTCTTTTATTTCTAAGTCAAATTCTTGAAGTAAAAGAACCCAACGAAGCAACCTAGGCTTAGCATCCTTCTTAGACAGCAAGTATTTTAAAGCAGCATGATCGGTAAAAACAACCACCTTAGCTCCAACCAAATAGGATCGAAACTTCTCTAATGCGAACACAACTGCCAACAATTCCTTCTTTGTAGTTGCGTAGTTAAGCTGTGCATCATTGAGAGTACGACTTGCATAGTAAATGACATGGGGAAGCTTATCTTTCCGCTGCCCTAAAACTGCCACTACAACATAATATGATGCATCACACATTAGTTCGAATGGTAAATCCCAATATGGTGCAGCAATGATGGGTGCTGAAGTTAGGAGTGATTTCAACTTGTTGAACGCTTCTAAACAGGCTGCATCGAAATTAAATGGTGCATACTTAGCCAGGTAGATTGCACAATGGTCGGCTAATCTTGGAGAAATCCTTGATGAACCGACGATAGAAACCTGCATGTCCTAAGAAAGACCTCACACCTTTTACTGATGTAGGGCGGCAGCTTTGCAATAACTTCATTTTTAACCACACACATTCGCCAACCTGGAGTTAAACGTGTAGGTACAAGCTCATTATTGTCATTTTTAACCACTGTAATGCCTGACGTTTAGGAACAACCTGTGTAGGACTCACCCATTGACGTGCTGAAAATAGGATAAATCATACCTGCATCAAGTAATTTCATAACTTATCTTAGTGGGAGTTAAATCCGCTGCAATAATAACTGGCAGTGTCTCTGCATCTCCTAAATGTGCATATTTTAGATGTTCAGGTAAAGGTTTCAGCTCCAATTTTGGTGGCTGCTGTCTGGAGGGTTTAAGGGGCTGTTTAGGCTCCCCTAAGCTCTCATAAACATTTCGGAACCTTGGCGGCAGTTTGGGTAAACTGTCCAATGCGTGAATGTACTCAAAAACTTCTTCATCTTCATAATCTGTCCCAAGTTCCCCTTGTAAAACACGCAGCAATTAATCCTGTATATGAACTGGCATAAAAACTATCTTGAATCATATTGTCTACCACATCAATCCGCAAACACTCTTGCTGTTCATTAGGACGTTTTTCAGCCTCAAACAAATTGAACACCACATATTGGTCTTGAACTCGTAAGGTCAATGTCCCAGCTTCCACATCAATTAGAGTCCTAGCCTTTGCCATAAACGGTCTTCCCAAAATAATAGGTGTTTGAAGGTCTTCGTCCATGTCTAAAACCACAAAGTCTGCTGGTAGGTAAAGCTCATCAACCTTAATAATTAGATTTTCAATAACACCTCTTGGATAAGTGATTGAGCGGTCAGCCAGTTGAAGTATAATTGATGTAGGCTTTAAATCTCCGTGCCCCAATCGCTGAAAAACATAATTAGGCATTAAATTAATGCTAGCACCTAAATCAGTTAATGCACGTTTAAATTATTAGAATTTCCAATAGTGCAAGAAATTGTAAAACTCCCTTGGTCTTTCTTTTTAGGTGGCAATTTGTGCTGTAAAACTGCACTGCATTGTTCCTAAGAACAACTTTTTCAAAATTTGCAAGCTTCTTTTTGCTGCTACAAACTTCTTTTAAAAATTTGGCATAAGATGGAATTTTCTTGATCGCATCCAGCAATGGAATGTTGATTTGAACCTTGGATAATGTCTGCATAAAGTCCTTTAGTTGCTGATCTCTTGCCTTAGGAATTAGACGTTCAGGATAGGGAAGTGAGGGGTCATAAACACGCTGTAAAACCTGTTTTGGGGCAGTTTCATGATCTGCCAGAATATGTTCTTCTGCAATTTTGGGAGGTTCTGCCTGCTGCAAAATCTTCTGCATTATCCTCCACTGCTACCTGCTCTTTTTCAATGCTATTTTCATGATTGTCATAGCTTTTTCCACATTGTAAAGTCCGAACAACATTGCAATCTTCACGTCATCGTGGATTTGGCACTGTTTGACTAGGAAATTTGCCATTTTCTCTGCCCTGAAAATCTGTGCAGCTAGCTATCCAAATTGTTGCTCTAAACTTTTAATTGATGCTTCAACATTTTGAAATCTTTGGTTGCTATTGAGTTGTTGCTGCCAATTTAGCAAGCTGATCATCCAGAGATAGTTTTGATGGTGCAAAAGGTCTTTGTGCTTGCTGGAACGATTTTGCATTATTCTGATTGTCACTCCATTTGAAATTAGGGTGATCCCTCCATCTTGGATTGTATTGAGTTGCATATGCATCATTCCTAGGCCTTTGATAGCTGTTCATCATATTAACATGTTGCTCAACAAGTTCTGGGTAGGATTCTCTATGCGGGCATCCCAATATATCGTGTGTTGTCATGCTGAAAATAGTGCAAACTATTGTTGCAGGTGGCTGCCGCCGTGTAGAACTTGCTATCTGTTGTAGAAGAACATCAAACTTTGCATCAATTTTCTTCTCCATTTTTTCCATTTGTGCAGACATATTGGGAGAACCTACTGATAACTCAAAAATGCCCCTTTTTCTGTGAATGTTCTCCTGCCCATTGTTGAGATTCTGGAGCCATCATATCAAACAGTTCAAATGCCTCTCTTGCAGATTTGTTTGACAACGATCCTCCAGTTGAGGCATTCACATGGCTCTTAGATGTCGGATTAAGCCCATCAAAGAAAATATTCATTTGTGTATCTGCATCAATATTAGCATGTGGACACTTAACGTACATCTCTGTATATCTCTCCCATGCTTCATAAAACTCTTTATTAAGCTTCTGTGTGAATGTCAAAATCTCCATCTTGTAATTCAATGTCTTGGATGCTGGATAATATTTGTTCAAGAATTTTGTGTGTAACTGCTGCCAAGTAGTAATGCTATTAGCTGGTAGAGTGAATAACCAAGTTTCTGCCGTATCCTTCAAAGTGAATGGGAAAAGACGTAACTTAATAGCTTCAGCAAAAAACCCTTAATCAAAATGTTTTTGCACCCCACAATGAATTTTGCAATATGTATGTTCGCATCTTCATTAGGCAACCCATGAAAAGTAGGTAGAATTTCAAGCATATGGTGCCTGATCTCGAACGAATCGCCATCTTCTTGTGTAGGATACACAATGCAATTAGGGACATCATCGGTACGGGCAGCCAATGACTCTCATAGTGGTCTGCCTGTTGCAGGTAGTGCTAATGCCATGTTACCCTTGGTGTCCACAAAACTTGTAAACAAATTATGCAGAAAAGTCTAATGAACAATCCCACGCTGAAATAATTTCTCGTCGCGTCCGTGCAGTGTGCGCTCTGGTTCTGGATCAAACTATGCAATCTGTAGTTTTTGGTCTGGTCTTAACCATGCAGTTTGCAGAATCTGAAAACAGAAACGAAACTATTCAATCATAAATAAAATAAAATAAAAATTTATTTGGACGAAAATTGAAAATCAGAAAAAGTTTAAACAAAAAATTAACTAAGAATAAGATAAAAACAAATTAATTGAAACAATCCCCGGCAGCGGCGCCAATTTCTTGATAGGATTTTTAGTATATGCGCAAATAGGGTTAAAATCACTGAAAATACTTGCAATAATACAAGGTAATTGTAATATAAATGCTCATGCAAGGTCGTTGTCCCCAAAGATTGTTTGACTAATTTGTAATTAAACTAACTCTTAGTTAATGATTAAAATAGATTTTATCAAAGATCATAAATTTATGAATTTGAAAAGATTAAATTAACAATAAAAGAAATCGGAAAGTTGGGAAATTGAAGAAAAGCAAGTTTTAAAAACCAATTTATAAAAGCACTAGGGTTTCGCCGTCACTTAGCAATCCTATGAATTTTTACCAATTACTTATGATTTGCACATGCCACTTTGAAGGTTAGGTTTTCCTAATTTATATTCTACTTGGAACCTCCAACATAGAACATATATCTAACATGCAACCCGTCAGGACGTTCGGATCAAATATGAACATGAAAGACTCATTACGTTTTGTGAAAACCCTTTGAAAAACCATGCAACCCTTAAGACGTGGTGTTTATCTTAAGTGAAATTACAATTATTAACCACAAGAAGCCAGCGTCAATTCCAGGGAACCTTCCGGACCAAAATTGCATCCAATTACTTTTCTAAAGATCCTAGTAGTGATCAAGCATTAAGACAATTAGATAGTTTAAAACAGTGATTAACAATTCAAAGTATGCATACAATCAATCATAAGCAATTAAATAAAAATCACATATTCATGCTAAGGTTCAAGGCTTCAACCTAGCAAAGAGAGTTAGTTACGCACAATCATAACTAAAACCCAAGAAAATATCATTCCCATGAATAAGAATAAAAACACCTTGAAGTATAAGTTCTTCAAAAACCCTAGCAAAAGTCGCGTTCCAAAAGCCAAAAGAGAGATGTCCTAAAATTATGTGAAACATAACTTATATACCTCCTAAAACCCAGCTGCCCAATCTCCACAAGGAAACTAGGTTAAAATAAAATAATACTAGGAAATAAAGTCCAAATTGAACTAGGAGAATCTGCGAACAATCTGCCCAGCCACGTTTTGGGCTCAAATCTCCTCCAAATCAGGCCCAAGATAGCTCAATTTAAAGATAAAAACATTCGGAACATATCTTCAGAAGGCCACAAACCCATCTGAGGTCATCTTGGGCTCCAAAAACGCAATAAAGGCCCAAACCGTCACTATTCCAGCACTGAGCATTGCTCCTTTATTTTATTTCCAGAGAATAACCGCTTGGTAGAAAAATCTGAAATTTTGATACGATCAAGCTAAGTGACTCACGAACGTCCTCCAACTGGAATTACTCCAAAATTCGTCCATTTGATTATGTTTTGCTCCGGAGGAAGTCGAAAGCCTTATATTGAAAATATAATTCAAAGTATCAAAATTCTTCCAAAATATACTAAGAATAGCGTTAAATATATAATATAAAATATGTCCATCAGTGACTTGCCCTCTTGAATGACCGGTAAAACTTCCCTCCACGTTTTGAGCCTTTGAGCTTTCCCACGTGCAGGGACGTACCCAGGATTTTAAAATGGGGTGAGCTAAAGTTAGGTACTAAGAGCATCCACAATGGACTTCCTAAACCACCTTCTTAGACAAATTTTTTTTCTCTACATGCGAGGGTAGGGTGGTGCTTCTTCTTATTTATTTATTTTCTATGTGTTGTGTGTGAGTAATTTTATTTTTTTTCTCTTTTTTTTCTTTTGTTGTGTTGTGTGTGAGTTCCTTAAGGATGGCAATGGGTCAAATCAGGGGTGGGTATGTCATTCTCATCCCCATTCTCATTAAGCTTTTTTCCCCCATCCCGGCCTTCATACCCACAATATTCATATCGGGGATTCCCCATCCCCACCTTTGTTGGGGAACCCGCCCCATTATGGAAGAAAAAACCAATATATAACTACTTTGTTGAAAAAAAATAATAATACTAAGGCAAGATATAATCTATATATAAAGCAAAAGGAAGAGAATGGTGAAACATTCAAAATACCAGAAAATTCCCTTGGTTAATGCAAACATTAAGAATTGAAATTATTAATTAAATGAGGATAATATGGTAAGTTCACATTTTTTTCATATTAAAAAATTAAAATTAAAAGAAAAATCAGATAATAGACCCTATTTTTATGGAACACAATTACCCATTATCTTTTTTAATTCTAAAATAAATTTAAAATTTTCTAAAAAAATGCATCTGGAGGCGCGGAAGCGGGTGGGGAGAGGCTAGTATATACTTATAAGACAATATAAGAATGTTTATATATGTACTGGAAGTTAACTAAATAAATAAGTAATGTGGCTTAAGATTTCCATAAATTATATAAGTACATAATATAATAATATAAAATTTAGTCGGTACAATTACTTTAATAACATATTTATATATACTATAATATACCTCATCACAAAATTAATATATATATTCTAAACGGGGAGGGTTCGGGTTAGAGATTAACATACCATCCCCGCCCCTCCCCAAAAAATTCCCCGTACCCATCCCCATACCCGTTTTTTGTCATTCATACCCGACCCATCAAGGTCAAATCCCCACAAAGACCCTTGAGAAAATTGTCATCCCTAGAGTTCCCCACACCCCAACTAGATGAGGTTAGGTTATTTAAATTGGGTGAGCCCTCTTCTTTTTATTGACTAGGAGAACTAGATGAGGTTAGGTTATTGAAATTGGGTGAGCTAGAATTTTATTTTTTTGGCCGTAAAAAATAAGCCACTGCCAAACTAAAGTGCACATCTACACTCCCTGACCTTCCTACTTAACCACCCCCAACCTTGTATAGCCCAGGTTTGCCAAACTAAAATCCGTCCCTGCCCACGTGCACATCTACACTCCCTGACCTTCCTACTTAACCACCCCCAACCTTGTCCTAACGACACCAAACTCTCTACAAAACCCCCCCTGAAGCACCCCTTCAATCCTTCACCGGTCCCCTCCCCAATTTAAACGCACTGTTTCGTACAACAAATCCATCTCCATCGCCACACAAAAGCGTAACAAGGACTATCCAATGGCTGCACTACCAAATCTCACCGGACTTCAGATCGAGACGACGTCATTTCCACCGTCAGTCAAACCCCCCGGCTCCGCCAACACTCTGTTCCTCGGCGGCGCAGGTTCGTAAAACTTCTCACTACCGGGGCACCGCAACGGTCGTCCGTACTTAATTTGTCCAGCTAATTGTTTGTTGATTTTGGTTTTGATTGGCTGTGTGTTTGCTAATGTGCGCAGGGGTGAGGGGGCTGGAGATTCAGGGGAACTTCGTGAAGTTCACGGCGATTGGCGTGTACTTGGAGGAGAAGGCCGTGCCTCTGCTCGCCGTTAAGTGGAAGGGCAAGACCGCCCAGGAGCTGACGGAGTCCGTTGAGTTCTTCAGAGAGATCGTTACAGGTAACGGACTTCTTAAAACACGTGCTTAAAGCTTTGACTAGTATTTAATTTGACAGACAATTCAAAGGTTGTTATTTCATGTCTTAGCATAGGTTGAATTGAAATGCCTGATATTGTGATCCAATTTGAGCTAAAACTTGTTCACTTCATTACTACCAGAGAGAATGCAAAATTTTAGCTGATTTAATTTATCATGGCTTTTTTGTGGTCAATTTGACTAAAACCAATCAGAATTTCATAAAATTAGTTAGGATTAATGTGTTATCTTCTGGATCTGATGTGTTACTCTGTATGAAAAAAAACAAAAACAAAACTTGAGGCACAAGTTATAATCTTGATTATCCTTTCATAGGTCAATTTGAGAAATTCACTCAGGTGACAACGATACTGCCACTAACCGGCCAGCAATACTCGGAGAAGGTTTCCGAGCATTGCGTTGCGATTTGGAAATCAATCGGAATTTAAACTGATGCAGAAGCCAAGGCCATTGAGAAGTTCCTTGAGGTCTTCAAGGATCAAAACTTCCCACCTGGCGCCTCGATCCTTTTCACACAATCTCCCAATGGATCATTAACGGTTAGTACTACTAAACTTTTGTGATGTTTTTTAAGGGTTGAGTTTGTATTTTGCATCCGAGTTTTGACATCTTTGTTTGATCTCTTTCATTCCTACAGATTAGCTTCTCCAAAGATGCATCCGTACCAGAAGCTGGGAACGTGGTGATCGAAAACAAACTGCTTTCGGAGGCAGTTCTAGAGTCGATCATCGGAAAGCACGGCGTTTCTCCTGCAGCAAGGCAGAGTGTAGCTGCTAGGTTATCTGAATTGTTGAAGTATAGTTGTCATAATGAGGCCGGAAATGGGAAATTGCAAACCCAGGTGTAAAAGAACTGAGAGAGGAGAAATAAAAGTTTCTGAGTGATGTTCTTCTGTATTTTGTGAATTATCTACATATAATCTATGAAGCTACGAAAGTGCTCTGTCTTGTTTAATTTTAAGAAAATTGTCATTATTTATGAGAAGTAACAGTGTTGTTTTGTCGTGCTTACTTTTAAAATGGCTGAAGTTTACAATGATGGCTTCGGTGTTTCTTAATGAAATAGGAGATAACTTCAAGAAATTGTCACTGCTACATGCTCTTTTATCATCCACATTAACCAAATCAAATCAAATCTATGAATAAAAATTTATGCGCACCGGTGCTCCTCCTGGCATTTCATTTGTTCACTGCTTATTCTCAGCGTAAGTAACTTGCTTGCAACTTCTGTTTGATATTTGATATGTTATGTTGTTAAACTCTCGATTTCGCTTGAACACAAATTTTTACTTATCACTTTCGACCTTTCCAGTCACAATTGGATGTTTGAACATTGACTGCGGTAACAATGCTCTACGTTGGGATAAAAACTTGCTCCAATGGGTCACAGACAATGGCTACACCCAAGCAGGCATCAACAAGCAAGTTCCACAAAAGCAAGAACTTGAAGAGATGAACACCCTCCGATCCTTCCCTAACAAGGCACAACAAAACTGCTATGTTTTACCTTTCAGTACGCAAACCCAACGGGTCTTGGTCAGGGCCGGCTTCTACTATGGCAACTACGATGGTCTCTCGAAGCCTCCTTCGTTTGATATTCATATCAACGGTAGAAATTGGTCAACGGTCAACACATCAACGGTGGTGGAAGGGCCATTTGAGTCTTGTTATAAGCCTCAGCTTTGCTTCAAGATCCCATCTCTCTTATCTTCAATCCTGGTTATGATGGCTGGTGGGACTATTAGATTGCTTATGGGGGTTTCTTCAATTTTGTATCTGATATGTGGTTCATTGGGATTTAATCCAGCGGATAAACATCTGATAACCTGTGGATCAAAAACCAATGTAAAAGTTGGTGATCGTGTATTTGTATCTGATGAGTCTGATTCCAGTATCCTCTCAACCCCACAAAAAATCTCTGGCAATTCAAGTTCCATATCTTCCTCCTTAGACTCAGTTCTGTACCAAAGTGCAAGAATATTTAGTGGAACCTCCTTTTACACATTTCCAATAAGAAAACAAGGGTTCGCCTCTATTTCTCTCCTTTTGTTCATGAGGGTTACAATTTGAGCACATCAAAGTTCTCTGTTTCTGCTCAAACTTTCACCCTTCTCAAGGAGTTCAAAATAGAGAGCGGTTACCGCATGAGAGAATACTCTTTGAACATAACTTCGGACAGTCTAGTTCTCACCTTTACTCCTGCCACCAACTCATTTGCTTTTATAAATGCCTTAGAAGTTGTTTCGCTCCCGGACGAGCTCATTCCAGAGGATGCCATAACCGTTGGTTCAAAGGAAAATCACCAAAATGTGAGGAAGCAAGCATTAGAGACAGTTGTGAGGGTGAATATGGGTAATGAAACAGTGTCTCCCCAAAATGATACCTTGTGGAGACTTTGGGATTCTGATTATTCTTATTTGACGCACAATGGTTTTCCTACATTTGTTTCAAAAAAGAAGCTGTCAATTACACGACCTGGCCAACGGAGGATATTGCCCCTCCTTCGGTCTATGGCACCGCGACTAAGTTGGAATCGAAAAATGACCCTACAATAAATGCCAATCTGACATGGCCTTTTGATGTTGATCCTGGTTTTGAGTATCTGGTTCGGTTTCACTTCTGTGACATAGTCAGTGAATCTGCTCAACCTCTCATCCTCAAAGTTTATATCAATTCTCTGTTTGTTTCTAGTAGTCTTGATCTTAGAAATGTGACAAAAAATATCTTAGGCACCCCATATTTTATGGATGCCATCATGAGGGCAAGTGATAGCCAGAAGCTAAATGTAAGTGTTGGCCCAAATAATCCAGATGTAACTTACCCAGTTGTCTTTCTCAATGGGCTGGAGATCATGAAAATAAGCAATTCTAGGGTCAGCTTGGACTCTTCTTTTAAGAAAAGCTCTAAGATGAAAGTTGGTGTTATAGTGGGTTTGGCTGTTGGACTGTTCATTGCTATTGTGTTGACTGTTCATTGCCATTCCAGGACAGATGATGTTATGGTGAATGGAATGGAAAGTAAAGACACCGATAGCACAGCGATGTTTTTGGTCTCAAAAATGTTAATTATGTAGTCAATTAATGTGTTAATTATGTAGTCAATTAATGTTTGGCACCTACAATATTTGGGGGGCTTGACTAGGTTGGTTGCCTAACTAGTTTGGTTGCCTAACTAGGTTGGTTGCCTAACTTGGGGGGCTTGACTAATGTCTTAGGAATTTGTATATATATGTGTTGATTGTAAGTAATGAAAGCATAAGTGAAAAATTAGAAAATATTCTACAACTCTCATTCTCTCTACACTTTCCACTCTCTACTCTCAATATTCTCTATGTTTTAGCATGGTATCAGAGCCTAATGGCTAATCCTTAAGATCCTCTATCAAATTGAGAGTCGTTGGCATTTTTACATGTTGCTGTAAATTCTCTTGTTTCTATTAAATTTCCTCTCTTTTATCCTGGTATGGGCAATAAGTCCCTTGGCCACGATGGCCTAATTTGTTTCCTATGGGCACTACGTCTCTTGATCACCATGATCTCTTTCCTCCGTGAGCCTCGTCATCGCTCACCGAGCCATTTCCTTTCCTCCGCGAGCCTCGTCACTGCTCGCTGAGCCTTTTCCTACTCGGCATTGTCTCCTGCCCCTGCCGAGCTTTTTCTACTGCCGATGTTCCCTTTGCACAGCCACTCTGGTGTTTGCATCATCTCTCAAGCTCTAACGAGCTCTCTTGTGTTTTCTTATTTATGGTTTCTTTTCTCACCACCTATCACATACTTCTTACTTTATTCCCCTTTATTTCCTTAAATTATTTCTTCAACTCTATTTCCATCCCATTTTTGTCTGGTATATTTCTTCTCCCTTGTTGACTTACACTTTTCTCTGTGTTACCCAAGTGAAGGTGTTTTCTCCTCATCTCTTCGTTCTCATGCACACCACATTTGTGCCTAATGTTTTGGTGGGTATCAAAGTTTTCTGTCTACCCATATATATATATATATATATATATATGAAAATCTTTTCTTTGCTACCTCTTCTCTTTCACGCCAATAACTTGGCTTCCTTTTCCCTTTATTTTATTGGACTTGTTTTGCACCATATGCCTCTTCCGTTTCAACACCTCTTACATGTGTCCACATCACCTACCCTATCTATACAATATTCATCCATTTCTCTCTATGTGTGCATACACGTCATCCACATTCATTCATTTTTAATCCTTCTTTCTTTTTGGGTTGCAGACTCTTTTCCATCTTTTATTCATTTTCTCCAGTTGTCGGATGCCCATCTCCATTCCACTTTTCCTTGCATTTGTTTCTACCACGAGACTGGCATGTTTGAGTCTCTTTACTATTATTTCATTTTCTCTTCTTCCAAATCTCGACCCTCTACCAGTGTTAGAGATTTGAGGGGGAGATAAATGCAACTTTATTTGGGTGCTGCAACTTTATTGTCATTACCGGTGTTGCTTTCTCCAAATCTCGACTCTCATACGTCGTCGGATTTGAGGGGAAGTGACATTGCTGCTCATCTATTCCGCTGCAATTCTGTTACCTATCTGCCATGACTGATTCTTCTACATCTGAGCTTCAGTCGAGCTTCCGTTTTCTCAAGTGCCACTGCTTTTATAGTTCTGACAACCCCTTCTCTTCAGGGGGAGAGGAGGAGTGAAGAGAAGTTGTGTCTGCAATAATGGAAGTATTTGTGATGGAAGTATTTGTGATGGAAGTATTTGTGATGCTGCTAGTATTGTTGTTGCTGCCTACTATATTTCTCTTGCTGGTGCCAGTGTCTTAGATTTCTCTCACTTGGTGCCAGTGCCACTGATCATATGGCTCCATCGACCCCTTCTCTTCAGGGGGAGATGGGGAGTGAAGAGAAGTTGCCTCTCCTGTTGCTACCTGCCACAGTTGTCTGCCCTGCCTTGTCTTGCCGGTGCCAGTGGCTTATACCGCTCTTGGTACCAGTATTGCTCTCTTGCCGCTGTCGATGTTGTTGTCTCTTGTTGAGGACAGTGTTGTTGTTGCTTCTACCGTGTTCTTACCTTTACCGGTGTGTTTCCCATGTGGTCATGCCCGTTGACCTTGCCTTTGCTTTACCTTGCCTTATCCTATTATTTAGGGTTTGGTTGCCCTTGCCTTTGTCGTGCCACCTTGCCTTTGCTTGGCCTTTATTTGCCTTACCTTGCCTTACCCTTTCTTTTTAGGGTTTGGTTTTACCTTGACGTGCCTTTCCCTATTTTAGGGTTTGGTTGTGTCCTTGCCGTGTTCACAGGGTTTCTGTGTACTTTACCTTACCTTTGCCGTGTTCACAGGGTTTCTCTGTCTTTGCCGTGTTCACAGGGTTTCTGTGTTCTTACCGTGTTCACAGGGTTTATGTGTTCTTTGCTTTGCCTTTGCTTTGTTCGCATGGTTTATGTGATCTACCGACCAACCGGCTGCACTTGGATTTGGTGTTGCCACCGACAGGCCGAAATGATTAACTTCGATGTGGCCTTTGCTCCACGTGTGGCCCACCATGTAGTGGTCCCACGTGAGGGGGCATGTTGAAGTGGATTGATATTTTATTAAGAAGAAGCTCGATGCAGACATATTAATGAAGGAAGTCTCTTGTTATAGCTTTCCACAACTCTCTTGGCAAGTTGGCCATTGGTGATATCTATGCACCAACTTGAGGGGGAGTGTTAATTATGTAGTCAATTAATGTGTTAATTATGTAGTCAATTAATGTTTGGCACCTACAATATTTGGGGGGCTTGACTAGGTTGGTTGCCTAATTAGTTTGGTTGCCTAACTTGGGGGCTTGACTAATGTCTTAGGAATTTGTATATATATGTGTTGATTGTAAGTAATGAAAGCATAAGTGAAAAATCAGAAAATATTCTACAACTCTCATTCTCTCTACACTTTCCACTCTCTACTCTCAATATTCTCTATGTTTTAGCAAAAAATTGGGTATCGCTTTCCTTTCGTGGCAATTCAAGAGGCTACTGATAATTTCAGTGAGAACCTAATTGTTGGGGCTGGTGGTTTTGGGAAAGTTTACAAAGGAGTTTTGAGGGACAACACAAATGTGGCAGTTAAGAGAGGAGCTTCTCATTCAAGGCAGGGTCGTGCAGAATTTCGGACAGAAATTGAAATGTTGTCTCAGTTCCGCCACCGCCATTTGGTAGCATTAATTGGATACTGTGATGAGAAAAATGAGATGATCATTATCTATGAGTACATGGAAAATGGGAGCCTGAAGAACTATCTGTATGGCTCAGATTTTCCAAGCTTAAGTTGGAGGCAAAGGCTTGGAATATGTGTTGGAGCTGCCAAAGGACTTCACTATCTTCACACTGGCTCTACAAAGGCAATTATTCACCGGGATGTTAAATCTGCCAATATACTACTGGATGAGAATTTTATGGCCAAGGTTGCTGATTTTGGGCTGTCAAAAACTGGTCCTGAGATTGATCGAACGCATGTCAGCACCGTGGTCAAAGGCAGCTTTGGGTATCTTGATCCAGAGTACTTAACAAGGCAACAGCTGACAGAGAAGTCAGATGTGTACTCATTTGGGGTGGTGATGTATGAAGTCCTTTGTGGAAGACCTGTTATTGATCCATCTCTCCCAAGGGAAAAGGTGAACTTAGTTGAATGGGCACTGAAGTGGCAGAAAGATGGGAGATTGGAGGAAATTGTTGACCCCCTTCTTGCAGGTCAAGTAAAGCCGGATTCATTGAAGAAGTTTGGAGAGATAGCTGCAAAATGCTTGGCACAACACAGCGTTGATCGACCTACGGTGGGAGATGTGTTGTGGAACTTAGAATATGTGCTTCAGCTCGAAGGAAGCGATGGACGATCAGATCACAATCGCAGGCCATCTTTGCAAGCTGATCACGCCAACCACCTGGAGAGCAGTGTATCTAATGCAGAATTTAGCATGGGAAGTGCAGGGGGCCTTGCTGGTGTCTCAATGAGCAAGGTCTTTGCCCAAATGATGAATGAGGAAATGAGGTAGATTGCTCTGAAGCTGTCTTTTTGTTTATGTAACATTGCGCCTGCAAGTGTAAAAGATTATTGAATAATGTAACAGAATCATGTGAGATTCAAGTCCGTTTTCAACTTCTCAGTCGATAAACTTGCACAATTTATGTTTGTAATTTGCTAAATCATGAGAATAACAGGTGAACAATAGTAATACCAACTTATGGTTGCGGGTTTTGAAATGTATCTTTTGATCTTGGGCTTTTGTTGACATGGATAATTTCACTGGATCACAAGCTTTTCTCGCAAACAAACTTCTTTCTATTTTTATTTATTTTTTGGTCTGAATCCCTCAAACAAACTACATGATATGGGTTTTGGTGCATACATATGACAACTTGGTTGGGTTGTCACAGTATGCATGCATGAGAGCCCAACTCATTAAGATGTGAAAAGCTTGCTAGGGGAAATTGTACAAAACTTTTCTACTTATTCACACTAATGTCATGCATGTTTATTGATTCGTAATCGGTTTATAAGGAATTGAATTGAGGAGAAGTTGGAATCCGGATTCCCATTAAAGTTGTTTATTAATCTACGTGAAATCGGAGCATGAATGATATTGATTCCCGAGGGCGCACACACACACATATATAGGGGGAGAGAGAGAGAGAGAGAGAGAGAGAGAGAGAGACTGTTATTTTTTGCACACCTTATGACATCAGCATTAATCTTTAACCCCGTAATTGCACCTTGTGCAAATTGGAGCAATTCCTCCCGTTTTACCTGAATACAAAGGAAAACGATGTACCAGTATGAGCCAAAACAAGAACAAGTCTTGCATGAATTGAATGGAGTACTCAATACTCCCATTTGCTTATGTAAATCAGTTAGAGCTATATACTACACTTTAGTGGATCACGGAAAAAAAATGTTACATGAAAATTCCCAGAGGGAAAAGAATGATAACGGATTATAATTATATCTATATAAACTTTATGGAAAATATATATCAAAATTTCTCCAGAACTTCACATTTGTTGATATGATCTTTAAGAGCACTTTTTTATGTCCTTACCAATACTTCATCTTCATAGCTAGAAAAAGCTTTTTCCAGATCTTGTATACTGCTCACTATTGAATTATGAACTTCTTTTCCTCCAGTAAGACAGAGCCTGCAGTTTCATATAATATTAAGATTTTTTTTAAAAGGTCCTAGTATGGCTAACCCGAATAAAGAATACTGGCACTTAATAGCCCACGAGCATGCATTACACACGAGTACAGTCTTGCTTCTCACCTAAACATCTCCATCAGCAGGGCAACCTCTTCATCATTCGGACCTTCAAGAATCTGAAGCATAGAAAAGAGTTAACCTGCGGTTAACTTTCATAATCAGCAATTTCAAATTATATAAGATCATTTACATTCATTCCAGTTTTAGAGGTGTTAGGTATTTGATGGTAGCTATAAGTTTCCTCGTCATCCTTTTTCCTTCCTTGATTAAGAAAAATCCACCTGGTTTGATTACAGACGGAAACACTACAGGTTTCAAAAACCAAGTGCATATGTGGCAGTGTCTAAGAAAAACCAAAGGCAGGCTGCTCAACAAAATCATCTCCAACTTTGATCATTTTTCCACAATGCTTTCATTAAGTGCTACCCCCTAACTTATGAAACAAGCATTCTCTTCATGTAGAACATCAAGTTGTCATCCATTTTAACATCATTGGTTTGGTGAGCTAATTCTAAAGCATCATTAGTTTATAAAAAGAAAAAGAAAAGAAAATAAAAACCCATTTGACATAGTTCATTTCAATGATATTTTCATTTCTCAAAGACATACCATAGACAGTGTTATGCCTTCCAGAGCCTGACTTTGAAGAAACACTTCGCGGAAAGTCATGGGTTCACCGCCAACATCAGAGTCATAGTACAAAACCTATTCACATTATCAAAAAGTATAAGATTCCACTGCAAACTAGACTACAATGAACCCGAAAAAGCTGAAAGAAATAAGGTAAAAATTGAACCAGAGATATTCTTCTTCGAATATCGTTGGCGTCCTCAGAAGCAGTAGGTTGCTCGACTGCGTTGTCTTTTTCTTCCACAGAACCCGGAGAAAGCTTCAGTCTCTCGACCTCTCTGAGCATAATCACCCACCTTCTCAGTATCTCAAGTCTTTCAGCCCCCCTGCAAGACACAGCTGCTTCTTCCAATCTCTGAATACTCTTCTTAACACTTTTAAAACTACGAGATCCCTGCAAATCAGATGAAGAGAAAATGTAGTTGTAATATTTTATTTTCGGTGTTGAATGAGAAAACTGGTGGAAATTTTGAAATTACCATACGGTCCTGAAAGCGTTTGGCGCTTTCGGCTACGGCTTGGCCGGCATGCTGTTCCACGGAGAAATAGTAGACGGCGGCCCACCGCTATGAACTTATGAAGCAGAGTCCAATTCTTTTATTGGGCCCGAAACAGAAAAACATCTTTTTAGTACTGAGAAATAGTAAAGGGCCCAAACACGATCTGCCTGCCCAACAGTAACTCTACATTTGCTCAGGACACATAAAATTATTTCAAAAGCAAAATTACAAAAAACCTCTTCCTTCTCTATCAGCTTCCCCTCAACACTCGTCAGTCATGCACGACCTCTGATTTAATCAGGTGGCCTCAAGGCGATCATGCATCAAATTCATTTTTCTTAAAATGCCACTAAAAACGAAAATATTTACGATATGAACGTAAAGTAATAAAAGCGAAACAATAAAATAATTTTAAAAAGTAGACCTATTTTAGTCACCAACAAGTCACTTATATTATCGTAAACATCACATCTTTCACTTCTAAATGCTTCTTTCTATTAAAACGTCAAAAAATATATTAGAAAATAAAGTGCTTTTTTTTAATACCAAAAACACTTTTGTGAGTCATAAACACTTTGAACTCATTTTAGAGTGATTCTAAAAGAGCCAAAATCACTTGTATGGTATTTTCTATGTGCTTCTCCTAAAGTAATTACATGAAGAAGTGAAAAAGTAATTATATCCATAACCACTTGCAAACTAAAGTTTTCTACCAACACAAACATAAACGTTTTCTGTTGGAAGAAACCGTTTTTAACCATTTCATAACTACTCCCAAACAAACCCTAAACTATATTTTAAGTGGACACCAAAGAGGCCTAACCTAGTAGGTATGAGTTGTGGTGACTTGCCCTCTTGAATGACCGGTAAAACTTCCCTCCACGTTCTGAGCCTCTGAGCTTTCCCACGTGCACATCTACACTCCCTGACCTTCCTACTTAACCACCCCCCAACCTTGTCCTAACGACACCAAACTCTCTACAAAACCCCCCTCCTGAAGCACCCCTTCAATCCTTCACCGGCCCCCTCCCCAATTTAAACGCACTGTTTCGTACAACAAATCCATCTCCATCGCCACACAAAAGCGTAACAAGGACTATCCAATGGCTGCACTACCAAATCTCACCGGACTTCAGATCGAGACGACGTCGTTTCCACCGTCAGTCAAACCCCCCGGCTCCGCCAACTCTCTGTTCCTCGGCGGCGCAGGTTCGTAAAACTTCTCACTACCGGCGCACCGCAATGGTCGTCCGTACTTAATTTGTCCAGCTAATTGTTTGTTGATTTTGATTTTGATTGGCTCTGTGTTTGCTAATGTGAGCAGGGGTGAGGGGGCTGGAGATTCAGGGAAACTTCGTGAAGTTCACGGCGATTGGCGTGTACTTGGAGGAAAAGGCCGTGCCTCTGCTCGCCGTTAAGTGGAAGGGCAAGACCGCCCAGGAGCTGACGGAGTCCGTTGAGTTCTTCAGAGAGATCGTTACAGGTAACGGACTTCGTAAAACACGTGCTTAAAGCTTTGACTAGTATTTAATTTGACAGACAATTCAAAGGTTGTTATTTCATGTCTTAGCATCATGCTGCACTTAGCATAGGTTGAATTGAAATGCCTGATATTGTGATCCAATTTGAGCTAAAACTTGTTCACTTCATTACTACCAGAGAGAATGCAAAATTTTAGCTGATTTAATTTATCATGGCTTTTTTGTGGTCAATTTGACTAAAACTAATCAGAATTTCATAAAATTAGTTAGGGTTAATGTGTTATCTTCTGGATATGATGTGTTACTCTGTATGAAAAGAACAAAAACAAAAACAAAACTTGAGGCACAAGTTATAATCTTGATTATCCTTTCATAGGTCCATTTGAGAAATTCACGCAGGTGACAACGATACTGCCACTAACCGGCCAGCAATACTCGGAGAAGGTTTCCGAGAATTGCGTTGCGATTTGGAAATCAATCGGACTTTACACTGATGCAGAAGCCAAGGCCATTGAGAAGTTCCTTGAGGTCTTCAAGGATCAAAACTTCCCACCTGGCGCCTCGATCCTTTTCACACAATCTCCCAATGGATCATTAACGGTTGGTACTACTAAACCTTTGTATTTTTTTTTAAGGGTTGAGTTTGTATTTTGCATCTGAATTTTGACATCTTTGTTTGATCTCTTTCATTGCTACAGATTAGCTTCTCCAAAGATGCATCCGTACCAGAAGCTGGGAACGTGGTGATCGAAAACAAACTGCTTTCGGAGGCAGTTCTAGAGTCGATCATCGGAAAGCACGGCGTTTCTCCTGAAGCAAGGCAGAGTGTAGCTGCGAGGTTATCTGAATTGTTGAAGTGTAGTTGTCATAATGAGGCCGGAAATGGGAAATTGGAAACCCAGGTGTAAAAGAGAAATGGTTAATGTTGGATGGAAACTGAGAGAGGAGAAATAAAAGTTTCTGAGTGATTTTATTCTGTATTTTGTGAATTATCTACATATAATCTATGAAGCTACGAAAGTGCTCTGTCTTGTTTAATTTTAAGAAAATGGTCATTATTTATGAGAAGTAACAGTGTTGTTTTGTCGTGATTACTTTTAAAATGGCTGAAGTTTACAATGATGGCTTCGGTGTTTCTTAATGAAATAGGAGATGACTTCAAGAAATTGTCACTGCTGCATGCTCTTTTTGTAAGTTTTTCCATGTTTTGTGAGTTTGCCTTTTTCATTATTATGAGGTGTCATATAAATAATAAATAGAGTTATATTTAAATTAAGATATTATGAGACTTTTATTCAGATAATGATTAAATGGAATAACTGTTTCAGGAAGTGGATATCATCCATTATCTCCACGTTTTGGCTAGCAGTTGTCTTTTAATAGGAGAGTCAATTGTAAAGCAACTTGTATAAAAGGCTTGGTCTCTGCTCTCATATTCGCACGTTCAGATTCTGTATGCTTGTCCTATTGAAAGCCTTGACATTTTGGAATACTGAGAGGAGAAGATCATCTTGTATATCTGATTATGGCTAATTCAAGTAAGTCTTATCTCTAATCGTTATGTTGTTTAATTGTCAAATTTCTGTTAAGGTGTGGTTTAAGTGCTAAATTGGTTCCAGATTATTTTGCATACAGTAAACCTTACATGTGGTATCAGAGCAAGCAATTAAGCCTTAAACTCATCTACTTTGGTTAAAGTTAATCAAAATTGTATCATTTATGATTATCCTTGTCTCTTGTTTTTTTTTTTCCGCTGCGTTAATGATTATCCTTATGAATTTTATATCGTTATATTTCGATGCACTTGTGCTGCTACTACTGATTATTCAATTCAATCAATAAACATTAGGAATCAAATTCAGTCTCAATTGATTTGTCTAATGGTTTTTTTGATGAATTTTGTTGATTTAATTCAATTAACAAGATTATTATACTGGGTTGATTTTGGGATTGGATGGGTAAACTGCCAAAGTGGTTTATTTGATCCTTTGCTATTTAAAATCAATTTTGATGCTCAGTTTGTAGTTTATAAACATTAATAGGTAGATTTTCTTCCAAAGAAGTTGTCTACTGGGTTTGGATATAAACTAATGTCTAGTGAGTCATGGAAAACTTGGTTAGTCATATTTCATCTCACCCAAAGGTGTTGAATTTGTACTAATTCTTGTGCTTTATGCTTGGCTATGCAAATTTTTGTTTTGATAGTTCATTGCATTTATAGAGTGATTTCTTGCCTAAAGGTGTGATCAGTTTCTATAACTTAAGTATGACTAAAGCATTTCGATTCAGTTTTAGTCACCATTGTTGTGAACTTCAAAGCTTATGTTCTGTTACTATATTTAATGGTAGGTTTCAATATGTTAAACCTTATTAACATTGAGAAACTGAATGGGACCAACTTCAAGACATGGAAGCAACAGATTGATATGAATTTGGGATTACTCGAGTTCACCATAGCTTTTAAGGAGCCTAAGCCAGCAGCCTGACTGATGTCAGCAGCCAAGAAGAAAAGGATGCTTTTAAGAAGTGGGAGAGAGCAAATGATATGTCTTTGCTTATAATACAAAATTCAATGGAAGAGCACATTAGAGGTGGCATTCCAGGCTGTGATCTTGCCAAGGATTATATGGAAGCTGTGGTGGAGAAGTTTAAGAGGTCTGACAAGGCTGAATCTAGTTCCTATCTTACTACACTCACTTCAACCAAGTTTGATGGAACTGGGAGCATGAGAGAGCATCTCCTCAAACTTGTTAATGTGGCAAACAAGCTCAACAATCTGGACTTGCAGATTACTGATCAATTCCTTGTTCATATTGCTCTCAATTCCTTGTCTTCCGATTATGAGCAAGTGAAGATCAACTACAATACTCAAAAAGAGACTTGGACTGTCAATGAACTTATTGCTATTTGCTGTCAAGAGGAGGAGAGATTGAAAAAGGGCAAAGCTGAAGTTGTCAATTTAGTTCATGCTGGGAAAGGAAAGAAAGCAATTACAGTCAATAAATCTGGAAATCCCAATCAGAAGACTAGTACACCTAAAACAGGTTCATATTTCAATTCAAAGAAACATGCTAATAACTCTGTTGTGCCTGCCTCAAAACTCTACTGCTACCACTAGTTCTGGTCTTAAACCTAACAAAGACATTTTCAAGAAATGTTTCTTTTGCAAATCTGCTGAGCATGTGAGAAAAGATTGCCCTGGTTTTAAGGCATGGCTCATTAAGAAAGGTATTCAAATTGTTGATGTTTTTGTTACTGTTGAAACGAATTTGGTTTTTATTCCACAAAACTCATGGTGGTTTGACACTGGTTGCACTGTTCATATCACTAATTCCTTGCAGGGATTCAAAAGCCAGAAGGACCAAAATAGAGAGATCTACAAAGTCTTTGTTGGAAATGGAACAAAAGTAGAAGTAGAGTCTGTTGGTAGTGTTAAGTTAGAGTTGTCATCTGGTTTTATTTTAGTCTTGCACAATGTTCTTTATGTACCTTCGATGAGAAGGAATTTACTTTCAGTTTCAAAGCTTGTTAAGGATGGTTTTTCTTATATTGGTGATGACGAAAGTATTCGTATTTTTCACAAAAATCAGTTTGATAAATTACTTGGTTATGCTTTTCTTAATGGTGACTTATGGTAGCTTCAGTGTACTTATTTTCATGAATGTTTCCATATTGTTGATTCCGTTTCTAAGAGAATGCTCAATAATGACAGATCTTCTATGCTTTGGCATAGAAGATTAGGGCATATATCAAAGGATAGAATGGAACGATTAATGAAAAAGACAGATATTGCCGTATTTGGATTTCAATGATTTTGAAACTTGTATTGATTGTTTTAAAGGCAAAACCACAAGCACAAGGAAATTAAACTCAACTAGAAGCAGTAACTTGTTAGAGATAATACATACAGATGTTTGTGGTCCATTTCCAACAAGGACAATATGTGGAAATTTCTATTTTGTTCTCTTTATAGATGATTTTTCTAGATATTCATATTTGTACTTGATTTCTGAAAAATTACAAGTGTTAAACTGTTTCAAAATTTTCAAATTAGAAGTTGAAAATCAGTTGGACCAAACCATTAAAGTTGTAAGATCAGATCGTGGTGGAGAATATTTTGGCAGGCATACAGAGGCTGGACAACAAAAGGGTCCTTTTGCTATTTTTCTTCAAGAGCAAGGTATTGTAGCACAGTATACAACACCTGGAACTCCACATCAAAATGGAGTGGCAGAGAGGAGAAATAGGACACTGAAGGATATGGTTAGAAGCATGTTATCTCATTCTCAGTTACCAGAATTTTTGTGGGGTGAAGCCATAAAGACAGCTAATTACATATTGAATAGAGTACCAAGTAAGTCAATTCCTTCCACACCATTTGAGATTTGGACAGGTAGGAAACCAAGCTTCAATCATTTTCATACATGGGGCTGCAGATCTGAAGCTAGACTTTATCATCCAACAGAAAAGAAGCTTGATATGAGGACCACCAGTTGTTACTTTGTTGGTTATTCTGAGAAGTCTAAAGGGTTTAAGTTTTATTGTCCTACTTTGCATACAAGAATTGCAGAGACTAATAATGCTAAGTTTATTGAGGATTTCAGCACATCTTCCTCACAATCCAAAAATTCTTATATTTTTGAAGAAATTGATAAAACTTCAGTTGCATCTTCTGGAAACTCATGTCAATTCCAGTGCCAATTCCATGTTCAACATCTGAGATAGTCACAAATAATGTCCCACAGCCACAAGTATTTGAAGAACCAGTTGAGGGAGAAGATGTATTGCCTATTCAGAACCAGAAGTACAAGTAGAACCAGCTAATTCTGAGCTTGCACTTCGAAGATCTCAAAGACAGAGGAGATCTGCAATTCCTAGTGATTATATGGTGTATTTACAGGAAGTTGAATTCAACATTGGAGATCATGATGATCCTGTTTCTTATAGAGAAGCCATGGACAGTTCTCAGTCAACTCTTTGGCAAGCTGCTATGGAAGAAGAATTAGCCTCTATGGACAAGAATGGTGTCTGGACTTTGATTGAGCCTACTGCTGGTGTCAAACCAATAGGTTGCAAATGGATTTACAAGACTAAAAGGGATTCTCAAGGAAGAGTTGAAAGGTTGAAGGCAAGGCTAGTTGCAAAGGGGTTTACACAAAGAGAAGGTTTAGATTACTCTGAAACTTTCTCTCCTGTGTCAACCAAAGATTCTTTTAGAATTATCATTGCTCTCACAGCACACTTCAATCTTGAATTACACCAAATGGATGTGAAGACTGCTTTCTTGAATGGTTTTCTCAAAGAAGATATTTTCATGAAGCAGCCACCAGGATTTATTGAAAGGGGGAAAGAGAACTTTCTGTGTAAGTTAAATAAATCCATCTATGGACTTAAACAAGCTTCTCGACAGTGGTATTTAAGGTTTGATCAAGTTGTGACTTCATTTGGCTTTGTTGAAAACAGATTTGATAACTGCATCTACATGAAAATGGTGAAGTCCAATTTTATTTTTCTGGTTCTTTATGTAGACGATATACTCTTGGCAAGTTCAAATGTTCAATTGCTTCAAGATACTAAGAGTATGCTCTCTAGTAGTTTTGATATGAAAGATTTAGGTGAGGCTCACTTTGTTTTGGGCATTGAGATTGTTAGAGACAGGTCAAGAAGAGTTTTGGGGTTATCTCAGAAAAATTATATTGACAGAGTTCTTAAGAGGTTTAACATGGAAAGTTGTAGTGGTGGTGATGTTCCAATTGGTAAGGGTGATAAATTTTCCACTCGTCAATGTCCTGTGACAGATTTTGAAATTGAGGCTATGAAAGATAAACCTTATGCTTCCTTGGTAGGTAGTGTGATGTATGCTCAAGTTTGTACTAGACCAGACTTGGCATTTGCACTAAGTGTACTAGGAAGGTTTCAATCAAATCCTGGTATTGCTCATTGGAATGCAGGCAAAAAGGTTCTAGATATTTGCAAAAGACTAAATCATATGTGCTGTGTTATCATTATGTGGATTCACTTAATTTAGTTTGCTATTCAGATGCTGATTTGGGAGGCTGTGTTGATGACAGAATGTCAACAAGTGGCTATATGTTTATCTTAGCTGGTGGTGCAGTTTCATGGAGAAGTAAGAAACAAACTACCAGATCAGTGTCTACAATGGAATCTGAATATATTGGATGCTTTGAAGCTGCAAGGCAATGTGTTTGGTTAAAGAATTTGATTCACAATATGAAAATTGTCAAGAGTATAGAAAGGCCATTGAAGCTATATTGTGATAATAGTTCAGCTGTGTTCTTTGCCAAAAACAATAAAAGGTCTGATGCTTCAAGGCTGTTGGATATCAAGTACTTGACGCTTCAGGACAAGGTCAGAGATGGAGTCATTGATATTGAGCATCTTGGCACTTTACATATGATAGCAGATCCTTTAACAAAAGCTTTGCATGTGACTGCATTTCAAAGACTAGTGCTAAAAATGGGTCTCGAGGCTTCAATTGATCTGTTTTGAATGTGGGAGTAAGGTAATTCTTCACCTTTGAATATTTTAATATTCTTTGATTTTACTGTTGTGTTTATGAAGTCTTTGCAAAGTTATGTTGAATGATGTTCATGACATCTTAAGACCAACGAAATTTGGGAGTCCCATGGTACCTAGACTCATACTTCTTATTCCATGTCTACAACATTTACATTATGATATGATGAGTTTGTGATTTTAGAGTGCTGGTACAATTTAAGTGTGTCAAGTTTTCTAAAGTTCAGCTCTTTATATCAATATGGTTAGTTGTCAAAAGTCATCTATAATTTCATATAACTCAGTGATCACTGTTGATTATTCAATATGATACTTTTTGTTTGATGAATTGGCTACACTCATGTGGGAGAATGTAAGTTTTTCCATGTTTTGTGAGTTTGCCTTTTTCATTATTATGAGGTGTCATATAAATAATAAATAGAGTTATATTTAAATTAAGATATTATGAGACTTTTATTCAGATAATGATTAAATGGAATAACTGTTTCAGGAAGTGGATATCATCCATTATCTCCACATTTTGGCTAGCAGTTGTCTTTTAATAGGAGAGTCAATTGTAAAGCAACTTGTATAAAAGGCTTGGTCTTTGCTCTCATATTCGCACGTTCAGATTCTGTATGCTTGTCCTATTGAAAGCCTTGACATTTTGGAATACTGAGAGGAGAAGATCATCTTGTATATCTGATTATGGCTAATTCAAGTAAGTCTTATCTCTAATCGTTATGTTGTTTAATTGTCAAATTTCTGTTAAGGTGTGGTTTAAGTGCTAAATTGGTTCCAGATTATTTTGCATACAGTAAACCTTACACTTTTATCACCCACATTAACCAAATCAAATCTAACTTCACAACCAAAACACCCCTCAGTTTCTTCTCTCAGAAATTCAATCTCAATTTTCAAACTCATACAATCTCTATGAATAAAAATTTATGGGCACCGGTGCTTCTCCTGGCATTTCATTTGTTCGCCGCTTATTCTCAGCGTAAGTAACTTGCTTGCAACTTTTTATCCGTTTGATATTTGATATGTTATGTTGTTAAACTCTCGATTTCACTTGAACACAAATTTTTACTTATCACTTTCGACCTTTTCAGTCACAATTGATTGGTTGAACATTGACTGCGGTAACAATGCTCTACGTTGGGATAAAAACTTGCTCCAATGGGTCACAGACAATGGCTACACCCAAGCAGGCATCAACAAGCAAGTTCCACAAAGGCAAGAACTTGAAGAGATGAACACCCTCCGATCCTTCCCTAACAAGGCACAACAAAACTGCTATGCTTTACCTTTCAGTGCGCAAACCCAACGGGTCTTGGTCAGGGCAGGCTTCTATTACGGCAACTACGATGGTCTCTCGAAGCCTCCTTCGTTTGATATTCATATCAACGGTAGAAATTGGTCAACGGTCAACACATCAACGGTGGTGGAAGGGCCAATATACCATGAAGCCATGTATGTGAATCAAGGGGCAGGATCTCTTAATGTGTGTATCGTGCAGGATGAGAGTGGAGTGGTTCCCTTTATATCTTCAATAGAAGCTGTTCCAATTTGGGTTCTAACCGGTCCATTTTACCATGAGATGGAGACCAACTACGCTTATAATCTAGTATCTAGGATTAACTATGGTGGTGGAGAAGTAAGGTACATTTCTAGGTCTCTAATTATTCGATCACTATTTACCATATGTACAGTCGTCCCCACTCACGTGAATAGATGTTACAATTAATACACCAACGAACAACTTTATTGGATTATGATATTATATTCGCTTAAACAAAAAGAAACATTATTAGGACCCGGCATTTTTCTTTTCATATTCAACAATTTTTTTTTTGTTGCCATTTTTGATTGCAAGATATGTTAGATTTTGATTGAGAATGTACAAATATTGCTGAATGTAGGTTCCCAGGGGGTGAGGAAATGTACAACCGAGTATGGACACGGGGAACAACGCCACCAAACTGCACCGAAGTCGCTACCTTACCAGCTTTCTTACCTGTTCCAGAAAATGACCCTCCCAATTCTGTGTTGAGCGACTCCATTGAATCAATGAACATTGCTGATCCAATCACCTTGTCCATTGATCTCCCACAGACGACCCCACAATCAGCCTACCTTGTGCTCTATTTCACCGAAACGGTAACCATCCCCAAACCAAACGACAACAGGATAATTCATATCTACATCAACGGCCAGATGAAGTCCACGGTGACAACTGACAACATCGAATGTAAGGTGATCACCATATACCCTGTGACTGTTGTGGGCCCTACGATCAATGTGATATTGGCCTCAGCTAGTGGGTCAACCCTACCTCCCATAATCAGCGCCATGGAAGTGTTCACAAGAATAGAGGCCAACAAGGGTGATGATAAGAGTTCTTCTCCTCCCTCTTCCACTCCCTCTCATGGCACACAAGGACACTTCTTTTATGCATACATTAATTCCATTTCTTGTATTTGCTTGCTTCTTCTATTCATAGCCTGACAATGTTGAATTAATGTCCACAAGGGAACGGACCATATCTTTAAGTAATAAAATTGTCAAATTGTCATTATACCATAAAAACAAACTTGTCATTGTATTATTTTGGTAATCAAAAGAGTTGTCATTGTCTTCTGTATGTACATTGGAGTCAAAATAAGGATGCAATTTGTCTTTCCAGCTTAACGAAAGTATATGTTTATAACAATCGTTCACAAATGTGTAAACAACTATTAGTCGTTAATTGATATGAATTTTATAATGAATATTTTATTAATCGATGACTAAGAATCATCGACGGATCAATGCGTGGCAATTAACGAAGCTACTTCACATATACATGTCATTGTTTACCAAAGTAATAGTCAAGGTGCAAAACTTGTTACACCTACAACTTGCCAAAACTTGGTCAATGGCGTAGGTTATGGAGCTAGGTTTTTATTGACGTTGGTTAGAGTTTAGTAGAGGGAGGGGTCCATGTAAAAGTTTGAGATTTTGCCCTTTGGGGTTCTAGAGACATACCTCATTGAATTTGCTCTTTGAGATTATGAAAGATTGAAAAACAAAGAGTTAAGGGTAGAACAACCGTGTATGTATACATGAATGAGTGTCACCGTTAATCTATGTTAAATTTATTAAAAGAGTTGCACTCATCAACAATTAAGAGATTATAAAATATTATACAAAAGATAAAAAATTATCCACATGAAGCCCAACAGTTAACAAAATTCAGAGTAGCTTCTATAATGAGGAGGGTATTTGAAGGGTTATTTGAGGAGACCCATCTCACCATCAAAAGAGGTGTGGACCCCCCAATGCACCCTCATGTACATTGTTTTTGGTTATTGATGGTGAGATTTCACTCCATCAAATAAGCTCCAAAATAGCCTCCTTATTCTAGCCTTTCCGAAAATTCAGTCTCATTTGGGCCATTCAATCAATATCCAACACCACATAACCAAAACCGGGCACCGAACTCAGAATCCCACCAAAATCTTGTATCGTAGAACTCCCCTCCCCCCACACTAATAAAGTCGTTGGGGAAAACGCGTAATTAAGCACACAGCTGACAACGACCAGGACTGTAACAATGTTCTTTTTTGAACAAACCCGGCACGAAATATTCCCCCTCAGAACCATCACACGAACCTTCATCTCATCTCACTCTCTCTCTCTCTCTCTCTCATGGGACCTAACGTATATATATTCCAATCCAAAAAGGTGAGCCACCCATAATAGCTGTCATTAGCTTTGCTCCATTATGTTGTCTGTTCAAACTTTTTTTCCTTCTTTATCTCTATCCACTATGTTCTCTACTTCAAATTTGTGATTTTGTTTGCAGTTCTATGAATTTGTCAAACAGGACGTAGAGAAAATAATAAACAAGGGCTGGGTTCGTTGCAGTCAGTGTGGTCTTGCCACGTTTATTTCTGTGCACATTGTGTTCTTGTTCTCATTTATTTGGTCCACCAAGTTGAGGAACTCACGTCAGTGAGACACTGAGCATTTTGTAGTTGATTTTCACACTTGGGTGTTTAATCAGTTTCAAGAACCTTCATGTGCTTCTTCAACATTGATGTGATCAGGTGATTTCAAGCTGACCCTTTTGGTTATTTTCTTAATTTATTGGTTATCTTTGTTGGGTTCTTTTTGTATTGGTGTTGTGAGGAAAGAGATAGGACATTGATTTTGTGCCATTCCTTATTATAATCTGAGCCTTTTCCCTTCTGAAAGCTGTTTCCTTTTGTAATCTGAGTTTTGCTTGCATGTAGCAACTTGCTTTTCATGATCACCCACTATCAATTACAAGTTGCAACTTTCTAATTTGTGATCTAAGCTTTGCCCATTTGAGTCTTGTTATAAGCCTCAGCTTTGCTTCAAGATCCCATCTCTCTTATCTTCAATCCTGGTTATGATGGCTGGTGGGACTATTAGATTGCTTATAGGGGTTTCTTCAATTTTGTTTCTGATATGTGGTTCATTGGGATTTAATCCAGTGGATAAACATCTGATAACCTGTGGATCAAAAACCAATGTAAAAGTTGGTGATCGTGTATTTGTATCTGATGAGTCTGATTCCAGTATCCTCTCAACCCCACAAAAAATCTCTGGCAATTCAAGTTCCATATCTTCCTCTTTAGATTCAGTTCTGTACCAAAGTGCAAGAATATTTAGTGGAACCTCCCTTTACACATTTCCAATAAGAAAACAAGGGCGTCATTGGGTTCGCCTCTATTTCTCTCCTTTTGTTCATGAGGGTTACAATTTGAGCACAGCAAAGTTCTCTGTTTCTGCTCAAACTTTCACCCTTCTCAAGGAGTTCAAAATAGAGAGCGGTTACCGCATGAGAGAATACTCTTTGAACATAACTTCGGACAGTCTAGTTCTCACCTTTACTCCTGCCACCAATTCATTTGCTTTTATAAATGCCTTAGAAGTTGTTTCGCTCCCGGACGAGCTCATTCCAGAGGATGCCATAACCATTGGTTCAAAGGAAAATCACCAAAATTTGAGGAAGCGAGCATTAGAGACAGTTGAGAGGGTGAATATGGGTAGTGAAACAGTGTCTCCCCAAAATGATACCTTGTGGAGACTTTGGGTTTCTGATGATCCTTATTTGACGCACAATGGTTTTCCTACATTTGTTTCAAAAAAGGAAGCCGTCAAGTACACGACCTGGCCAACGGAGGATATCGCCCCTCCTTCGGTCTATGGCACCGCGACTAAGTTGGACTCGACGAGAGATCTTAGTCTGAATGCCAATCTGACATGGCATTTTGAAGTTGATCCTGGTTTTGAGTATCTGGTTCGGTTTCACTTCTGTGACATAGTCAGTGAATCTGCTCAACCTCTCATCCTCAGAGTTTTTATCAATTCTCTGTTTGTTTCTAATAGTCTTGATCTTAGAAATGTGACAAAAAATATCTTAGGCACCCCATATTTTATGGATGCCATTATGAGGGTAAGTGATAGCAAGAAGCTAACTGTAAGTGTTGGCCCTAATAATCCAGACGCAACTAACACAGTTGTCTTTCTCAATGGGCTGGAGATCATGAAAATAAGCAATTCTAGGAGCAGCTTGGACTCTTCTTTGAATAAAAGCTCTAAGATGAAAGTTGGTGTTATAGTGGGTTTGGCTGTTGGACTATTCATTGCTATTGTGTTGGCTGCAGTCTTCTTCCTGCTGTGCAGAAGAAGACTAACACATGCCATCCATTCAGGGACAGATGATGTTATGGTGAATGGAATGGAAAGTCAAGACACCGATAGCACAGCGATGTTTTCTGTCTCAAAAATTGGGTATCGCTTTCCTTTCGTGGCAATTCAAGAGGCTACTGATAATTTCAGTGAGAACCTAATTGTTGGGGCTGGTGGTTTTGGGAAAGTTTACAAAGGAGTTTTAAGGGACAACACAAAAGTGGCAGTTAAGAGAGGAGCTTCTCATTCAAGGCAGGGTCGTGCAGAATTTCGGACAGAAATTGAAATGTTGTCTCAGTTCCGCCACCGCCATTTGGTAGCATTAATTGGATACTGTGATGAGAAAAATGAGATGATCATTATCTATGAGTACATGGAAAATGGGAGCCTGAAGAACTATCTGTATGGCTCAGATTTTCCAAGCTTAAGTTGGAGGCAAAGGCTTGGAATATGTGTTGGAGCTGCCAAAGGACTTCACTATCTTCACACTGGCTCTACAAAGGCAATTATTCACCGGGATGTTAAATCTGCCAATATACTACTGGATGAGAATTTTATGGCCAAGGTTGCTGATTTTGGGCTGTCAAAAACTGGTCCTGAGATTGATCGAACGCATGTCAGCACCGCTGTCAAAGGCAGCTTTGGGTATCTTGATCCAGAGTACTTAACAAGGCAACAGCTGACGGAGAAGTCAGATGTGTACTCATTTGGGGTGGTGATGTATGAAGTCCTTTGTGGAAGACCTGTTATTGATCCATCTCTCCCAAGGGAAAAGGTGAACTTAGTTGAATGGGCACTGAAGTGGCAGAAAGATGGGAGATTGGAGGAAATTGTTGACCCCCTTCTTGCAGGTCAAGTAAAGCCGGATTCATTGAAGAAGTTTGGAGAGATAGCTGCAAAATGCTTGGCACAACACAGCGTTGATCGACCTACGGTGGGAGATGTGTTGTGGAACTTAGAATATGTGCTTCAGCTCGAAGGAAGCGATGGACGATCAGATCACAATCGCAGGCCATCTTTGCAAGCTGATCACGCCAACCACCTGGAGAGCAGTGTATCTAATGCAGAATTTAGCATGGGAAGTGCAGGGGACCTTGCTGGTGTCTCAATGAGCAAGGTCTTTGCCCAAATGGTGAAGGAGGAAATGAGGTAGATTGCTCTGAAGCTGTCTTTTTGTTTATGTAACAGAATCATGTGAGATTCAAGTCCGTTTTCAACTTCTCAGTCGATAAACATGCACAATTTATATGTTTGTAATTTGCAAAATCATGAGAATAACAGGTGAACAATACCAATTTATGGTTGCGGGTTTTGAAATGTATCTTTTGATCTTGGGCTTTTGTTGACATGGATAATTTCACTGTATCACAAGCTTTTCTCGCAAACAAACTTCTTTCTCTTTTGTTTTTTAGCCTGAATCGCTCAAACAAACTACATGATATGGGTTTTGGTGCATGCATATGACAACTTGGTTGGGTTGTCACAGTATTCATGCATGAGAGCCCAACTCATTAAGATGTGACAAGCTTGCTAGGGGAAATTTGTACAAAACTTTTCTACTTATTCACACTAATGTCATGTTTAGTGATTCGTAATCGGTTTATAAGGAATTAAATTGAAGAGGAGTTGGAATCCGGATTCTCATTAAAGTTGTTTATTAATCTACGTGGAATCGGAGCAGAAATGATATTGATTCCTTATAAATTGTTTACTAAATTATCATGAATCGGAATTGAAACTAGTTTGATTTCTAAAATGCACTTGGGTTAAAGTAGATAAAAAATTTGGAATTTTTAAGATATAATGGGTAAAAAAAAAATGATTCATGATGGGCTAGTTCTCAAGGAATTAGAATACTATATTCCACCCAAGAGTGCAATTCCTGAAAAATCAGGAGTTTAATTCCTGATTTTGTGTGTGCTAAGCTTGCTTTTTCATTCCTTTATGCCAAGTAAGCACAAGAGTAATACATAATCATAATTAGTAAACATGTCATAATATTAACCCAAAACTAAAATTTGGTTTAAAATTATTCAATATATATAATTCTATTTTTTTTGGTCGAATAACCAATATATATAATTCAAATAAATGTAACAAGTAAAATAAAAATAAATTGTAACTTATCAAATTGGCTTGATTATAACTAGGGATAGCAACGGGGGTCGGGGTCGAAGCTGGGTATGACAATACCATCTCCGTTCCTGCTCTCCATCCCCGCCCCCGTCCTCGGATCCATCCCCATGTAATAGGTTTCGGGGAATCCTCATCCCCGTCCTTGTAGGGGGACTATCCCCCATACCCACCCCGAATTCCCTTTTTTTTTTTGCATTAAAAATATTTATCATACATTTTAATATTAAGTTTCATATTAAATTTTCATTTAAGACATCCAAATTAACTATAAAGTTCAACTCAACTATTCAAAATCACATCAATATGAAATTCCATAGAATATTAGGAAGAATTAGGAGAGGGAGGTTAACTTAGGGATTAAACATAAATATTATAATTATATATTTATTTATTTAAATATAAACATATATATTTTCGGGTCGGGTTTGGGGATGGGGACGCCAATACCATCCCCTCCCCATACCGGTCAGGGATTTTTCAAGTTCGGGGATCCTCGTACTCGATACCTGTTTGACCCCTAAATTTCCCCCCGTTAGGGGGCGGGGATTTTTGTCATCCCTAATTATAACCACAAGGTGTGGTCTAGTTGACAAACTGTCACATCCAGCTGAAGAGCTATCTGGTGCGTCAATGGCAAAGATTTGAAACTCGTTGGAAGCACTTTTGTGCCCAAGGGCAAGCGAGCGGAGATTAATCCCACCATTCGGATACGGGACAACTCGTAATATTGACCAAAAAATTGGCTTGATTATTATAAAACCCTTTTACAATTACAGCTTCATAACCTTTTTTTTAATAAAAAAATATTCAACCGCTTCATATGTTTCATTGACAAAAAAAAATCTCATCTTTTTTTCATAAAAGAAATAAATATTTTAACTAAATATCCACATCTGTTATAAACTATATGTAATGGATGCCCACCATAGTATACCTAATGTATGTCATATCCAACTATGCCTACCATATGACTCACCCTCCCAATTACTTACTATATTATATTTGTAATAGTCTATTCTAGTTGCCTATTTATAGGCACTCAATGAAGATGAAATACACGGACTGAAGAATGAGAAATTGTATGAACATTGCTATGTTCTCTCTATTCACTCTCCTAAATCCTCTCTCAATTCCTTCAGATTTATAACACGTTCTCAGCACGAATATCTCTAAAATACCAGCTGAGATATTCGATCAAAACACTCTTCCAAACCATATGATTTCTCCGATCAAACTCCTCCACTTCATCACCCACCGCCTCCATCCCTCTATCTCCATGAAAACACTACCTAAAAGCCATACTTGTACCAAAGAGAGACTTACCAGGGATGGGATGGAGACTGAAGCATCGATAGAACTGTGGTCTGCTAGGAAGGAGATGCCAACTGAAAGGGCTACGACACAAAATAAGGAAAAAGAATTTTTAGTAACTATCTGAGATAAGTACTCTACTTTTCTTTATCATAGTTTACTACATTATTATATCTATAATATTATATATTGACCATAAAAGGTAAGTAAAGATGTGCAGGAGGAGCATCCACTTTGTTTATGAAATTCACTTAAGGAGCATGCGTGGTGATATCCTACACAAAAATCAATTCTATTTATTTGTCCTTTATAAATATATATTATTTTAATTGCATCTTTCTGCAACTTTTAGAATTATTGTCAAAAGCTTTTCCCGCACATACTTTTATATTATTACCTAATCTATTCATATATGTGTATTCATGGTGCATTTGCAAACAAACCGTGATATTCTCTAGACTAGCACTAATGATTTTATACTTTTTCTAATTACATATGTTAATATAATAACCTCTTGGTGTTGAGAAAAAGAACCCACTGAAAACAAAGGATGTTAAAGCTGGAGAAAGTCATATTTCTATATATTAATCTATATGCACATACCTTTCTTTATGCTTTTATTAATAATCATTTTTGAATATGTATGGTTCTTAATAATCTGTTTGATTATTCAACAGGGAAAGGCCACTGCCACAATTGATCATGAGAGGTCATTGCTACAATCATAATGAAATGGCAGAGACAAGAAATTGATTATTAGGGATGCCTGCGAACTCGCAGCCCACTTATGATCAATAATATTGATTAAACTCCGTGTGGATAGAATATTACTATCCAAGAGACATTTCTCCGTATATTGGTCAAAATCCATGTGCGTTATGACGGAGTTGGAAAAGGATATAAGACTCGAAGATCTTGATCCTTAATATAAATAATGAAGGACCAGAAGTTCCTAAATTCATGCATATCTAAAAAGAGGCCAGAAGATCCTTTTAAGTGGCGGTTTTATCCCCACATTTATTTACTTTTATTTAAACGTATGGAGCAGAATTAGTGCCCATACAAGCACATTTACTTTATCATTGTATGATGCGGAATTAACCCTCATACAACAAATAATTTACTTTTACCGCATATTTAGTTTTATTTAAAGTATGGTGCGGAATTATCGCCCATACAGCAAGCAATTTACTTTATAAATTACTTTATTGCTCATTTACTTTTATTTAAAGTATGATGCGGAATTAACCCACATACAATAAGCAATTTACTTTATGAATTACTTTATTGCTCATTTACTTTTATTTAAAGTATGGTGCGGGATTATCGTCCATACCAGCAATTTATTTACCAGCAATTTATTTACCAGCAATTTATTTACAAGTAATTTATTTTATGAATTAATTGAGTGATATGATGAGTTTTACAACATACAGAGATCGGGACCAAAAAGTCCTTTGATCCTCATCATACAACTACATCTGGACCTGAAGATCCTTGATGATGATAATGTTATGAGAGTTGGCAATCTCCCCGATACTATATTTGTCAATAAGTGACAGTACCGTATGCATGAATGATAACCATTTTTGGTAAACTATCACCATATACAAAAAGGAACATGCAATTCCTTAAACTCATGAATGAGCAATTAAATGAGATGCCAGAAGTTCCTCAAAACATGGATAATTATGAAAGGATCTGAAATCCCGAAATGTGAACATGAAGTTCCAAGAATATCCATATATATGATTTTGGCTTGAAGATCAGAATCTAAACAATGTTAAAGAACTTAAAGGTTCTAACAATTAATAGATAAACCTTGAGGTATCATTGCAAGAAATTGCATACCACATGTTTCTTTGATATAAGAAGTTGATGAATTTAGCAAAGAATGATTTTGCCACAATCAACACCCCACAGGATGAATTAAAACTCCTCATATTTTGGTATAAAATATGACCTAGCCGGAAGCTCATGGATCTCAATATTTCATAAATCCTCAAAACAAGAAAGTTTTGAGTGCATCCACACAAGTGTCCACATGTTTGAACTTGAAGTTCATATGATTTAAAGGCTTAAGTGGACACTATGAAAATTGGAACTGGCAGTCCTATATTACAAAGGAGAACTATTACATACTCAAGAGTTGCTAAAATATTTAATGCCTCAGATTTGGGCATCCGTAGGAGAATCTTTGTGTTCCTCATTCTCCTCATGAACTTGCAACACAGAAACACGTTCCTCCAAATCTTTATTACTTTTCTCCAGTCTTCTAAGTTTTTGATTAGCCTCAGTCAGCCTTCTCGCAGTATCATGACTTGAGATCTAAGTGCCTGCACCTCTTGTGATCTGGCCATGTCGTTGTCCCAAGTTGGTAACTGATGCAGCATGCTGCATGCTAGCAACCAAAGAATCATTGACAACATCACTATTTGATCTCACTGCTAACAATATTTGCTCATGGGGAGCAGTATTCAAATCAAAATTATTTTGGGGATAGGAAGACATGTTTTAAGGAGAAGATGTGGAAATGAACCACTTAAGTAATAACAGAAAATAGGGAACGTATTCTATTGATGAACCGTGCATTGTAAGCATCATATATATATAGGTGAGCAACATGACAACCATCCATATTATTCGAATTCTTGTTCCACAAAATCTATTCTCACTACTCACTCTTGTCGACCACATTCATGGTATTGATCCTTGAGATATTTTTATAAATTCTTGTTCCACAAAATCTATTCTGCCCCACTCAAGTTTGTCGACCATGGTAAGGTATTTGATCCGATCTTTGAGATATTTTTATGTATAAAAAGGATTCAATTCTTATCGTTTTACTCTTTGCATAAATTCCGGATTGTCTTATTGAGAATTTTATCAAAAGTAATCTGATTGATTAGGGACTAACGTAAGGTTTACATTTAAGCTACCTATTTTATATATTCTCATTTCTGCTATATATATTCCCTACTATTAGACAGTTTCAAAATACCCTTTGTTGTTGCTTTCTAAACAAAGGATGAAATATCAACCTGAGTTCTCTCAACAGTCCTGGCATGCTCAGGAATCCTACAGATTTCCTTGGAAGCAATATCAACCTGAGTTCTCTCCGCTGTACTTGACATGCTCAGGAATCTTGCAGATTTCCTTGGAAGTACTTGACATGCTTAGGAATCCTGCAAATTTCCTTGGAAGCAAGATTATCTTTGATTCAGGACCTTCAGAAGCAAGATTATCTTTGATCATGATCCACTACTCGTTAAAGTAGTTGTTTGATCATGGATCAGCCTCGTTCACTGAGCTTCTGGGTCCATTTATGATAAGAAAGAGAGGACATTGTTCATTAGGACATATATACCTCTCTCACATATGATAGAAGAGGAAGATTCATATGCTTCATGGATCAGAATATGGATGTTATATCATCAGAACATGAAGCATGGTACGTTTCCATCATAACATGAATCTCTCTAGTATATTTCATGTTCTTCATGTAACCTCTCTACATCCTAATGATCAAGGGAAGTTTGTAAGCCTCACACTTTTTATAAATTGTTGTGAGTTTGCTTTTATATTATAAGCATTTTCCCTATCACTTGTTGTTGAGAACCAGAGATTCTCTGAATATCCTGTATCTTTGTGATTCTATTAAGGGAAACTGAATTTTCTGTCTTTTGTTGTCTCCGAAAGACTATGCTTATAATACTTTTGGAATCGTTTAGATGAGACCATTTTTCCGTCGTTAGGGGGAGAATTGGGGTTAACGACGTGAATGATTATGGAAAATATTGTCTCATCAACGCATGATTATACTACCTGATATATGTAACAGGTATAAAAGATTAATGCAAATTCTGAAAATTGCAAAACACTGCATATATTAAAGGCTCCCAAAGAGTAACTCATGGGTATGACAGTGTGAATTAAATGCACGCCAAATGCATAGCAAATAGAATGGATTGAGGTTCCAAAAAGGACAATCCATCAACATGTTAATATGGTGCACGCTGAGTGCGTAGCAAATTGTCTGAATTTATGTCCCAGAAAGACAATCCATTGACATGATAAAATTAGTCTGTGGCATGCCTAAAGCATGACAGATATATGTTCTAAATGTTCCAACTACTGGAATGGAGATTATTCACGCCCTATTTTAAACACTCCAGAGGAGGTTATGATCCACATTCTCACATAAGTCATCTTATAAGAGATGTATGTTTAGAAGGAGACAATAAAAGTCCCTAAAAACAAATTGCCTTGGGTACCCGGGAAAAGGCAAAGAAATGCTTATTGATGCATGCGCATGCACATAAGAATGGTGAGATCACAAATTGATGAATGATATTTTTGGTTTTAAAGTAGCTACTCAAATCATCAATGGGCTATGTTGAATGGAACCACGTTCAATTATCAAATATTGACAAAATCATTGGCCAAAATGGAAAGAGGCAAATGAACGTGAAAGAACATATACAAACCCCAAAAGATGTTAACCAAGAAGGTTATACATGGGTGTTTGAAATAAATTGGAATACACTCACTTCTATATGACATAGAGTTTCTGGAAGAAACTTGGAATTATGAGATTCTCCATACTTGTAGATGTAACTATGATGAAATTATTGCACATCTATGGAGACTAACACACTATCTTTAAGGGTTATTAAGTGCACGGAGCATATCGCCATAAGCGATGCAAAAATGGGACAAAATAGCTGGGTATAAAGCTATATAGTGTGTCATGAAGTGTAATCCCTGAAAAAAAAATTTTGACGGATTCAAATTGCGTGAAACAAGTCCCTAAAGGACAAGTGCATGAAGCACAAATTTTGTACTCAATATTAATATTAATATAGTATATTGCCTCAGTGAGTACATTCATTATGAAATGTTGCAACACATTACAACTTCTGAAGAGTTGATAATTGGTTAAAACTCCTAAAAGAGTTCAAGAAATAAAGTCTTGACCTAAAGATTGAGCATGATGCCAACGAAATTCTTGGCTACCAATCAGCTTATACTAAGAAAGTATTGAAGCATGTTTATATGGATTTTCCGCAGTGTAACCGGAACACGGTATTTCCAGTTAAAGCTTAGCTCCATCACCATTACAGGGAGGGTGATGTGACGCATATTTAATGCTATCTCCGCAGATTAACATATACGGGCATATTCTATACAAGTAAAACTTACAAGTAGCCCATCATTTATTGAAAACGCGGATTCTGGAAATTTCTCTAATTTGCATAGAGATTATTCACTTGAAATATATTTACTTACAAGGATATATTGATTTCATATCACTTACAGGAATTCATGATAGTTATATCCTCCACTCACTCCGAAAAGGGTTTCCTCTCCAAAGAGATAGTCATGAAGATATCAGGGGGAGACATTCATCGGACTAAGCATTCATAAATTGAAGCTACAATAGCAAATATGGTGCAAGCATTACCAAAGCCTACTCTACGAGAAAATAATGTGCTATCAATTTTATTTGTGATGGATCATGAAGTTATCAAAGGAAAGTAATTCTTCAGAGGGAGCATCCATCAAATTGAAAGTCATACTTATTCACTAAAGATGCAACAAAGCCATGACAACTACAACATTCAGAAAGATGGTTTATCTTATGGCTTAAAAATAATTTTGCCAAGCATCAGGGGGAGCGTGCTGTCAATAAAGATCTTCACACACTGTACTCTTTTTCCTTCGTCCAGGTTTTTATCCCATTGGGTTTTTCCTGGCAAGGTTTTAACGAGGCAGTGTGTCGCACGCTAGTCATGTTCACTATACACATGACAAAGTTTTATGTTACACATGGTTATGTACTCTTTTTCCCTTCGACCAGTTTTTTCCCACCTGGGTTTTACCTGGCAAGGTTTTTAATGAGACATATTCCATGTACGGTGGACATCAAGGGGAGTGTTATAAACTATATGTAATGGATGCCCACCATAGTATACCTAATGTATGTCATATCCAACTATGCCTACCATATGACTCACCCTCCCAATTACTTACTATATTATATTTGTAATAGTCTATTCTAGTTGCCTATTTATAGGCACTCAATGAAAATGAAATACACGGACTGAAAAATGAGAAATTGTATGAACATTGCTATGTCTCTCTCTATTCACTCTCCTAAATCCTCTCTCAATTTCCTTCAGATTTATAACACATCTTCTTTTTTTATTTTTTTCCGCCGAGAAAAACCATATAAATCGTAGCCGTTGCATTGTGCCCCCCAATTTATCCTCCTGAACCCCCATCTGGAGGGAGATAGATAGAGCAAAGGAAGAGTGAGAACCTTGGAAACCCTAGCTATGGAGAAAGAGAGATCGAGCAAACGCCACCGCGAAGATCGAGACAGAGAACACCACAAGCATCGCAGCCGTGACGCCGATGAAAAGCGATCATCAAAGGACTCCGATAACCATCGCCACCACCATCGATCGGACCGCGATTCCAAGCGCGAGCGCTCTCACGAGCCCCGAGACCACAAATCTCGTCGCGAAAGGTCACGCGAGCCGAGCGACGACCGCGATATAGTACGTGACCAGCGGGAGCGGTCCTACGAGCCGAGGGGCGAGAGAGAGGGGAGCCGAGAGAGGTCCAGGCATCGCGAAACGAAGCGCGAGAGGTCGGAAGAGAGAGAGGAATATAGACGTAAGAGGAAAGAGAGGGATTGGAGTGAGGGTAGAGATGGGGATGTTGTTGATTTGGACGATAAGAAGAGGGCTAGGGTTTCGGAGGAGGAGAGGAAAGATAGGAGGCGATTTGAGGAATATGGGAAGGAAGTGAACGGAGGTCAGAGACAGAGTAGGAGGTTTGAAGACCGTCGAGTAAAGGAAGAAGAGGACGATGATTATGTCGGAGCCGTTGAACGCAGCAATGAATTGAATGTGAATGCAAGTGAGGTTAAGAAAGAGGAAGTGAGTGATGACCAGTTTGGTAATTTTCAGGGCGACACCACCACCCCAAATGGGAGTGGTTGGGTGGGTAATGTAAGTTTTATGTTAGCTTTCTTTTGTTCTGCTCTGAATTGCATTTGATAATTATGCTTCTCTGATGCTGAAATTTTGAGCTGATACGCTTTGAACAACTGTAAAAATATTCCACATTTAAGTGATACTTTAGGTTATCCTCTTAATGGTTAATGAAAGTATCTGAAATTCAATTTGGTTTAACGATATACCACTTTAAATTTCTCTATCTGATTAATATCATAGTTTGAGATATGGAATAGATTTCTTAGGTTCCGACTTCTGATCTCTTTGCACGATGTGATTGTTAGTTATAGTGTTAGATATGGAATAGATTTTTAGGTTCTGACTTCTGATAGCATTACAGTATTGCTATAGGCATCTATAGTATGGAATTGATATCTTCTTGGTTGAATTACTTGCTATTTACTCATGAGATTTGAAGTGTTGTATACTAATGATTGATTTGATTGGAAGCTACAGATTTTGAAATGAGGTATTTCTTCCTTAAAAATGTAAGGTGTCTTGTTACACTTTCTGCAAGCCTTTGCTTTGTCTTATAATGTATCTCTATGTCATAAATTATTGTTAGGCTGTTACTGTTAGAAAATTGCTCCCTTTCCAACGTGCTTTGTATCCTTCTAGGCCATGTCTCCATTAGCTGAGGAGTGAGGGCATCTGTGTGAAATTTATTCCTTTTCATGTCTTTTCTGATTCTTCATTTTTGTGTTCCCCTCCACCACAATCAAGTTCTTTTGCGGTATGCATAGTGACCTTGTTTAATTTTCAACACTTACAGGGTGCTGCTCTGGAACCTACTAACGCATCAAGGATTGTGCCTGAGACCTCTTTTACTCCTAGTCATCCCCTTCCTACCAAGGTATCTTCGATTTATACCACAAATGAAAATAAGGGAGTTAGTATTACCAGATCTCATGAGGTTCATGGAAAATCTAGTACAGATGGAGCATCTTCAACTGCTGGGAGAAGTGGGAATCTGTCTCTTGATGATGTAGAAAAAATTAAGAAAGCTTTACAAAAGCAGAAGGAATTGACTGAGAAGCTGAAGAAGATTCCCCAGGTATTATTTTCACATAAATTTGTTAATGCATCTCACCTCTTTGTGTTTGACAAAATTTTTATGCACAATATTGTTTCTTAATTACAGTTATTCATTAGTATACATTTACCATGACTATTCTCATCACACAGTTGAACAAGGGTGCCAATGCAAGAAAAGATGCTAGCCAGAACTTGGGATCGAAGGAGCTGAAACCACCATCTGCCACTGCTGGAATACTGCATGCACCGGCCTCATCAACTGGTAGTACAGCTGCTCCAGGGGTAAGATTTGATTCATCAAAACTACCCATTGCACCTGCAGCTTCATCTACAAGTGGCATGATTGCAGAAGCAGGCCTTACAGCCGTTCCCAACCTTGAAGCTGTTAAAAAGGCACAGGAGCTTGCTGCCAGTATGGGGTTTCGCCAGGACCCCCAGTTTGCTCCTCTTATAAACTTGTTTCCAGGACAGGTGGCAACTGATGTTGCTGCCCCTCAGGTTGTTATTTCATGTCTTAGCCATTTTATATATATATATATATATATATATATATATAAAATATCCTCATGCTGCACTTAGCATAGGTTGAATTGAAATGCCTGATATTGTGATCCAATTTGAGCTAAAACTTGTTCACTTCATTTCTACCAGAGAGAATGCAAAATTTTAGCTGATTTAATTTATCATGGCTTTTTTGTGGTCAATTTGACTAAAACCAATCAGAATTTCATAAAATTAGTTAATGTGATATCTTCTCTGTATGAAAAAAACAAAAACAAAACTTGAGGCACAAGTTATAATCTTGATTATCCTTTCATAGGTCCATTTGAGAAATTCACACAGGTGACAACGATACTGCCACTAACCGGCCAGCAATACTCGGAGAAGGTTTCGGAGAATTGCGTTGCGATTTGGAAATCAATCGGAATTTACACTGATGCAGAAGCCAAGGCCATTGAGAAGTTCCTTGAGGTCTTCAAGGATCAAAACTTCCCACCTGGCGCCTCTATCCTTTTCACACAATCTCCTAATGGATCATTAACGGTCAGTACTACTAAACTTTTGTTTTTTTTTTTTAAAGGTTTGAGTTTGTATTTTGCATCTAAGTTTTGACATCTTTGTTTGATCTCTTTCATTGCTACAGATTAGCTTCTCCAAAGATGCATCCGTACCAGAAGCTGGGACCGTGGTGATCGAAAACAAACTGCTTTCGGAGGCAGTTCTAGAGTCAATCATCGGAAAGCACGGCGTTTCTCCTGGAGCAAGGCAGAGTGTAGCTGCGAGGTTATCTGAATTGTTGAAGTACAGTTGTCATAATGAGGCCGGAAATGGGAAATTGCAAACCCAGGTGTAAAAGAGAAATGGTTAATGTTGGATGGAAACTGAGAGAGGAGAAATAAAAGTTTCTGAGTGATTTTATTCTGTATTTTGTGAAATATCTACATATAATTTATGAAGCTACGAAAGTGCTCTGTCTTGTTTAATTTTAAGAAAATGGTCATTATTTATGAGAAGTAACAGTGTTGTTTTGTCGTGCTTACTTTTAAAATGGCTGAAGTTTACAATGATGGCTTCGGTGTTTCTTAATGAAATAGGAGATAACTTCAAGAAATTGTCACTGCTACATGCTCTTTTATCAGCCACATTAACCAAATCAAATCTAACTTCACAACCAGGACACCCCTCAGTTTCTTCTCTCAGAAATTCAATCTCAATTTTCAAACTCATACAATCTCTATGAATAAAAATTTATGGGCACCGGTGCTTATCTGATATTTGATATGTTATGTTGTTAACTCTCTAATTTCGCCTCGAACACAAATTTTTACTTATCACTTTCAACCTTTCCAGTCACAATTGGATGGTTGAACATTGACTGCGGTAACAATGCTCTACGTTTGGATAAAAACTTGCTCCAATGGGTCACAGACAATGGCTACACCCAAGCAGGCATCAACAAGCAAGTTCCACAAAAGCAAGAACTTGAAGAGATGAACACCCTCCGATCCTTCCCTAACAAGGCACAACAAAACTGCTATGCTTTACCTTTCAGTCCGCAAACCCAACGGGTCTTGGTCAGGGCCGGCTTCTACTACGGCAACTACGATGGTCTCTCGAAGCCTCCTTCATTTGATATTCATATCAACGGTAGAAATTGGTCAACGGTCAACACATCAACGGTGGTGGAAGGGCCAATATACCATGAAACCATGTATGCGAATGAAGGGGCAGGATCTCTTAATGTGTGTCTTGTGCGGGATGAGAGTGAAGTGGTTCCCTTTATATCTTCAATAGAAGCTGTTCCAATTTGGGTTCTAACCGGTCCATTGTACCCTGAGATGGAGACCAACTACGCTTATAATCTAGTATCTAGGATTAACTTTGGCGGCGGAGAAGTAAGGTACATTTCTCAAATTATTCGAGCGTTATTTACCATTTGTACAGTCGTCCACATTCACGTGAATAGATGTTACAATTAATACACCAACGAACAATAATCACTCACACCTTGTCTACTTTATTGGATTATGATATCATATTCGCTTAAACAAAAAGAAACATTATTAGGACCCGACATTTTTCTTTTCATATCCAACAATTTTTTGTTGCCATTTTTTATTGCAAGATATGTTAGATTCTGACTGAGAATGTACAAAAATTGCTGAATGTAGGTTCCCAGGGGGTGAGGAAAGGTACAACCGAGTATGGACACGGGGAACAACGCCACCAAACTGCGCCGAAGTCGCTACCTTACCAGCTTTCTTACCTATTCCAGAAAATGACCCTCCCAATTCTGTGTTGAGCGACTCCATTGAATCAATGAACCCTGCTGATTCAATTACCTTGTCCATTGATCTCCCACAGACGACTCCACAATCAGCCTACCTTGTGCTCTATTTCACCGAAACGGTAACCATCCCCAAACCAAACGACACCAGGATAATTCAGATCTACATCAACGGCCAGATGAAGTCCACGGTGACAACTGAGAACATCAAATGTAAGGTGATCACCATATACCCTGTGACTGTTGTGGGCCCTACGATCAATGTGACATTGGCCTCAGCTAATGGGTCAACCCTACCTCCAATAATCAGCGCCATGGAAGTGTTCACAAGAATAGAGCCCAACAAGGGTGATAAGAGTTCTTCTCCTCCCCCTTCCACTCCCTCTCATGGCACACAAGGACACTTCTTTTATGCATACATTAATTCCATTTCTTGTATTTGCTTGCTTCTTCTATTCATAGCCTGACAATGTTGACTTAATGTCCACAAGGGATCATATCTTTATTTTTCCTTTTTGGTTTTAAAGTAATAAAGTTGTCAACTTGTCGTTATACCATAAAATCAAACTTGTCATTGTATTATTTTGGTAATTAAAAGAGTTGTCGTTGTCTTCTATATGTACATTGGAGTCAAAATAAGGATGCAATTTGTCTTTTCCAGCTTAACGAAAGTAATGTTATAAAACTAAAGGAATTGAGAAGAGAAATTAGAGAAATTAGAGAAATTGAGCTGTAATAGAAAAGCTCTCATATTTTCATTAATTATTTTTCTCTTTTCATATATCTTACAATGAATGGAGGACGTCCACTTATAGGGAAAGTTTATTGGCTTCCCGTGAGTGTGCAGTGCAGCTTCTGCCTTATTTTCAAACTTCATCATTTCATATGGGCTCCACTTCCACTATTTACAACACTCCCCCTTGGAGGAGACCACTATGGAATATGCCTCGTTAAAAACCTTGCCAGGTAAAACCCAGTGGGACAAAAACTGGCCGAAGGGAAAAAGAGTACATAACCATGTGTAACATAAAGTTCTATGTATATGGACGCACGTGCGACACCGCCTCGTTAAAACCTTGTCAGGAAAAACCCAGTGGGATAAAAACCTGGACGAAGGAAAAAGAGTACAGTGTGTGAAAATCTTTATTGACAACACGCTCCCCCTGATGCTTGGCAAAATATCTTTAAGCCATACTGCTAATCATCTTTCTGAATATCAGAGTTGACATTGCTTCTGTGAGTCAATCTTGTAATATTGTTGGATGCTCCCCTGAATAATATCTCCCCCTGATATCTTCATGACTATTTTTCTAGAGAAAGGATCTGTTGGATTGAGTGAATGATGTAGCCACCAATAATTCATGTAATTGAGTAAGTAAATATATTCCCAGTGAGCTATCTCTATGTAAATCATAGAAATTTCCAAAGTCCGCTTATCTAACAAAACCTGGGCTATTTGTAAGTTCATTTGAAACGAATATGCCCGTATATGGTGTTATGCGGAGATAGCATCAAATATGCCTCACATCATCCCAAAGTGGTGGTGATGGAGCTAAGCTCAATCCTGGAAAATACAATGTCCGGTCCAGGTATATTTCCGGAAAATCATTTAAGTGCCCAACGGATAATCCACATAAAATGCTTCAATACTTTCTTAGTATAAGCAAGAATCTCGTTGGCATAATGCTCGATCTTCGGGCCGAGACAACTGTTTCTTGAACTTTTCAAGAGTTTTAACCAAGTATTAACTCTTCATGAGTTTTGATCAATTATCAACTCTTTTAAGAGCTGTAATGTGTTGCAACAATAACTTAATCAGTGTACTCACTGAGGCAATTTATACATATTAGTATTGAGTACAAATTTGTGCTTCAGGCACACGTCCTTCATGGACTTGCTTCATGCAATTTCAATCCTTCATGGATTTAAGAGATTATACTTCATGACACATTATATAGCTTTATATCCAGCTATTTGTTTTGCTTATACATCTTTAGGGAATCGCTTCTAACGATATGCTCCGTGCATTTAATAACCCTTAAAGATAATATGTTGGTCTCCGTAAATGTGCAATAAGAAGGCACAATTGCATCTGTAAATATGGAGAAACCCAACATTCCTTGTTTCTGCCAGAAACATTGTGTCATTCAAAAATGAGTATATTCCCATTTATTCTGAACACCCAAGTATATCTTTCAGTATAACATCTTTTGAGGTTCGTACTATGGGTTTGTTCTTTCACGTTCATTCTCATCTGTAATGGAATTGCCTCTTTCCATTTTGGCCAATGATATTGTCGACATTTAATAATAGAACGTGGTTCCAATCAACACAGCCCATTGATGATTTGAGTAGCTACTCCAAAACCAAAATTTTCATTCATCAATTCATGATCCCACCATTCTCATGTGCATGCGCATGCATCAATTATAAGCATTTCTTTGCTTTTGGGTACCCAAGCCACTTCAGGGGGCTTTTATTGTCTCTTTCCAGACAGACATATCTCATAGAATGAATTATGTGAGAATGTGGATCATAACCTCCAGTGGAGCGTTATTTTACAGGAGGGCGTGGATAATTTCCATTTAAGGAGTTGGAACATTTAGAACCCATATATCTGTCATGCTCCAGGCATGCCACAGATTAATACATACATGTCAATTAATTGTCATTCTGGAACTTGAAACCATATAATTTGCTACGCATCAAGCGTGCACTGTATGAATATTGACATGTTACAGGATTGTCCTTCAGGGACTTCAATCCATATCACTTGCTACGCAACAGGCGTGCATTATATTGATCACTGCTATACCCATATTCTATTCTTATGGGACTTTAATCTGTGCAGTGTATTATCAATGTATCCAACTTGCAATCTGTGAAATTTGCATTAATAATTCATGGATACATATTAGAACGATACAAGTCATTCCTTTAGAATGGTCATAATACAAGTCGTTCTTCTGGAACTGCCTTATCTCCTCATTTGGTTACGTTTAAGAATGTAGTACAAAATATCAAAATAATAGTACAAGCATGAAATAACACAAGTATTTCTTACATCCTTAGGTGGGAGAAACTTTTCTCAAGTATCATTCCAGCTCGTATCAACTCATCAAATATAATGTAACGCTTGATGATCTTGTTATATCCTGCAAGAGCAAAAATCACAATCCTTATATCTCGTCAAAGTATAACCCTCAGTGCTAGGATCACTACATGGATTCTTTCTTCTTGGATGTTCATTCTAAGGAAATAGATTCTCGGATGAACATAAAGTTATCAAAAGAAAGAAAAAATGCAAAAAATTGTGATATTGATTGCAAGGTAAGGTAAGCAATCAAGGAAGGAAAGAAGCTGGTGGGAGCAAACAACAAACTCTCATCTCTCCTAGTCAAGGAGAACTTCAGGAGATCAGAGCATGTTGTCACTCTTGCAGTTCCCTGATCTTGGAGACATGTGATCAGGGATAATCTCGCTTCCAGAATGGATGATAAGAGATAGTGTCGCTTCTAAAGCACATCGAGGGCTCACTAATATGAAAAACAAGTAGATATTGCATCATTGGATATGAAGAAAAATTGGAGGAAACTGAGTGTGTTCTGCAAAGAAAATTTCGTTAGTAACATATTTATACACAAATAAGAGGAATAAGTAAATCCGGTGAATTTCAAATTAACCGTAGAGATTTGCGAGATTCTGGGGAGCTTTTGAAAAAGTAACTCCGTGAAATCCGCAAAGCAAGATCGGCTTTGATGAAAATAATCCTGGAAAACGCCGAAAGTGCCGACAAACATTACTGGAGACCGCGTGAAGTTGGGAAAAGAAACACTGGGCATCCGGGGAAATATTGGGATCCTGGATACGGTGCCACTTTTCCACCTATAGATATTGCCTCTGCAAGATCTAATTGGAGTAACTGCGTTTCAACTCAATTCCCTTTCATTCTCTGAAAGTTTAGTTTTTCTAAGGCTTTCCTCAAAACCTTCTAAAAATGGCTTCCTCTTCTTCCTGCCCAAATCATTTCGATTTAAATGTTGATCCCAAAACAACCCGTGACGCCAAAGTCGCGGCCATCCTTTGTATCCCAAAACCGTCATCTCACGGTTGATGATTCTCTGATGATGAATGATGCAACTGCTGTCACAGTAGCTAAGAATTTTCTTACTCCTATGGATGGCATGTTGTTAACATGGAGGTCTGAACAAGAGGCCATTGATGACTCACTGGCTTTTAGCATTCAGAGTGCTGCTTCTGTTTCTAACATGGCTAGTCGTTTGCGTGCTAGAGCAAACGAGATTAAGGAGCTGAACATGAAAATTCGTCTCTTCAGAGAAAACTTCATGAGTCTCAACAGGAGGTGGAGAAACTTAAAGAAGAGAATAATGCCTTGTTGAAGCTAGTGAGCTCATACTCCGCTGATACGCAGACAAGGCTTGACATGCTGCAGATTTCCAATGAAAAGATTCTGGAAGAACACGAGTGGCTCATGGCTAAGCTTAAGAGGCGTCGTCCTCTTCCTGGAGAGGCTTCCAGAACATAATGGAATTTTATAGATTTTACAGAGCCTGCTCCCTTTCTTGCAGGTGAAGAAAATCTATCCGTTGTATGCTCCTTTTCTGTTATAATAATTGGGCAAAATTTTAAACTTGCACCTTGTGGTTTTTGCGTCTTTTCAAAATGACGGTTTGGAACCTTGTGCCTTATAGGTTCAAATAACCACAACAAATCTCTCAACTTACATATTTCAATGCATGTGAGTTCGGAACTTCTGGCCCGGGCTAATCACGACTTCAAAATTTATTTGCCCTTTTCAAATGGGCATGAAATATGAATTGAGTAAAAGCCATGATAATATTGCAATATAGTAGTGAGGAGCATTAACTACTATATACCCAAAACTTCAAGTTCGGGATCTCTCATATATTTGGATCAGTAGATTTCCGGCCCAGATCATATAATATAACAAAATATGTGGGGAGCCTCAATTCATCCTTTGAGGTTTATCCATTTCACGGTGTATTCTTAACAACCGGAATTGACAAAGTATATTTCTTTCTTGAGGTGTCGATTGTAACATAACCGAACTTTATCAAATTCATTATTTTCTTATGCCAACGAAATATGTGGTGTTCCACAATTTGCAATAATACCTCAAGAGTTGTCCATTTGACTGTTGGAACTTCAAGTTCTCAATATTGTCAGATTTTGAACTTCATGCCAAAATCACATATTTTCATGGTGTAAACATTCAATACTCTTAGATTTTGAACTTCGGGCCAAAATCACATATTCTCATGGTATGGACATTTTTATAAATTCCTGTACATATTTCGGGACTTCAGTCCTTTACATAATTGCCCATATTTTGAGGAACTTCTGGCATCTCATTTAATTGCTCATCCATGAGTTTAAGGGACTGCAGGTTCCCTATTGTATATAGTGACGGTTTACCCAAAATGGTTAATATTTATCCATACGTCACTATTCATATATACTGTACTATTCATCTGGTCATGAATACATGTCTATTCATGCTTACAGTACATTTGCCAGTACAGTTACTATTCATGTGTACGGCACTATTAACCAATACGGTCCTGTTACATTATCAAGGAATTCCAGGTCCTTATTTACATGTCAAGGATCAAGGATCTTTCAAGTCCGATCTCTTGCTTACAAATACAGGATCCTAGAGACTGCAGCTCTCATATCATTATCATCATCAAGGATCTTCAAGTCCTGATGTAGTTGTATGATGAGGATCAAGGAACTTCTGGTCCTAACTCTGTATTCTGTAAAAACTCATCATACCACACAATTAATTCATAAAATAAATAGCTTGTAAATAAATTACAGGTAAATAAATTGCTGATATGGACGATAAACCCGCACCATACTTTAAATATATGTAAATGTGCGGTAAAGTAAATTCATAAATTAAATTGCTTGCTGTATGGACGTTAATCCCGCACCATACCTTAAATAATAAAGTAAATGTGCGGTAAAGTAAATGTGCTTGTATGGGCACTAATTCTACTCCATACTTTTAAATAAAAGTAAAGGCAGTTGTGTGGACGATAAAACCCGCGCCACACGTTTAAATAAATACTGTTGTATGAGTAATAAACCTACACCATACAGTAAATAAAATTGTATGGGTAATGAACCTACACCATACAGTAAATAAAGTAAATGTGGGGTTAAAAACCACCACTTAAAATATAGAAGGTGAAAACTATCCATAGTATTATATATATTATTATATTATATGTTCTCGTACTAGTATATAATCAGAAAAGTGGAGAAAATGGTTAGCGGCAGAGAATATCACACGCATGCTCCAAGTTTCCAATTCAATTGCTTTTGTCCTGTGCCCAATCAATTGCTATCTTGTCATTATAATATATTAAACCAAAACATCTTTATAACATATATTATCATATCAAAGTGGATTTTGTGTAGGTTTGGATCCAAGCCTCCTGCTTTACCACTGTCACCTGCATTAATCTTGACTTGTATTAAATATTATAAAGAAATAAAAATATATATAAAAGATAAGAAGCAGGGAGCTTATCCTTTCGGGTCTGTTCTCATCAAAGATGCTTTAGCGCTTCCCTTGGGGTCAATGGCTGAGAAAACTGTGTGGACGAGAACAAAGGGTGCCAATATTCTTCAGCATCCAAAGCTGTGCCCTTGCTCAGAATAGATGTGATCAGAGTCAGGGAAGAGCCCTGTGCAGGCAAGCCAAGAGAGCGCCAATATCAGCAACAGCAGGCTGAAGCTCCTTCACAGAGAGCTCACCATCTCTGTCTCTATCGAGCTCCTCAAACTTATGCTCCACTTTTCTTCCTTGGGCCCTCCTCCATTATTTCTTCTTTTTTATTTATTGCCTTCTCTTTCTTTCTTGTGACCCTTCTTCTTCTTCTTCTTTTTGTGAGTCTCGTGAGTCACACGAGCTAAAAGGTGGGAAAACAAACAGCTTCTTCTTTCTCTCGCTTTAGCCTCTCTCTCCCTTTTTTTTCTTTCTGGCTCTGGAGGGAGAGGCTTAAATACGAGAGAGAGAGAGTGTGTGTGTGAGTGTGAGGGTTTAGAAGCAGAGATCAGTCCATGATGATAATGGTGAGGAAGAAGAAAAAGAATAAAAGATCTGGTTTAATCGAGAGAATTCAGCTGGTATTTTGAAAGCGAATTCGTGCTGATAACGTGTTATAAAACTAAAGGAATTGAGAAGAGAAATTAGAGAAATTGAGCTGTAATAGAAAAGCTCTCATATTTTCATTAATTATTTTTCTCTTTTCATATATCTTACAATGAATGGAGGACGTCCACTTATAGGGAAAGTTTATTGGCTTCCCGTGAGTGTGCAGTGCAGCTTCTGCCTTATTTTCAAACTTCATCATTTCATATGGGCTCCACTTCCACTATTTACAACAAGTAAATGTTTATAACAATCGATCACACATGTATAAACAGCTATCAATTATGAATTTTATAATGAATATTTTATTAATTGATGACTAAGAATCATCGACGGATCAATGTGTGGCAATTAACGAAGCTACTTCACATATACATGTCATTGTTTACCAAAGTAATAGTCAAGGTACAAAACTTGATACACCTACAACTTGCCAAAACTTGGTCAATGTCGTAGGTTATGGAGCTAGGTTTTTATTGACGTTGGTTAGAGTTTAGTAGAGGGAGGGGTCCATGTAAAAAGTTTGAGATTTTACCCTTTGGGGTTCTAGAGACATACCTCATTGAATTTGCTATTTGAGATTATGAAATATTGAAAAATAAAGAGTTAAGCGTAGAACAACTGTATATGTATACGTGAATGAGCATTACCGTTAATCTATATTTTATTTATTAGAAGAGTTGCACTCATCAACAATTAAGAGACTATAAAATATTATACAAAGGATGATATTCCGATGGGCTAGACTTACCACATTTTCCATACCACATTCATACCATATCTCTAATAGAGGTGGAGCCCACCAATACAATGGGGTCCACCTCTATTAAAAATGTGGTATGAATGTGATATGAAAAATATGGTGAACATAGCATTTTCCTATTCCGATAGAGTCGTGAAAGCTTGTAATTCTAATATTTGAGAATATTTTTCTTATACTCTCAATATTATTTTGCTAACAAAAGATTATCCACATGAAGCCCAACAGTTAACAAAATTCAGTCTCATTTGGGCCATTTACTCAAATATCCAACACCACATAACCAAAACCGGGCACCGAACTCAGAGTCCCACCAAAATCTTGTATCGTACAACTCCCCCCCACACTAATCAAGTGGTTGTGGAAAACGCGTAATTAAGCACACGGCTGACAACGACCAGGACTGTATCAATGTTCTTTTTTGAACAAACCCGGCACTAAATATTCCCCCTCAGAACCATCGCGCGAACCCTCATCTCATCTCTCTCTCTCTCTCTCTCATGGGACCTAACGTATATATATTCCAATCCAAAAAGGTGAGCCACCCATAATAGCTGTCATTAGCTTTGCTCCATTATGTTGTCTGTTCAAACTTTTTTTCCTTCTTTATCTCTATCCACTATGTTCTCTACTTCAAATTTGTGATTTTGTTTGCAGTTCTATGAATTTGTCAAACAGGACGTAGAGAAAATAATAAACAAGGGGTGGGTTTGTTGCAGTCAATTTGGTCTTGCCACGTTTATTTCTGTGCACATTGTGTTCATGTTCTCATTTATTTGGTCCACCAAGTTGAGGAACTCACGTCAGTGAGACACTGAGCATTTTGTAGTTGATTTTCACACTTGGGTTTTTAATCAGTTTCAAGAACCTTCATGTGCTTCTTCAACATTGATGTGATCAGGTGATTTCAATCTGACCCTTTTGGTTATTTTCTTAATTTATTGGTTATCTTTGTTGGGTTCTTGTTGTATCGGTGTTGTGAGGAAAGAGATAGGACATTGATTTTGTGCCATTCCTTGTTATAATCTGAGCCTTGTCCCTTCTGAAAGCCGTTTCCTTTTGTAATCTGAGTTTTGCTTGCATGTAGCAACTTGCTTTTCATGATCACCCACTATCAATTACAAGTTGCAACTTTCTAATTTGTGATCTAAGCTTTGCCCATTTGAGTCTTGTTATAAGCCTCAGCTTTGCTTCAAGATCCCATCTCTCTTATCTTCAATCCTGGTTATGATGGCTGGTGGGACTCTTAGATTGCTTTTAGGGGTTTCTTCAATTTTGTATCTGATATGTGGTTCATTGGGATTTAATCCAGTGGATAAGCATCTGATAACCTGTGGATCAAAAACCAATGTAAAAGTTGGTGATCGTGTATTTGTATCTGATGAGTCTGATTCCAGTATCCTCTCAACCCCACAAAAAATCTCTGGCAATTCAAGTTCCATATCTTCCTCCTTAGATTCAGTTCTGTACCGAAGTGCAAGAATATTTAGTGGAACCTCCCTTTACACATTTCCAATAAGAAAACAAGGGCGTCATTGGGTTCGCCTCTATTTCTCTCCTTTTGTTCATGAGGGTTACAATTTGAGCACAGCAAAGTTCTCTGTTTCTGCTCAAACTTTCACCCTTCTCAAGGAGTTCAAAATAGAGAGCGGTTACCGCATGAGAGAATACTCTTTGAACATAACTTCGGACAGTCTAGTTCTCACCTTTACTCCTGCCACCAATTCATTTGCTTTTATAAATGCCTTAGAAGTTGTTTCGCTCCCGGACGAGCTCATTCCAGAGGATGCCATAACCATTGGTTCAAAGGAAAATCACCAAAATTTGAGGAAGCAAGCATTAGAGACAGTTGTGAGGGTGAATATGGGTAATGAAACAGTGTCTCCCCAAAATGATACCTTGTGGAGACTTTGGGATTCTGATTATTCTTATTTGACGCACAATGGTTTTCCTACATTTGTTTCAAAAAAAGAAGCTGTCAATTACACGAGCTGGCCAACGGAGGATATTGCCCCTCCTTCGGTCTATGGTACCGCGACTAAGTTGGAATCGAAAAAAGACCCTACAATAAATGCCAATCTGACATGGCATTTTGATGTTGATCCTGGTTTTGAGTATCTGGTTCGGTTTCACTTCTGTGACATAGTCAGTGAATCTGCTCAACCTCTCATCCTCAAAGTTTATATCAATTCTCTGTTTGTTTCTAGTAGTCTTGATCTTAGAAATGTGACAAAAAATATCTTAGGCACCCCATATTTTATGGATGCCATCATGAGGGTAAGTGATAGCCAGAAGCTAAATGTAAGTGTTGGCCCAAATAATCCAGATGTAACTTACCCAGTTGTCTTTCTCAATGGGCTGGAGATCATGAAAATAAGCAATTCTAGGGTCAGCTTGGACTCTTCTTTTAAGAAAAGCTCTAAGATGAAAGTTGGTGTTATAGTGGGTTTGGCTGTTGGACTGTTCATTGCTATTGTGTTGGCTGCAGTCTTCTTCCTGCTGTGCAGAAGAAGAAGACTAGCACATGCCATCCATTCCAGGACAGATGATGTTATGGGGAATGGAATGGAAAGTAAAGACACCGATAGCACAGCGATGTTTTCTGTCTCAAAAATTGGGTATCGCTTTCCTTTCGTGGCAATTCAAGAGGCTACTGATAATTTCAGTGAGAACCTAATTGTTGGGGCTGGTGGTTTTGGGAAAGTTTACAAAGGAGTTTCAAGGGACAACACAAAAGTGGCAGTTAAGAGAGGAGCTTCTCATTCAAGGCAGGGTCGTGCAGAATTTCGGACAGAAATTGAAATGTTGTCTCAGTTCCGCCACCGCCATTTGGTAGCATTAATTGGATACTGTGATGAGAAAAATGAGATGATCATTATCTATGAGTACATGGAAAATGGGAGCCTGAAGAACTATCTGTATGGTTCAGATTTTCCAAGCTTAAGTTGGAGGCAAAGGCTTGGAATATGTGTTGGAGCTGCCAAAGGACTTCACTATCTTCACACTGGCTCTACAAAGGCAATTATTCACCGGGATGTTAAATCTGCCAATATACTACTGGATGAGAATTTTATGGCCAAGGTTGCTGATTTTGGGCTGTCAAAAACTGGTCCTGAGATTGATCGAACGCATGTCAGCACCGCGGTCAAAGGCAGCTTTGGGTATCTTGATCCAGAGTACTTAACAAGGCAACAGCTGACGGAGAAGTCAGATGTGTACTCGTTTGGGGTGGTGATGTATGAAGTCCTTTGTGGAAGACCTGTTATTGATCCATCTCTCCCAAGGGAAAAGGTGAACTTAGTTGAATGGGCACTGAAGTGGCAGAAAGACGGGAGATTGGAGGAAATTGTTGACCCCCTTCTTGCAGGTCAAGTAAAGCCGGATTCATTGAAGAAGTTTGGAGAGATAGCTGCAAAATGCTTGGCACAACACAGCGTTGATCGACTTATGGTGGGAGATGTGTTGTGGAACTTGGAATATGTGCTTCAGCTCGAAGGAAATGATGGACGATCAGATCACAATCGCAGGCCATCTTTGCAAGCTGATCACGCCAACCACCTGGAGAGCAGTGTATCTAATGCAGAATTTAGCATGGGAAGTGCAGGGGACCTTGCTGGTGTCTCAATGAGCAAGGTCTTTGCCCAAATGGTGAAGGAGGAAATGAGGTAGATTGCTCTGAAGCTGTCTTTTTGTTTATGTAACATTGTGCCTGCAAGTGTCAAAGATTATTGAATAATGTAACAGAATCATGTGAGATTTTAAGTCCGTTTTCAACTTCTCAGTCGATAAACATGCACAATTTATATGTTTGTAATTTGCTAAATCATGAGAATAACAGGTGAACAATACCAACTTTTGGTTGCGGGTTTTGAAATGTATCTTTTGATCTTGGGCTTTTGTTGACATGGATAATTTCACTGGATCACAAGCTTTTCTCGCAAACAAACTGATCAGGTGAGAACACTAAAATGAGAACACTATATGAGGATCAATCTCAGCCATTCAAAGTCATCTGAACGGTTGAAGAGAAAAAGCAAGTTTAACGTAGAAATGGGTAAGCTGCACTTACCTCTTAGCCCACGTGTCCTACCGCGCATTTTCCAATCACGCCTTTCTTTATTCCTTCCTCCTCAGCTTTTATCAGAGAAACCCCAAAATCTTCAGTAGAGATGAGGAAATATCCAACCCCTCATCTTTCCCCTTCTCCCAAATGTCCGTATCTTTCTTCCTCATTAATTATTTTTTGAAATTTCCACCCCAAAAACTCTCACATTCTCTCCCCCTTCATCGTCCTCATTCTCTTCACCTTCTTCACGTCAATTCTTCTTCCAAGCTACATCTACTCACCCCCTTCCTCACACCACGACAACTTAATCAGCTGCAAATTCCTCTCCTCCAGCCTCACTTGGAAATCTGGGTCCAGAGCCAATGCTTTGCTACCCTCCGCAGTCACAATTTTGGCCTTCATGCTTGCCATGGCCTCTATCTCTGATAATCACAACCACCCAGCTCCCACTTCCCAAGTCCAGGTCCTTTATCTTTTCTTTGGTTTTCTTTGGTAGATCTAGGATTTAAAAAGTTTGAATTTTGGTTTCCACAGTCACAATTTTGGCCTTCATGCGTGCCATGGTCTCCATCTCTAACAATCTCAACCACCCAACTCCCACTTTCCAAGTCCAGGTCCTTTATCTTTTCTTTGGTAGATCTAGGATTTAAAAAGTTTGAGTTTTTGTTTGAATTAGAATACCCGTTCGATTTTATGTTTGATTTTGCTTGTTGGGTCTGTTTAGGTGCTGAACATCAATTGGTTTCAGAAGCAACCAAATGGGAACAACGAGGTACATTTCTCTAATTTGTAGTTTGATGGGTTATATGTAAAATTGCTCTGTTTATGAATTCAATTTGTGTTTGTACCTGATAAATCACGGTCATGAACTGACCGAAGGAGCCCCTTTTCTCGGCCCTAGCACTTCCTCGAGACACCAAAACGCAGCGTTTCGCCAAGGCGTTTTGACCCTTTTGAAAACAAAGGAGAAATTGCTAAGGCATGATAACCTCGGCCTCGATTATAGGCCGAGGCCAGGCCGAGGCCGAAACAAAGTCACGGCCAAAGGTAGTCAGGTCAAGTCATCACGTGATAACAGGGTCCCATGCTTCATTTAATACCTCTATTTATTGCAGCAAACTCACTGACCACAAATAAGCATTTAATGCACGGGGGGAAGGTAGGAAGTGACTGGAGTCAGAATTTGGTAATGGAATCAGAATGATTAGACGCAGACATTCTCACAAGAATTCTTACAGCTTGAGAGAGTATGTCACCAACCATCAGAACAATAAATGCGTCTCCACGGCCAGAAGGTGCAGAACCCACGATCAAGGCGGCCGAGATTTACCAAGATTTATGGGGTCACACCACCAGGCTTCACGATCCCAAATGTCGATTGGACTGTCCACTTGCTCTGAACAGGCTACCACCATGCTTCACAATCCCAAATGTCGATTGGACTCTCCACTTGCTCTGATGAGGCTCCACCATGCGAATTTTTTTTAGCCTCGATTTCTCGTCCAAGGGCTCTTCCTGGTAAATACAAGGCTCGAGCTACATTCAAATGGTTCAAACACCAATCCAAAGCCTCCCACGGAGCAACTTATATTTTCCTGTAATGCACTTTCAATATTTTACCTGCTTTCCTAGGAGTAGTGTTAGTTTGTAAGGAGAATCCGTTCATCAATATATCATACGACCCTTGATTTTCAAGGCACCGAAGCACCATCCTCATTATTCGCTCATTCACCACATATATCATACGACCGTCGCTCACTGAGCAACGCGCGAAGCACCGCCGAAAACCCACCATCAACACCACCACTAAACGACCTTGTAGCTCAGGCCGTGAACCTAACGGCCGAGATTAGTTCCTCTCTCGGCCACAATCGTTCGATTAGAAGTCAAGTCCGGGCATGCGCACCACTTAGCCATTCTATCCACATTCAACCATCTCGACGCACGGAGACCGTGCTGGCACGCCCCGCACAACCGCACTGCACCCAAAAGCAGGACGCGCGTGTCGACGCATATCCCTCGGCCCGGCTACCCAGGCCGCGAGATGGCGCGGGTACACAATTTGGTATTGGCTTAAATGGGTTTTCTTTGATTCTTCGTTATAATCTAGTTTAAAGACTGCCACTTTGGGATTGATTTGTAAGCATAAATGAGGGCTTTACACTCATCCTAGTGGAATACAACTCAAATGCAAAATTGGAGTCCATTTACAACTCACCTTGTTGCTCATATAGAGTATAAGGGCAGATTAAACAATTGAGCTAAAGAAGTCCTATTTGTATAAGGATTAATACATAATATGTACCGTTAAAGTTGGGATTAATACATCATTTTGATATGTTGGTTGTTGTATTAATCTAAAATGTAAACATAGCTGTAAAGCTATACAAAATAGTAAAAGACCATGTGCAGAGCCACTTGATGAGGAATAAACATAATGATATTATATTTTATGTGATAATAAGTGAAGAACATGGAGACAAGACTTGTGCTCAAGAAATACTTTGGCAGATTTCTTTAATGGGAAGAAATCTGAAGAACACACCACTTCAGTTATAAATATGATAGGTCAATGCTCTCTTGATCGAACTCCAGAATCTACCTCCTCTAGGCCCATTGATTGTACTGCATAAGAAGATCGTAGAGTTGCAGAAGCATCTGTCATTGAAGCAAGCATCCCTTCATCATGTAAGTGATCAATAGGTATTGTGAGTTTCCTAAAGACTAGCAGATTTATTTTTCAGTCTTACATGATTTTCTATAGCAAGTGTCTTTGAGGTTTATTTTCTATATCAAATTTCCATGTGTATGCATTTGTGTGTGTATGAACTATGTATGGATGTACAGATTTCAAAGTAAAGCTCTGAAATTTCTGGGTTTTGTGTTTTAGCTTTAGTAAATCATTTGAATCTTTGATCTAGGTGTATTTTATGTGTTGAAAGTAAAATATAAAACGTTAATATTAGGATCTTGGAGAGCTTAATCACCTCTTTCCACTATTTGTATGAGCTCATTGGTTATCTATTTATAAATAATCAATTAGTAAGATCACAGTCCTTCAGCCTTTTAAAAGATGTGGTTGTTCTCCTCAGTTGAAAATGAGGTCCATGGTTTGACTAATTATAGGTGGTCATTGATTGTGTTGAGGTTTGTGACAAATATAAGAGAACATAATGAGATTGTTGTGACTATAGGAAAACAGGTAAAAGAAAATTTGACACCTTTTTTTTTTTTTTTTTGTGACGAAAATAAAAGGCTATTACTAGAGTTCAAGGTTATAATAACCCCATGATTATGGATTTTTTTTCCTACTATTTGGCTCTCTAATGCTCCACTTCCTTCTTTATGTAGCTTGTTTTTCCCCTCCAATTTGGTTTTGTTTTTCTTTCGTAGTTTTTAATGCCAACTTTGTTCTTTATCTGTATATGTACAAAACAAAATTTAGGCATGGTCTTTGTCTATATTTTTTAATGTCACTTTTTTCTTTTGTATTGGTTCTTTGTCTGTATTTCTTTTTTCTTTATTACTTTTGATAATAGTGTAAGTAGTATGATATGGGTATCATTTCTGTATCTTAATGTGTTGATAATAATGTGAGTTGGTACCATTTGTGTACCTTAATGTGTTGATAATAGTGTGAGTATGTATCGTTTCTGTAACTTAATGTGTTCACAATAGTGTTAGTATGTATCATTTATGTACTTTAATGTGTTGATAATAGTGTGAGTAGGTATCACTTATGTATCTCAATGTGTTATTAATAGTTTGAGTAGGTATCATTTGTGTACCTTAATGTGGTGATAATAGTGTAAGTTGGTATCATTTTTGTACCTTAATGTGTCGATAATAGTGTAAGTAGGTATCATTTCTGTATCATAATGTATTGACAACAGTGTTAGTAGGTATCATTTCTGTATCTTAATGTGTTGACAATAATGTTAGTAGATATCATTTATGTATATTAATGTGTTGACAAGAGTGTGTGTTGACAATAGTGTTAGTAGATATCATTTATGTATATTAATGTGTTGACAATAGTGTTAGTAGATATCATTTCTATATCTTAATGTGTTGATGATAGTATCAGTAGTATGGATATGGGTATTAGGTCTATATCTTCACATGTTTTCGTAATAGTTTCAGTATATCTTATGTCAACGGTGTATGTTACACTTACAGGTATAAAATGGAATCTGAATTTGAACTATGTTTCACAAAGGCGAGTAAGTCATGTAATCAAGCAATTTCTATATATAAACGTTAGTATTAAAATTCACAATAAAATATGGGTCGTAAACGATTCAAAGGATTCACTAGAGCTTCAACATCATATTTTTGTAATTTTTTAAAATTATAAATTTTACAAATAATAGAGAAATGACACAAGTCAAAATTGCAATGCTGCATCATTACTTGTTAGCCACCAAAATATATTTCGTAAACACTTCAAAAGAATTCACTAAAGCTTCAACATCACTTCATTTATTGTTCACTAAAGCTTCATAATATTATTTTTATTTTTTGACTAAGAAGTCTTCATTAGCACTTTTATGAATGCTTTAAGATGAACTCAAAAGGCGTAGAAAGTTTCACATTGAGTTTGTAGAATTTTTTGGTGTGTGTATTTTTCTGATATTTAATGAAATACTGTGGTTTTTGGAAGAGTTCGTCATCAGTGCTTCTAACGAGCATCATTTTGCGTAGCGCCACGTGTCATTAGAGTTTCAATTTATGTATGTTTATCTTTAAAAATTCACAAACAATTAATTAAAAAATCGAAAAAATCCATCCTTAATTTCTACAAATTCCATGCGACATTATCTTCGATTATGATGCGCTAAATGTTTGATTTTAAACAAATTCCAAATAATTAATTCAAGTTTGCTTCATTACTAACAATAACACTAAGTTAAGATCACTCTTCATCACTATAACTCTTCCCCCAATTATTACTTCAAATTTCCCAATGTTAAATTTTGATTTTCTTACATCAAAGTCGAAGATAATGTTACAAGGAATTTTTAGAAACTTTCGGTGTATTTTTCTGATTTTTGTAAAGAATTTTCTTGAATTTTTTAAGATAAACTCACAAAAATGAAATATTAATGGCACGTGGCGCTACGAGATATGAAACACCCATTGAAAAAGCTGACGATGCACCCATCAGGCACTGCCATGTGTCACTCTCTATTATTTATTATTATTTTTCAATATTTTGAATTCCAAAAATCATAATAAATTTGAAAAATTCACTAAAAAAGACTCCACACTCCTTGTGACATTTCCAACATCTTTTGAGACTTAAAATATAATTTTTACTAAGAGAAAAATTCAAACAATTCACAAAGACAAGTTTGCTTCCAAACTAACAATAACACAAAGTTGAAAATTATTAGTCTTCATTACTACAACTCTTCCTCCAATTATTACTTTGAATTTTCCAAAGTCAAATTTTGATTTTCACGCAATAGAGTTGAAGATAATGTCACAAGGAATTTGTAGAAACTTTTGGTGTATTTTTCTAATCTTTTAATGATTTTTTGTGAATTTTTGAAGATAAATACACAAAAATGAAACATTAATGACACATGGCGCTACAAGATACTGACACTCGTTGGAAAAGCTGAGGACCCAGCCATCAGACGCTGCCATGTGTCACTCTCTTCCGTTTATTACTATTTTACAATGTTTTGACTTGAAAAAATCAAAATTAATTCGTAAAAATCCGAAAATTTCACCGAAAAATGCCACAAACTCCTTGTGATATTTTCTTCATCTTTTCAGTTATAAAATATAAATTTGACAAATAAAAGATTTAAATAATTTCTCAAACTTAAGTTTTTTCATATACTACCTATAACACTAAGTTGAAGATCATTTCTCTTCCTCACTACAAAACTTCCTCCAATAACTTCAATTTTTTGAAAGTCAAATTTTTATTTTCACGTATTAAACTAGAAGATAATGTTGCAAGGGGTAGAAATTTTCGGTGTATTTTTTGATTTTTTTTAATGATTTTTCGTGAATTTTTGAAGATAAACTCACAAAAATGAAACATTAATAACACGTGGCGCTACAAGATATTGACACCCGTTGGAAAAAGCTGACGACGCACCCATCAGGTGCTGCCATGTGTCATTCTCTTCCATTTATTACTATTTTTCAATATTTTGACTTCCAAAAATCATAATAAATTGATAATAAATCTGAAAAATTTACCAAAAAATACCATGGACTCCTTGTGACATTTCCAACATCTTTTGAGACTTAAAATATAATTTTGACATTAAAAAAATTCAAATAATTTCATGATCGGTGCATATTTACATATCATTTTGTACCCTTTTAACTTATGATTTGGTTATGTTTTTGAGTTAAACTTGTGCTTTTAATAAGTTTTGTGTTTGTTTCAGTGTTATAAGCTTGAGACTCACTAATTGCATTTTGGAGACAAATTAGCTCAAAACGGTGTCTGCAGATCAGTCAACTTCACGGATTGGACTGTACTTGCTCAAGAAGAACCAGATAATGAACCATACATCATTGGAAAGATACGGAAGTCTATTTTCTGTAGAATTTTACGGTTTATGATTCCGAGTCTTCTAGAGAAAGTTATATATGTTTTGGCAACTTAAGGTCAAATTCGGCAGCATCTGCGTTACTGGGCCAAAAATCACATTTGAAGGCCTTCCCGATTTTTCCTTGAGTTGGGCTGCATATGCTTGGAAAGATAATTCAAAGAGCTTCAAGATTCATATTTTTCCATATTTTTGAGGATGGAGCCACAAGCCCAAAACGAGCCCACAAGATGGATGCAATGCATTATCATGCATGACATATGCATGATGAAGTGTTGTTGATTGTTGGAAAGTTTGGTGAAGCATATTCAATACCTATTTTTGAGTGGAATTTTGCAGCAGCCAAATGAATTAACTGAAGTTGAAGTGGATGATGCAACACTAAGCTTAATGACAAGAAGAATTGTTTTCAAATGCAATAGTGTGTTAGGTGAATTAAGTGTTGTAAGTTGGTGAAGTGAGTGTGGTTAGTGAACTCTATTGTATAATTCAGATTTTCACTTCCCCTAGCCCTATAAAGAGGGAAGTTCTCTAAGCTTGTAAACACACCCCAAGGGGGGGAGCTCTCAAGCACTTCTCTAGAGCTCCCTTCCCTTCTCTCCCTCAAATTCTCTTAGTTTCCCTTTGTAGTTCTCAATTGTTGTAATAAGATCATTATACTAAATTTTCTTTGTACTAAATCCCAAACAACTTTCTCTTCTCTAAGTTCTCAAATACTTTCTTCTCCCTTCTCTAAAGCTCCCAAACACTTCTCAAACACTTTCTTCTTCCTCCTCAAAGTTCTCAAACACTTCCTTTCTTCCTCAAAGTTCTCTTAGTTTCCTTAATGTTTTCTTAGTTGTAATTTATTTTTCTTGTAATGTACATTCTTTCTTCTTGTATTGTTTCTTTTGTTTTCATTTTTGTTTTGTGTAGGAAAACTGAATAGGATCATTCAATCACCAATCCCTGTGGAATCGACCTCGCACTTACATACGTTATACTACCGAACGGCTCGTGCACTTGCGAGTATCACAAGTTGAGGATGCAGCTGAATCCATTTTGTTGCAGCGACCGACGACAACATTTCACAAAGTCAAGTTTGCTTCCATACTAACAATAACATTAAGTTGAAGATAACTAGTCTTCATCACTACAACTCTTTCTCTTTAATTCCTTCAAATTTATCAAAGTCAAATTTTTATTTCCCAGTATCATAGTCGAAGATAACGTCGTAAGGAATTTGTAGAAATGTTCGATGTATTTTTCTGATTTTTAATTATTTTTTGTGATTTTTTAAAGATAAAATCACAAAAATGAAACATGAATTACTCATGGAGCTATGAGATACTGACACCCGCTGGAAAAGCTGACGACACATCCATCAGCCACTGCCATGTGTCATTATCTTCCATTTATTACTATTTTTCAATATTTTGACTTCCAAAAATCATGATAAATTGATAATAAATCTGAAAAATTCACCAAAAAAATACTCCGGACTCCTTGAGACATTTCCAACATATTTTGAGACTTAAAATATAATTTTGACTTATAAAAAAATTCAAACAATTTCACAAAGTCAAGTTTGCTTCCATACTAATAATAACACTATGTTAAAGATCACTAGTCTTCATAACTATATCTCTTCCTCCAATTATTACTTCGAATTTTCTAAAGTCAAATTTTGATTTTCACTCAATAGAGTCGAAGATAAAGTCGCAAGGAATTTGTAGAAATTTTCGGTGTATTTTTCTGATTTTTTTAAAGATTTTTCGTGATTTTTTTAAGATAAACTCACAAAAATTAAACATTAATGACACGTGGTGCTATGAGATACCGACACCTGCTGGAAAAGCTGTAGACACACCCATCAGCTGTTGCCATGTGTCATTATCTTCAATTTATTACTATTTTCCAATATTTTGACTTCCAAAAATCATAATAAATTCATAATAAACTTGAAAAATTCAACAAAAAATACCCCGGACTCCTTGTGACATTTTCAACATCTTTTGAGACTTAAAATATAATTTGTACTAAGAGAAAAATTCAAATAATTACACAAAGTCAAGTGTGCTTCCTTACTAACAATAACACTAAGGTTGAAGATCACTATTCTTCATCACTATAACTCTTACCTCAATTATTACTTCAAATTTCTCAATGTTAAATTTTGATTTTCTTGCATCAAAGTCGAAAATAATGTTACAAATTCACGTAGAAATTTTTGGTGTATTTTTTTGATTTTTTAATGATTTTTCGTGAATTTTTTAAGATAAACTCATAAAAATGAAACATTAATGACACGTGGTGCTACGAGATACTGACACCCGTTGGAAAAGCTGAGGACACAACCATCAAGCGCTGCCATGTGTCATTCTCTTCCATTTATTACAATTTTACATGTTTTGACTTCCAAAAATCATAATTAATTCGTAAAAAATATGAAAAATTCACCGAAAAATGCCACAAAATCCTTGCGACATTTTCTTCATCTTTTCAGTTGTAAAATATAATTTGACACATAAATAATTTAAATAATTTTTCAAACTCAAGTTTTTTCATATACTACCTATAACACTAAGTTGAAGATCATTACTCTTCCTCACTACAGCTCTTCCTCCAATTATAACTTCAAAATTTTGAGAGTCAAATTTTGATTTTCATGCATTAGAATCAAAGATAATGTTTCACGGAATTTGTAGAAATTTTCGGTGTATTTTTCTGATTTTTTAATGATTTTTTTGTGAATGTTTTTGAAATAAACTCACAAAAATGAAACATTAACGACACGTGGAGCTACAGAATACTGACACCCGTTGGAAAAGCTGATGACGCACCCATCAGGCGCTGCCATGTGTCATTCTCTTCAATTTATTACTTTTTTTTCAATGTTTTGACTTCCAAAATTCATAATAAATCTGAAAAATTCACCAAAAAATACCTCGGACTCCTTGCGATATTTTGCAACATCTTTTGAGACTTATAATATAATTTTGACTAATATAAAAATTCAAATAATTTATCAAAGTCAAGTTTGCTTCCATACTAACAATAACACTAAGTTGAAGATCACTAGTCTTTATGACTACAACTTTTCCTCCAATTATTATTTCAAATTTCCCAAAGTCAAAATTTGATTTTCATGCATTGGAGTTGAAGATGATATTGCAAGGAATTTGTAGGAATTTTCGGTGTGTTTTGATTTTCACGCATCATAGTCGAAGATAATGTCTCAAGGAGTTTTTCAAAATTTTCTGTGCATTTTTCTTATTTTTTTAATTAATTTTTTGTGATATTTTTTATGTTAAGCACACAAAAATGAAATTTTCATGGCATGTGGCGCTACAACATACTAACACCTGTTGGAAACTCATCATGTGATACCATGTGTGATGCTCTTCCATTTATTACTATTTTTCAATGCTTTAACTTCCAAAAATCATAAAAAATCTGAAAAATTCACAAAAAAAATCATAGGAACTCCTTGCGATATTTTCTTCATCTTTTAAGATTTAAAATATAAATTTAACATATAAAAAGTTCAAATAATTTCTCAAAACGCTGCCACTCGTCATTTTCTCCCATTTACTGCATTTAATAAGAATTTTTATAGTTAAAGCATAGAAAATATATAAATAAACTAAACATAATGACACATAGCAACAAAAGAATGATGCGACTTCAATTTTTTAAACAGGTGTCCTCCCATAGGGTCATATATCAAAAATGTTTCTTTTTTATATTGTTTAGCAATAAATGGGAGGGAATGACAAGTGCCAATGCCTTGAGGCTGCGTTCTCAATGCTTCTCATGAGTGTCACTCTCAATGGCGCCATGCGTCATTAAAGTTTCCTTTTTGTGCGTTTATCTTAAAAAATTCACAAAATATTTATAAAAAATCAGAAAAATAAATATGTCGAAGCAGTGTTTATAGCACGTGTCATTGTCCAATTGCACCACATATTTCTAGAATTACTCTACGTGTAGAATAATATTTCAGCAAATATATAGGGTAAAATAGGTTCCATTAACATTTATACAATCAATAGGTGTTTGCTAGAACTTCAGTAGGTGTACAATAAGCTTTCACCAATAGGTTTGCAATGAGGTTTGAAAAATAACAGAAATTGTCAATAACAAAAAAAATTTATCCCTCTCCATTAGCCACTCATTGCAAAAGCATATCCCTAAAGATCCAAACTTGTGGCAGAAAATACTAAAATCTATCAACTTTAGTTCCAGTTTCTAAGCAAGGTACTAATTATTACCAACTATAAACCTCAGTTCACAAGCTATATGCAATGATCAAAACTTTTCGTTCTTGCATGGTGAATTTTCAACAGCGTAGCACCATAGAATAAGGATATACCAAATAAAAGCCATGAGCAAATGCTCCCACCAACACATCAGTAAGCAAACGGTAACCGTACAACTGAGTTCTTACCCAGCGAGAGTCGACCTGGAAAATCAAATATCCACAGCCAAAATTGTTGAAGGGGCACAAGACCCAGATGGGAAATATCCATAAAATCAATTAAGTAAAAAAAAAAAGAGTTGAGAAAATTGCAAAACTTACTGAGCGGAAGAACATAGGCATATATAGGAGCAACCAAGAACTTAAATTGGGAGCTCGTGCTTCTCTTTCTAATAGCAGCCTCTCTTCCAACATATTCATGTACACAATTTGATATCAATTACGAATAAAGAGAATAAATTTCTATGAATTGAAAGGCAAAATCTATGTTGTGGGTTTCGCGGAACTTACTGATTAGAGGGATTGGACAATGAGGGCCAGAAGGCCATGGCAGAAAAATTTCTGAAGATGAGAGGAGTGATGCTTTGTATAGAAATAGAAGCAAGGAAATGGGGTGTAGATGGAAAGATAGATGAGAAAAGAGGGATGTAGTTCATGGAGATCGAAAAGTCCATTGGGAAGGGTAACTAGGATGGGTAGAGCTGATTGCTTTCAGTATTTTAATATAATTTTGGGGCAAAAATATCTACACTCAAGGGGAAGACAAGAGACAATGGGGAAAAAATGGCCCCAGGAATGAAAAATTTCGCGAAATTTTTTTGGAGGTAAGAGAGAGAACAAGTTGAGGTGATGGCGTCGTTCTAGTACAATTGTTTCATTTACAGTTGCTTTTCGCGGAGCCGTTAGATTAGATCCAATGATGTTATCATATAATATTCTTATATAGCTGTTCTCACTAGATCCTGATCCTATTTCCCTCAAACAAACTACTTAATATGGGTTTTGGTGCATACATATGACAACTTGGTTGGGTTGTCACAGTATGCATGCATGAGAGCCCAACTCATTAAGATGTGACAAGCTTGCCAGGGGAAATTGTACAAAACTTTTCTATTTATTCACACTATTGTCATGTTTACTAATTCGTAATTGGTTTATAAGATATTGAATTGAGGAGGAGTTGGAATTTGAATTTCTATTAAAATTGTTTACTAAACGATGTGGAATAAGAGTAGGAATGATATTGATTCCTTATAAGTTGTTTACTAAATTTTCCAGAATTGGAATTAAAACTAATTTGATTTCTAAAATGTACTTGTTCTAAATAATTTATTGGGTTAAAGTAAATGAAAATTTTGGAATTTTGAAGATATAATGGGTTTAAAAAAAAAAAAGGACTAGTTCTCGAGAAATTAGAATAGTACATCCTACCCAAGAGTGCAATTCCTAAAAAATCAATAGTTTAATTCTTGATTTTGGGTGGGTTGCGCGTGTTTTTTCATTTCTTTATGTGAAGTATAGGAGTAATATGTAATCAGAATTAGTAAACATGCCATAATATTAAGCCAAAATTAAAATTTGGTTTAAAATTATTTTTTTTAAAAAAAATTGTAAATATTTCTCTCCCAATATATTTATAATTCCTTTTTTTTTCGGAAAACCCAATATATATAATTCAAATAAATGTAACAAGGAAAATAAAAATAAATTGTAACTTCTTATCAAATTGACTTGATTATTATAAAACCCTTTTATAATTACAGCTTCATAACCTTTTTTTTAATAAAAAATATTCAACCGCTTCATATGTTTCATTGACAACAAAAATCTCATCTTTTTTTTTTTCGTTCTCTATTTAAAGAAATAAATATTTTAATTAAATATCCACATCTTATTTTTCTTTTTTTCCGCCGAGAAAAACCATATAAATCGTAGCCGTTGCATTGTGCCCCCCAATTTATCCTCCTGAATCCCCATCTGGAGGGAGATAGATTGAGCAAAGGAAGAGTGAGAACCTTGGAAACCCTAGCTATGGAGAAAGAGAGATCGAGCAAACGCCACCGTGAAGATCGAGACAGAGAACACCACAAGCATCGCAGCCGTGACGCCGATGAAAAGCGATCATCAAAGGACTCCGATAACCATCGCCACCACCATCGATCGGACAGCGATTCCAAGCGCGAGCGCTCTCAAGAGCCCCGAGACCACAAATCTCGTCGCGAAAGGTCACGCGAGCCGAGCGATGACCGCGATATAGTACGTGACCAGCGGGAGCAGTCCTACGAACCGAGGGCCGAGAGAGAGGGGAGCCGAGAGAGGTCCAGGCATCGCGAAACGAAGCGAGAGAGGTCAGAAGAGAGAGAGGAATATAGACGTAAGAGGAGTGAGGGTAGAGATGGGGATGTTGTTGATTTGGACGATAAGAAGAGGGCTAGGGTTTCGGAGGAGGAGAGGAAAGATAGGAGGCGATTTGAGGAAGATGGGAAGGAAGTGAATGGAGGTCAGAGACAGAGTAGGAGGTTTGAAGACCGTCGAGTAAAGGAAGAAGAGGATGGTGATTATGGCGGAGCCGTTGAACGCAGCAATGAATTGAATGTGAATGCAAGTGAGGTTAAGAAAGAGGAAGTGAGTGATGACCAGCTTGGTAATTTTCAGGGCGACACCACCACCCCAAATGGGAGTGGTTGGGTGGGTAATGTAAGTTTTATGTTAGCTTTCTTTTGTTCTGCTCTGAATTGCGTTTGATAATTATGCTTTTGATGCTGAAATTTTGAGCTGATAGGCTTTGAACAACTCTAAAAATATTCCACATTTAAGTGATACTTTAGGTTATCCTCTTAATGGTTAATGAAACTGTAGTGAAGTATCTGAAATTCAATTTGGTTTAACGATATACCACTTTAAATTTCTCTATCTGATTAATATCATAGTTTGAGATATGTAATAGATTTCTTAGGTTCCGACTTCTGATCTCTTTGCACGATGTGATTGTTAGTTATAGTGTTAGATATGGAATAGATTTTTAGGTTCTGACTTCTGATAGCATTACAGTATTACTATAGGCATCTATAGTATGGAATTGATATCTTCTTGGTTGAATTACTTGCTATTTACTCATGAGATTTGAAGTGTTGTATACTAATGATTGATTTGATTGGAAGCTACAGATTTTGAAATGAGGTATTTCTTCCTTAAAAATGTAAGGTGTTTTGTTACACTTTCTGCAAGCCTTTGCTTTGTCTTATAATGTATCTCTATGCCATAAATTATTGTTAGGCTGTTACTGTTAGAAAATAGCTCCCTTTCCTACGTGCTTTGTATCCTTGTAGGCCATGTCTCCATTAGCTGAGGAGTGAGGGCATCTGTGTGAAATTTATTCCTTTTCATGTCTTCTCTGATTCTTCATTTTTGTGTTCTCCTCCACCACAATCAAGTTCTTTTGCGGTATGCATAGTGACCTTGTTTAATTTTCAACACTAACAGGGTGCTGCTCTGGAACCTACTAACGCATCAAGGATTGTGCCTGAGACCTCTTTCGCTCCTAGTCATCCCCTTCCTACCAAGGTATCTTCGATTTATACCACAAATGAAAATAAGGGAGTTAGTATTACCAGATCTCATGAGGTTCATGGAAAATCTAGTACAGATGGAGCATCTTCAACTGCTGGGCGAAGTGGGAATCTGTCTCTTGATGATGTAGAAAAAATTAAGAAAGCTTTACAAAAGCAGAAGGAATTGACTGAGAAGCTGAAGAAGATTCCCCAGGTATTATTTTCACATAAATTTGTTAATGCATCTCACCTCTTTGTGTTTGACAAAATTTTTATGCACAATATTGTTTCTTAATTACAGTTATTCTTTAGTATACATTTACCATGACTATTCTCATCATGCAGTTGAACAAGGGTGCCAATGCAAGAAAAGATGCTAGCCAGAACTTGGGATCGAAGGAGCTGAAACCACCATCTGCCACTGCTGGAATACTGCATGCACCGGCCCCATCAACTGGTAGTACAGCTCCTCCAGGGTTAAGATTCGATTCATCAAAACTACCCATTGCACCAGCAGCTTCATCTACAAGTGGCATGATTGCAGAAGCTGGCCTTACAGCCGTTCCCAACCTTGAAGCTGTTAAAAAAGCACAGGAGCTTGCTGCCAGTATGGGGTTTCGCCAGGACCCCCAGTTTGCTCCTCTTATAAACTTGTTTCCAGGACAGGTGGCAACTGATGTTGCTCCCCCTCAGAAGCCTACTAAGGCCCCTGTTCTTCGTCTTGATGCCCTTGGAAGGGAAATAGATGAACTTGGAAATTTAGTGAATGCGACTAAACCAAACAACCTCAGCACTCTAAAGGTTTAGTAGCTATTACCCTTCAGACAATTCCTCTTGTTAGATGGATTTTATTTCGTTGAACTTTAATCTAATGGTTCTAATTTTTTCAGGTCAATATTAACAAACAGAAGAAAGACGCATTCCAAATTCTTAAACCTGAATTGGATGTGGATCCTGAATCAAATCCCTTTTTTGATCCAATGATGGGTATTAATAAAACCAAGATTTTGAGGCCAAAGAGGATGAATTTCCAGTTCGTAGAGGAAGGAAAATGGTCAAGAGATGCTGAGCATATAAAGTTGAAGGTATTTATTGATGTCTCTTTATTCTGTTTTGATCATTTCAGTGAGTTATGTACCTGTCTTTTTTGTTAAATTTTCTCCATTTCCTGTACAGAGTAAATATGGAGAAGCACAAGCCAAAGAGCAAAAGGCGAAGCAGGCACAGTTGGCAAAGGCAAAGGCGGCACCAGATATTAATCCAAATTTGATAGAGGTGTCAGAGAGAGTTATCACCAAAGAAAAACCAAAGGATCCAATTCCTGAAATTGAGTGGTGGTAAGCTGCTATTTACTTTTTGCATTGCTGTGATTTGCTGAGTGGTTCTTTATTTTTTCCCGCTTGGATCGTGGTGACCGCAAGGAATAGATGACCTTAAAAGTTTATTGAATATGATAACTGATTATCTTGTTTTTCCCCTTCTCAATGCTCCCCTTCTGTTTCAATGTTGAAAACATGCCATGATCTGTGATTGTAGATGAAACAAAAGGGGTCGACCCAAATCCTAATTTCCATCCATTTTTAAATGATATCTTTAACGAAGATGCCTGAAGTATTGTTTTCATTGTTTTGTTTGCCATTTTTCAATTGCAGATTTGATTTGCATGTTGTTTGGTCCTCTCAGAACTTTTATTTTATGTTAAAGATGTTTGCTAATTATGCTTTGCTAAATTTGTCAGGGATGTGCCCCTATTGCACTCTGGTACTTATAATGAAGTCATTGATGGCGCAGTAGTGGAAAATAAATTAAAGATGGAGAAAATCACTATCTATGTTGAACATCCTCAACCTATTGAGCCCCCTACTGAGCCAGCTCCTCCACCGCCTCAACCACTGAAGCTGACCAAGAAGGAGCAGAAAAAACTCCGTACACAGAAACGCCTGGCCAGAGAGAAAGATAGGCAGGAGATGATTAGACAAGGCCTGATTGAACCCCCAAAGCCAAAAGTTAAAATGAGTAATTTGATGAAAGTTCTTGGCTCTGAAGCAACCCAAGATCCAACCAGGCTTGAAAAGGAGATTCGGAGTGCAGCTGCAGAGCGTGAACAAGCTCATATAGACAGGAATATTGCACGAAAGCTCACTCCTGCCGAGCGCCGTGAGAAGAAAGAAAGGAAGCTTTTTGATGACCCAAATAATGTGGAGACCATTGTCTCAGTTTACAGGATCAATGAATTGTCACATCCAAAGGCCCGCTTCAAGATTGATGTTAATGCACGAGAGAACCGGCTGACTGGATCAGCTGTGATCTCAGATGGTATGAATGTAGTGGTTGTTGAAGGTGGCAGCAAATCTATTAAGAGGTATGCTAAGGTTATGCTTAGGCGCATAAACTGGGCTGAAGCTGTAAAAGATGATGAGGAAGAAGATGACGATGTAAACAATGATAAGCCTGCTAACAAGTGTGTGTTAGTATGGCAAGGAAGTGTTGCCAGACCGAGCTTCAATAGATTTTCTGTTCACGAGTGCATGACTGAAGCTGCTGCCCGGAAGATTTTTGCTGATGCTGGTGTTGCTCATTATTGGGATCTTGCGGTCAATTTTGCGGATGATGAGTAGTAAATGGAGACTGCTTCTGTGGATATCTTAAATCATCGTGGCTGTTTGCCTCAACATTTTGGTAAACGAGTATTAGTTCCAGAATTTGCTTTGTGCGATTTGTTAACTGTATGGGATCATTTATGATAGCGTATTGCTCATATAAAGTGAACCACCTATCCATGCGTGTGGCACAAATTAAGTTGCATCAATGAGAACACTTCGCATTTCCAGATGCTGTAATTATGTTGAAACTTGAAAGTGGGTAAGTTTATAATGCCTTTACTTTCTCAGTTGTTGCTGCAAGTATTTTTTTTCAATGTGTGGAGTTACTTTGGAAACAACAAATTTCTCGTCGCCTCTTAGTATGAGTAACATGGAACATGGCCAACCGATTTCGTGCCGAATTAATGTTGGACTCTTATCTGCGTGTACTAGAATATAGTATCTCCAAGAGGGTTATCTATATATGTTTTGCAGCAGAAAACATGATGCTTGAACCCCATTGCAATAAAGCTAGCATTCATGATTGTTCTATACCACTACAACCAAAAGCAAAAAGACACTTAGTTTCCAAGCTTCTATATAGAACAAGGCAACTTATGTTTCATTCTGTTGTGCAGTCCATTTCATTTGTGGACCAGCATGCCTTAGCAAACTTGGAAGTGTTTGCCATATCTCCCAACTGGATTTTGATTTCTGCGAGTGTTCCCTCCGCCGAAGGAGGCATAACTTCAGCGTAGACTGTGCCATGCAGCTCAGCTCCTACAAGAAAGCCGCAAGCTTTTGAATGAAAATATTCGTAGAAAAGGAAATTTGACCAAAACGGTTGATGCAGATATTCATATTTGATAGCTGATCACGCCCATTTTCTGCTTTGACTTTGGGGCCTAGTCTAAGCTTAAGCCCTTGTTCTCCTTTATTGGTTTGAGTTAGCTTCTGATTCGGTGAGGGATGGGATAGGGTAGCCTATCTATATTTAACTACCAACTTCTAAGTTCTAATCTTCCTCCTGTTTTTCTTACTTCCCTTTTTCAGAAGGTATAGACCATGCTTTGTCAAGCTTTACCCATTTTGGTTTTCAGTCCGTCCTTTTTCCAATTTGCTTCTCTCCTTTAAAAACGGTGAAGTGAGGCAATTTGCTTTATATCGCTCATGCATTTCATCATTGCTTTCCCAAGTTTACACTTTTAGGTAAGATCCTTGAAAAAATCGGCTAAAGTGTGTTGTATAATATTCCATAATTTGGTGGACTTGGATTTTTATTTTGGAGTTATATGTATCATGCACTTCTCGCTACTTAACCATAATGCAAAGTGTGTGCGCATCTCTTTGGACTTAAGAAACTCTCTTTTTAAAAGGGTTTTGAATCAATCCAAAACAAATGCCCCTAGAAAGAAATCTAAAGTTAAAAGTTAGCACCATACAATCAATATCGGGAGAGGGTGAAATCGAACTTAAGATTTCAGGGTGGTGCAGGGGTAACTGCTCTTAACCGCTTCTTTAAATCAAGATTAATTAACCCCAAAGAAGAAGGAAAAGTAAATTGATTTAAAGAGACGGAAGATGAAAATTGGTAATTGAGTTGTACCATTGTTACACATGTGCCCCCACAGTTGTACTGGTTTATACACAGGAAACTGGCTGAAACAGTAACCTTCCATCGCCAACCACACCTCATAAATTGTAAGTGGCTTAATGGGGAAGTTTATCTGACTGGGTGGCTTAACCTATTAAACATAAAGTGGGCAGATAAAAAATTGCAGTAGCCCTCAAGACACCTCCAATTATAAATTCTGGACGAAATGCATCACCATCAAACTCAACATGCAGCTTACTTGCTTACGTACATTTTGATCAACACCCAACCTAATTTTCATGGACCCCCAAACTTGTCAACAAGATTAATAAAAACCCTGAAAAATTACAAAACAGAAAAAAACATTACGCCACGTGTCACCAGCCCTTATCTCCCACGTGTCCACCTCGACTGTTGTTCTTGAGAAGAGAAGACGTATGGAGATGGGATTAGGCGTTGTAGGTCACCTCTCTCTCACCTCCCCCTTAAAAACAGTAGAAGAACAAAATAAATAATAATAACAGTAAAATAAGTTAAAACCCAACACACGCCTCACCCATTGCGGTTAGTTATATTTCTATATATTGAAAAACTATGCGCCATAAAACCATAAAGCAACAGCCAAACAGGCACCTCCTTCGCTCGCTTCACACACACTGAAAGAGATAGGGAGAGAGAGAGAGAGAGAGAGAGAGAGAGAGAGAGAGAGAGACCTGAGAGGGCAAACCACTGCGCTAAGCAAAAGCAAAGGCCTCGTCTATCTCTTAACGCATTTTCGAAGAATTTAAGCCCATCCCAAACACGCCGTTAGTTAACCACTCTCGCCCTTTTTTTTCTCTCTGCACCTCCCACGCTATAAATATCAGGAGGCTTGGAGAGAAAGGAAGCTATACGAATGTCGTCTCGTGTAGCAGACAATCAAATATCGCCGTTCTTCACTACAATGGAGCTCGATGATTTATCACGCGCCTCCCACGGCGCGTCTCCCTCACTAGGCCAGCTCCTCAAGCACGTCGGCGACGTCCGCAAGGAAGCTACTGGTGATGGCGGCGAGACTCCGGCGCACCACGCCCTCGACCTCTTCGAAGCCAGCATCGAGCCTCGCTCCTTGCCGTTCGTGCTCTCTTTCACTAATTTGACTTACAGCGTCAAGGTTCGCCGGAAGTTCAGCTTATCCGGGATGTTCTCCGGCGGGAGAAGCCGTCTCGGAGCAGCCACGGAGTCGGAGCCGGTCGGCGGAGAGAGCCTGTTCACTAGAACGAAGACGCTGCTCAACGACATCTCGGGAGAAGCTCGGGAAGGCGAGATACTCGCGGTTCTCGGCGCGAGCGGGTCGGGCAAGTCGACGCTTATCGACGCTCTGGCGAATAAGATCGCCAAGGGAAGCTTGAAAGGAACCGTGAGCTTAAACGGCGAGGTCTTGGAATCGCGGCTTCTGAAGGTCATTTCTGCTTATGTCATGCAGGACGATCTCCTCTTCCCCATGCTCACAGTCGAAGAGACGCTAATGTTCGCCGCCGAGTTCCGCCTCCCTCGCGCGCTTTCCAAATCCAAGAAGAAAGCCCGCGTCCAGGCTCTCATCGACCAGCTCGGCCTCCGGAACGCCGCGAAGACGATCATCGGCGACGAAGGCCACCGTGGTGTCTCCGGTGGAGAACGACGCCGTGTCTCGATCGGAATCGACATCATCCACGATCCGATCGTTCTCTTCCTCGATGAGCCGACTTCCGGCCTCGACTCCACCAGCGCCTTCATGGTGGTGAAGGTCCTCCAGAGAATTGCTCAAAGCGGAAGCATTGTCGTGATGTCCGTTCACCAGCCGAGTTATAGGATCCTGGGGCTCCTGGACCGGTTGCTCTTCCTGTCTCGGGGCCAAACCGTTTACAGTGGGTCCCCTACGACCTTGCCTTCGTACTTCGCCGAGTTCGGGCACCCGATACCCGAATCCGAGAACCGGACCGAGTTCGCGCTCGATTTGATCCGGGAACTCGAAGGCTCACCCGGCGGCACTAAAAGCCTAGTGGAGTTCAACAGAACCTGGCAGACCATGAAACACTCCAACAATGACACGTCGTGCCAAATCGCCTGCGAGCCACGACACTCCGTCTCGCTCCAGGAAGCGATCAGCGCGAGCATTTCCAGAGGGAAGCTGGTATCCGGAGCCACCAACAACGACCCGAGCCCGAACTCGATGGTCCCCACATTCGCGAACCCGTTCTGGATCGAAATGGCGGTGCTCTCTAAGCGTTCGATGAAAAACGCCAGAAGAATGCCGGAGCTTTTCGGCATCAGGCTCGGCGCCGTGATGGTCACCGGCTTCATCTTAGCAACCATGTTCTGGAACCTCGACAATTCCCCCAAAGGCGTCCAGGAGCGGCTCGGCTTCATCGCCTTCGCCATGTCCACCACCTTCTACACCTGCGCCGACGCCCTGCCCGTTTTCCTCCAAGAACGCTACATCTTCATGCGCGAAACTGCCTACAACGCGTACCGGCGATCCTCCTACGTCCTCTCCCACTCCCTAGTGGCGCTTCCGTCGCTGGTGTTTCTGTCAATTGCATTCTCAGCGCTGACGTTTTGGGCTGTGGGGCTGGACGGCGGGCTCTCCGGCTTCTTGTTCTACTTCCTGATAATCTTCGCGTCGTTTTGGGCCGGGAGCTCTTTCGTCACTTTCCTCTCCGGCGTGGTCCCGCACGTGATGCTCGGCTACACGATCGTCGTGGCGATCTTGGCCTACTTTCTGCTCTTCAGCGGCTTCTTCATCACGCGGGACCGAATTCCGGACTACTGGATTTGGTTCCACTACATGTCGCTGGTGAAGTACCCGTACGAGGGCGTGTTGCAGAATGAGTTTCAGGACCCCACCAAGTGCTTCGTGAGGGGAGTCCAGATTTTCGACAACACGCCGCTCGCGTCCGTCCCGGCGGCGATGAAGTTGAAGCTGCTGGCTAGCATGAGCCAGACTTTGGGGACGAAGATCACGAGCTCGACGTGCCTGACGACGGGGTCGGATATTTTGCAGCAGCAGGGGGTGACGGATTTGAGTAAGTGGAATTGCCTTTACGTGACTGTGGCGTGGGGTTTCTTGTTCAGGATTTTGTTTTACTTTTCCTTGTTGCTTGGTAGCAAGAACAAGAGGAGGTAAACCCAGAAAGAAAAATAAACGTAAAAAAAAAAAAAAAAAGAGAGTAAAGAGGTAGATATTCCATGCATTGCAGAAGCTCTGTCTAGCAAGCTGTTTGGCGCGGGGGAGTGAGGTGGTTCTTGTTGTTGACCGGTCTCTCTCTGTGAAACTGTGAAATTCTTGTGGCAATTTTAATCGTTTTTTTTACTTCCAAATATTATTTCTTAAATTCGAGTTACGTTGATTTTGAAGGACCATGTGAATTTGGTTTCATGCATATTATTGTACAACTGTTACATGTTATATATGTAGGTATTACTCGTGACAACTAATAAATAATCTTTCACTTTTAGATCAACCTCTTGTACCTCTTATCAATTATTTTAGAGCACATCTCCAATTAATAAATAGTGATTTTCTTTTTGTTGGACAAATATCTCCAATAGTGATTGTAACTGATCTTAGAATAATGCTTTGCGTATGATTTTGTAGTTTCTTGGAGTGAAATGTCTCTCATTGTTAATACATGATTCAGAATTTAAAGTCAAAAAAGCAAACAAGCATTATGCATGAAACAACAAAAACCCACAAAACACCAAAACGAACATCTCGTCGACAAATAGTAATAGCTCATCCCCGGAAAGAACCAAAACCAGAAGAAGACATATGTAGAGGTTAATTGGTTCACCCAACACCACACTCAATCGACCACGTGTATCCTCTTCTTTCTTCCCAAAATCACACAACCAAATTCATCACCTCCTCAATTTAGCCATTTTTCTTTGGCTCTAGTCATTATAATAATGTTATAATAGGTGTTCTGAACTCGGGTGCAAAATGAAGAGCACATCGACTCTAGTCAACTTGAGAAAGCTCGTGTTTGCATGACTGTTTGTGCTGTGATATAGTGTCATGGGTAAAATTAATTGCACTGCCCCATATATATATATATATACTAGTGCATTGAATCATTAATATTGGGTGTTGGGGAGTTTAATTTTCTGCAAGTCTCTTTCAAAAGAACTGCGAGCCACACATTGTGATCAAAACAACAGGCCTTGGCCAAGAAGAGTTTAATATGGTCTCTGGCAGGCAGCCTCTGATGGCTCCTCATCTACTTCATTTATATGCCTTGCTCTTTGCTGTTGCTGGTACCTTTATTATTAACTACTATTAATTCCGCTTGTTTGACACATAACTTTCGTGAGACTGAAAACTGAGGGCACCCATCACTGATGTATACTTTGCCTTTCAGCCTGAAAACTGAGGGCCTATCAATATTGCATTATTGGCCGAGATAACAAAACAGTGCTATCTCCGTTACAATAAAGTTTTTCAGCCAATACAGTTCTTCAAAAACGGCAACCTCCCAATTAAATAACAATAGTTTTCAGCCGACCCACCAATACAGCTGAATATATGTTATTCAAAACCATAAAATGATAGAAGATATTTGCATACAGATATACAGCAAGTAGCAACACCTTGAACTGAAACATGGTACGGTGCATTAAAACTAAAATATTGTGTAATTTGCTAGTAAGAAGTAGCTGCTGGATGGTGTTTAAAAAAAGTTCAGGACCTTCAGCTCAGCTTGCTAGTAGGTTTGGGTATTGATATAAATTTATGGTAAGAGACTTAAATTGCTTGCCAAATTTGTACCTTTTCATTTCATTTACTTTAAATATAATGTGCCGCATTCATCTCATGCTTTTACTTTTGGGGTTTTTTTTTATATACTACGAGTAGGTTTAGGGATTTAGTGCTGCAATTAAGTGTGAAACAGTGGGATAAAACACAAGAAAAGTATTAGAAGAACACTAATCAACTTGGTTGCAAATTGTGCATGTTAAGTTTGTTGGTTGCAAACAGTACTTAAATTTTAATAATTTAATTGAATGGTCAAATGATATCGGATTGAAGTTATTTTTTTTTGTAGATATATGATCTTTTGAATGAATATCTCAAAAAATAGTTTGGTTTGAATTAGTGAAATCCAAGGCGGAGTGGATCTTGGAAAGATGTCTCTTGAATAAGCTTATTTGAAGGATGCCTCAACGAAAGCTATATATATATATACTTGTGATTCGTTGTTTTTCTGTCCCTCTCCATATTCTTCTTCCTATCCATTATTATGAGACACAAAATTTGGGATTAGGACATGGAAGAGAATGACATCCAAAGATTTATTGATTCAAATAACTAAAGCGCACATGTTGATTTCTGTCATGTCAAAATCACTAATTAAATCTTTCCTATACAGACAAACTAATAGTTTTCAATGCCAGTGTATTTTCCTTCATGATTGCAATTCGCAAATGAATGCAACTCTTTGTTTAATTTACAAGTACGTATGCCATACACAAACAGACATACAAGATTAAGCTCGATGTATCTATACATATAAATAAAGACATATTGTGTTCTTCTGGTAATCGGGTGTAAAGGATCGAACATGGGCACAGGTCGACCAGTAGTCGTCTCGCAAGCCGCCGGGCGGCCGGTTTATCATAAATATACAACTCTCTCGCAAAAACAGATAAAAACTAGCAAAATAATCATGAAATCTCACTATCCCCGTCTATATGTATATATGCAAAACTCGTTCGGACTTTTAAAACATTGCCTGCATGCCCTCTTGTAGCATTCTGCATATTCGATATACATCTTAATCCATGTGAGAACTTAATTAGTACTTGTTTGTTTTCGACATCAGCAGCTCAGATTAATGCTTAGTTGTTAAGGCAAAAACATTGCATGCATGCCCTCTTGTGTTGTGGCTTTCTCTGACTTAATTATGCTTGTTCTTTTAGCGTTTCTCCACTTTCATATTAACTAGCACATGCTCATGATGTATGTATGCCTGCTAGAATTTCCTACCATAAAGCTGGCAAATATGCTCCCCACAATTAAGGAAATGGGTAAAACAAATAGTCCAACTTCGTTAGGTTCACATTTTCTACACAAAAAACTTAACAAAAAAGAAAGTGTGATAGTGAACAACCTTATCAGAGGGTAACTTGACTATAGGACTTCATGAGCTAGGTTAGTACGTTCATGTATTTATAGCCTATGGGGGATGCTAACTACTACCTAAATCATTAAGCCAACTCTCTACTCTAGCTAGCTATCATATATAGAGGTGGGTTTCACTTGAAATAAGGCCCCTATGGGTTTAAACCAACTCAAAGTCTCTAAAGGAAGAATCTTACATATTGTTTGACAACGTAAGATGCTATGTTGTCAGGGCTGTAAATCTAAAATCATTGATCAGATTAAATGTGTTATTCAGATTCATAATCTACTAATATAAGCATTTGTCTGGTAACGAAAATTTGGCAATAAAACATTACCCTTGATGAGCCATTTTGAAATTAGCCAAGTGATTATTGAATAATTAATCTCATTAATATATAATTCAACCTTTTTTGTACCCTAAATTTGTGACTAGGCCTGTGCACAAACCCCATCGTGGTTATTGGGTTGGTAATTGGCCCATATATCACCTAACCCCAAGACTAGCCCGACTGGTTCCCGCCACCCCAGGGCACCAAATTAGAAGTCCCAAAAAAATATTAATAAAATCTAAAAGATTTAAAAGGTCAGAAATTAAAGATTCATTTTTTTTCTAAAATACATAAAAAAAAGCAATATCCAAGAGAGATTTGCTTATCCAAACAGAAAGCAGAGAGAGCTGCAGAAGCGGAAGCAGCAAAAATGGCGACAATGCCACCATCGTCTCTGCAACTCTCGAACCCATTTCCACTAGCGTCTTCATCAACCAAATCCCACGCGCCCAAACCCCTCCTTTCCTTCACCACCCGAGCCACCGACTCCGAAACACCGCCCTCCGAGCCCTCGTCCGAATCTGGGTCTGACCCGGATGACTTCGACAGCAAGCTGAGCCAAGTCCGACTCCGCTACCGCAGCGGAACCGGCAAGAAAGCGGAGCTCCGGAAGACCAAGAAGTCGAAAAGCGGGTCCGGATCCTCATCCGGGTCCAACTTGTACCTTCCACCGGTGCCGCTTAAGGAGCCGGTGTCGGGCGGGTTGAAGGTGGATTTCGGGTTCAGTCCGTACAGCGAAAGGGTGAACGGTCGAATCGCGACTCTGGGGTTAACAGCGTTACTGCTGGTGGAGCTGGCGACGGGGAAGAGTGTGCTGAAATATCATTCGCCGTCAGTTGTGCTGATTCAGGTGTATTTCGTGGCGGCGGTTGCAGCTGTCTATATAAAGTATGAGAAGGAGAAGGTCAGTGTGTGGCCTCAGTCCTCTCCGCAGCCCAAAGATTGACTCTTTCATTAAGCAAATTAATCATATGTGATTAAGTGTTTTTTATTGAACAAAAAGTGTTTAATTTTTATTTTTGTAATGCCATCTTTTTGGGTCAAAAATAGTGTAACCCATTCTGTAATTTAACCTTTGAATATAAGATTACTTCACTCCTTCAAAATTAAACAAATTAACCTTTCATTTGTAACACAAACCGCCACCTGGTTTCATGACATATGGATTAGTTACACTGGTAACACTACGTGTCAGTGTTCTTCAGAGATGATATTTCTCTTCACGCAGAAATAATCTTCAAAAAAATAATAAAGCATTGATTAATCTAAGAAGATAACTGGAGAATAATCTTTGGATACAAGAAGAAAACTTTAAAACTTTAAAAAATTTCTTATTCTTCTTTCTCTAATATATTTACCATATTCTTCTATCATCACCCCGAAAAGAAAGAACGAAAATTAGATACTAACTACTGGCCTAAGCCCCAAAACGGGCATATTCAGGCCAAAGCATATTTCCGGGGGAATTCGTATTCTTTTTCATTCAGTGATCTATTTTCTCTAAAGTTACAGGGGAACCCCGAATGCCCAATCGGTCTGGGATGCCCACTCTTTGTTGCGCATTTTAGATTGTGAAGGCAGAGCATGATCTTCATCTTCAACTGCTCTCAACTAGAATAAAATTTGGGTACATACAAATTGGCTATAAAGGTGTCCGTGTCAAAAAATCATTAACAGCGAGATTCGCGTCTCCGTGGGACACCGCATCGGTCTCTGGCATGTGAAGACTTGAAGACGTTGGCTGCACATCAAACAAACTCATCTGGTGAAAATACTGTCTAAATACAAAATACCCACTGTAATTGTTACAGCTAAAACTAAGCATCCAACTGCTAATGCTTCATGCCATCTTGTCTTCATGCAAAGAACCGTAGGTTCAACCGTAAGTTAATGTCTTTAACATACTTTGTTTCAAACTCAATTCCATAAAAGATATTAGGACTACAAATATCTATATCCATGTGGGGAAAAAATATGGTGTAATTGAAACCTACCTTAGTATCGATCTGCATTTCTCCGTTGTTATCTGCAATAAGGCATGCACCATGCACTTTCAACCATTCAATGCATTCATCCAATCCCTCTGAATCCTTCTCCTCACTTCCCTCATTTGCAGGTGCAATGGTGGTAAATCCCAGAATTTGAGCAACATAAGAAACAGGTATCGTAGGTCGATATGATCGACACATGCAGCTCACTGCCTTATACCGCATCTTTTCAACATAAAGATCTGCAGAAAGGAGATAAATAATATGAAATGATCCTTTTATTTTATCTTTTTACATTCCTAAATAAAAATAGTTTCATATGAGATGCCCACCCATAAGGCAGGGGCTCAGGTTAGGAGCTGTCTTGTAGAGCCTGAAGAACATAACATAATTCCCTGAAGTCACAGCTGCACGAACTGCAAGAGCATGTTTAACAGCTTCATCCCTTTTTGCTTCAGCTGACAAGCTAAATTCAACAACATTTAACATTATATTTCAAAGTCATCTTACATTGTCTGAAAAGCTGAAAGGGGAAATATAACTTTAGCTCAGCTTATTAAACAACATTTAGTATTATATTTCAAATTCATGTCCTATATTTCATCAAATATGAATTGTATTTGAGTATTCCTTATTCTTTTTCTTTTTTCCTTTTTTTGGCCATAGAGTATCCATTACTACCTGTATCATAAATCAGGTACCCATTCATTAATTGCTCAAATTTCAAAACAGCCATGAACTTGTATCCCCCAGAGTCGGGAAATATAGGACATGCATAGTGTGACCTAGTGCAAGAGTGTGGGCATCATGCACACATGTATGTGTAGTTAGTACTTCAAAAATAAAATAACGTTGCTGGTAGACAAGTAAAAGACAACCATTCTGAATATCCATGACATCCAAATAATTTTGTAACTTTTTGTTTCCCAAGATCTGCCAAATGTGCATCTTTCATAAGCTAAACATTAAAATTATCATACCGATGGGATGAACTCCCCCCCTCATGACAAGTATTTGTGGAACTTTAACAAACAAAAAAGAAGAAACACTTAATATATTTCTAGTAACGAGCCAACACATAATCTCCATACGAAGAAAAGTCACTTTTCTTTGAATTTTACTGACCTTGCCATTGATGATACAAGATCTCTGTTATTATTTGAGTGAAGGATAACGCAAAGTAAGTTGTATGCAGAAAACTCCATATGACATCCCTCAATACCTTCAGCATAGAGAGATTTCAACTGTGACTGGCACTGAAACCACATGAAAGTCGATTATTTGACACCTCAGCTTATGAGAAAATAAATAGCTTTAAAAATTGAATTATTCAATAGTAGTATTTGTTCTTTTTAATTCAATAATCTTTATTTGTTTTTTCTCCAAGAAAAGGTAAATCAATTAGTAATTCTATTAGATCAGTTCATTCATATCGTCATAAGTAAACCAAAACAGTCATAAAGACAGTATTGAAGTCAAACTAATCAAATTTATTGATTCTCTTAGAGAAGTCCCAAAACCTCCCTTGTCAAGGTAGTTATTATAGTCTTCCATAGTCATCTACTTAGTCGTTGATTCATGCCATAAAGTGTTAATTTTCAACCACAGTAAGGTCACCAACCTGATTATACTCCGGCAGATCCCCAACTTCCAATGATAAGCGAGCATGGGTTTCATACACCTGAACATGATATTAGGTGGAATGAATGACATAAACTGATGTGAACATCACTCTGACAAGGATTGTGTGTCGGTAGTTGTGGGGCAAAAGAAAGTGTCTTACAGTAAGAGAATTAAAAATTAAAAAATTAAAAAATTAAAACAAAAAACAAAAAATTTAAAATTATATATTGTCAATAAAGGAAGCCACGTTTGACAAACAATGTCATATTTGGATCTAAAGAAAGCATATGGCATTAAGGTTAGATAAAAGAGGGGATTAATGCACCTGACTCTAATTAGCTGAAAAAGGCTTAGCTGAGTTTTTTAAAGTAGTCAACGGTCCGTTTTGAAAAATAGGATAGTTGGTCAGCACAGGAAGGGTAGATAAACTAGAGCCCCATATGATAAAAAAGAAAGAGAGGCCATAAGATATCATATGTACCTTCACTGTTAGGTGATTGCGAATTCGTTGGACAGTCAGATCCTGACGAATGGACTTCAACTGGTCACATTTATAAAGGTAATTCTTTTGGGAACTTTGTACCATAAGCAGAGCTTTTTCAAGAACATCCTCCGGCCTTACCTGTCAGGTAGAAAGGATTCCTTAGCCGATTAATTATATCACACATGGAAACCCACCAGTTCATTTAATTTATTCAATTCAGACAGTTCATAAAAAAAGGGTGTGAAATATAGATCTTACAGTCGCAGGATCAGGTGCAGAAGTGAGGCGCAAATAACGTTTCTCAATTTCCTGGCAGGTCCCCTTCACAGTAAGAGAATCCCAGTCAATGTCCTCAACAGCCCTGCTGCCACCATCTTCAAAATTTTTGCTGAGCACCAAGGCATTAGCCCTTCTGGTATACAAGTTTCCACCACCAGCCTTTTTCGGTTTGAAGTGATTATTTTGTGCTCGATGTCCTTGCACTCTTTCAAAACGCCTAGAGCGACTTTCACGTCTCTTTCTTTCCTCAGGTGAGTCCGCAAGGGCCATTGCTCCAGCGTAATATGCTGTTAAACTTTCTTCCTTATCACTATCACTAGATGCATCACCATTCTCAGCAGTACTTACACCATCAGAAAGACGCTGCTTCTTAAATGGCTTCTGGGTCATCTTACTTGCAGTTTTCTGCTCCAGTGAAGCAAACTTTCCATTACTTGTATTATCACCCTTGACCCCAGCACTCCCCATCCATGGCTGCATATGTGAACGCATGCATATGTGAACACAAATTATATAACTCTAAGCTAATCAAGCATTATGCATAGATTATGTAAATTTCAGATACTAAAATTATAAATAAAATATACATCTATAGTAAGACAATTGGACCTTTCTAAGAATGAATATAAAGGAAAGGATAAAAAAATAATTACCTTTCTTTCCTTATTATTGACATGTACCCACGAAAATTTTAAACTATCATTATTGACAGATGCTGGTTTCTCAACTGGCTTCTCCTCTGGTAGAGGTTCCCATCTACTCCTGGATCGTCTACTCGGACTTCTATTGTACTTTGGCAATGACAAAACAAGGTGTGAAGACTGTAAACTGCTGCACAACAAGAGCGGGTCAATGTTCTATAAATTGGGACCTGAAACCTTAGAACTTCAACCGTGTAACAAATGTATCATGTAACCAGAACTAACAATCATTTGTAAAATTAAATGAATCAATGCACTAGGACAGAGTAGGTGAGAAAATGTGACAAAACAACAAACCAAAATCTGACTAATGGGCTGATCACTTCCCATACAGTGGTTATCAAAGTATTCATAAACCACTTGTTCATATAAAAATTTTGTATCACTAAACGAGTTTCCCTCGCCACCACTTGAAGGGCCATACATTCTGTTTATCACCAAACTTTAAAATATCTTTGTGCATACTCGTGATACAGTTGAAAAGTACTTCACTGGAAATAAAGGTCCAGCAATTGTAGAGTAAATAAGTTCAAGGTGGATAAATGCATTGTGAGCTTCACATTAACATATATATATATATATATATATATAAAGAGAGAGAGAGAGAGAGAGAGGTACTCTTTATTAACAGTATCTTCATTTGGCAGTGGGAAAAGAGGCTCAGTATCCCAGTCTCGTGTGTAAAGTGTACCATCAGCTGTTGCCTTGGTGATAATCTGAAAAGAAAATTAAGGACCTTTACATACCATATGCATCCTATCCAAAAACACATACGTACAGAGAAAATAAACTATTGCATGTATCATGTCCATGAAACTAACATAGAGTTTCAGCAGCACGCCTGAATGTGCATCTGCCTCTCAAGTTGCAACAAAAAATTTCACGACATACAGATGCTCAAAAGCAAAATGGTTACTTGATTCATAAACATTGCACTAATTTCTACCATCAAATGAACATTTGTGGTAGAAGCAATCTGGAAATTGATGGGAAAATGATGTTCATAGGCATGTGTGCTTCATATAAAAATCTTATGTGGCAGGAAAAGTTTAGGTTCATAGAAAATCGTTACATCTTGCAGAGAACTTAAGACTCAAAACTTTTCACACTGGACATGTATAATGGTGTTTATATTCGTCACAACATATTAGATAACAGTTACTAAGGGCGGTTACAATTAAAAGCCAAAAATCAGGCAACTCATGCCAAAGAAGGGACAAGAGGCCATGAACATGTATGATTTTACATTTGCCAAAGAATAAATTCTAACTGATTCAGCTTACCTCCTTCATGACAGACTGACAAGCAGCCATTTGTGTATCATCTTTACAGCGAGCCAAAGCCCTCTCGACATAACCACGCAGTGACTTAGGAAACATACCAGGCTGAAAATGAAAAAAAAAGAAGATAATAAATAAATAACACATCATTGGCTACAGCAAAGATTATTAAGTCATGAACTCCGGGAGGAGAGAACAGAGACACACATAGCACCAAAAATAGTGAAAACACATCATTGATAACCCTGTTAGTAGCATATGACACGCAATCTCCAAAAACTCATCCATATAGCAATGCAAAATAATTTTATATTCAAAATGAATTAAGATGCTAAAGACATGCACTACACCTAAACAACACCAAGGATTTAAAACTCAATGATCAACGGCAATCACAGTTAACCCCTTACATAGCTAAAATGTATATGTTTGCTATATTTTGCATCAGTTCTTGGCACTTTAAGAGAAGGAATGACATTTAATTTCATTACTATCAAACCATATCATAATGCAAGCCCTGAAAAATTACAGATGGCTTTAGGGTTAAATCATCCTTCGTATTTTGAGCAGTAGGTTCATCTTATGTTATTTCTATGTTTGAAAAAGTACTCTTCAACTGAAAAGTATTAGAGGAAACAAAAGGTCCTTTCATCTATAACATTACTGGAACAGGATTTCCCCCAGTTCGTCTCCACTTTTCCCTTTACAAGAGCACACATTTCAAAGCCATCTGCTTATTTCAATAATTATTCTTTGTGGTGGCACTATATGCTGCTCCATCACTATACCATTTTTTATTTTCTTTTAAGTAAGAATCTTGCACATGCTTGCATTTGCAAAAAGTTAGTAGCAGGAAAAGCCAATTTATCTTATGTTACAATTTAAGAACCATGCAAAGTATATGAAATAACACACTTGCAACCTAGAAAGAGCACTTTTAAAAAGGCGCACAAATTTCACAGTACCTACTCGTAACATCTTTCTGAATGAAAAGATTGCAAGCAAAGACGACGGAAGCTTTGGTTGCCTTTTTGAATAACATTATGTTTGTATGTATTTACTAGTCAATCTGGCAAGAAACTCACTAAATCTTGATATTTAGAAAGGCCACACAATCATCAAAGCAAAAGACATACCTTAAGTAGAGAATCAGCAGTAGCACTGGATGTCACCTTGTCAACCGGCTTTGGCAGTGAAACACTGATATAAGCAGGTTTTGCTGCTGATGTGGTTATAGAGCTATCCTTCTCAGTTTTTGATAAACCCAAGGTCAGATTTGAAGTGATTCTAGGGTTTGTTGGAATCTGCAGTTTATTTACTCTTCGTGTATCTACAGATGGAGCAGGTTGTGAGGGTGATTGGTAACTATGAGACGCATGGGATGGAACAGGTTGTGAGGGTGATTGGTAGCTATGAGACACATGGGATGGAACAGGTTGTGAGGGTGATTGATAGCTATGAGACGCATGGGATGGAACAGGTTGTGAGGGTGATTGGTAGCTATGAGACCCATGGGATGGAACAGGTTGTGAGGGTGGCTGGTAAGTATTGGACACATGGGGCACCTGCTGAGAAGCAGGATACTGCATGTTGGGTGCTTGGGAAAATGCACTTTTCTGTTGATCCAGAAAGCTATCATAAGAAGTTTTCTGATCCAAAGGCTTTTGAAAGTGTGGTTGCATAGGACTACTGTGGTGAATTTGAGATTGAGAAGTAGGAGCCCCATGATTCCAGTAACCATCATGAGCACCAGACTGAGAAACCAAAAAATGACAACATTAATTTACTAACTAAACATATTTCAAAAGCACAGTCATGATTATAGAAGAGATATTTGAATTTGAGATCAGATCAATAATATCAGATACAACCATCAACTGTAGTGGTCAAGAACATCATGGAAATCTATATAATGGTTGGTTTAAAACAATTACAGTATTAATTGTAAGTTCTAAAGTGATGATAAAGAACAAAGATATAAGACTAAAAATGAAAGGGAGGAGGGGGGGCAGTAAAAGTTACACATGCCATGATGCACCCTAAGGCTGTAATACAGAATCTGAAAGTATAACTACCCTTTGCACCAGCAATAATCTTGAAGACAATATCACTCATTAATGAAAACTTTAATGATATGGAAACTAGGGCATGGATCATTATTAGAAATGAACAATACACCATATCAAGAAGTGTAATCATATGAGGGCATGTAACTTTTCCTAAACCCCTCCACGAAAGGAAATTCAAACCTGCACTGATGGCAATTCAGGTGGACTGGGTTCTGGCCTCCAAGAAGGAGTGTACGGAGGTGGTGGTGGTAGCTGGATGTCCGAGGTTTGATACCCAGTGGTAACACCTGGAACCGGACATCCCACATTGGGTGTACTAGTAACAGAAATGTTCTCAGTCCCAGGAGCACAGCTGACTTCTGTTTGACTGTAATAATCTGCCCATTGCTTGTAGTGTTGCTGATAATTTTGTGAAGTGGAAGTCGCAGTACCAGAACTATATGCAGCACTGGTATCTGGAGCATACTGTGCATACTGATTAGAGGTATAATTTGCATAATTTCCGCCATTCCAAGCAGTGGTCTGATTATTGTAACCGCTACTTGAGTAACCTCCAGCTGTCTGATAATCAGCAGGATTGTAGTAAGTGCTTGAATAACTTGCAGACCCAGCATAAGACCCTGTATTCTGAAATGAGGAAAGAGGCTGATAAGGAGCACCTGTATTTTGATATGCTCCTACGGGCTGTGGGTAGGAAGTGTTGGATTGCGGCTGATAGTTGTTATAGTAACCTTGGTATCCTGCGCTTCCATATCCATATGGATCCGCAGAATTTTGGTATGAAGCATAGGTATTGTAGTCTTGTGGTGTATTTACTGTTCCCAAACTCGATGAACTACTCCCAGGTGGCTGTGGATGCTGATCATATTGATAAGTTGAATGAGAATGAGTCCCATTATCTGTGGAGCTATTATCCACCCTATGAATGGTCCATGATGATAAGGCTTCTGAACCAGTTGTTGAAGGAGGATATGAAGGCGTCTGTCCTTGGCTTGCATTAACAATATAGCGATTCTAAAACACAAATAAATGCAAAACCCTGTTAATCGATGTTAATATTCCAGAGACATTAATCAATTAATTCTAATATATATAAGAAAAATCTAAACAAAGTCCAAAAGAAATGGCTATCATAAATGTTGTTGACGTATCGAGTAAAACAAATGGGATATAACAGATGCAAAATCAGAGACAAAAAGATAATGTAGGCAGGCAATGTAGGCCACTTGGTAAGATAATTTCTTGCTCAAGATAATAGCACCCAGATAACCATTTGACCTAAACTAAAAAAAAGTTAGTTTTTTACAACTAAACTACCATATGCCTGCGTATGCATAGTGATTGCATGCAAAATCAAAGTTCAACACATTCTATATGGCAACCAAAGCTGTTCTCGTCAAAGCAAACCACTAACACTAAAACAAAGCATAAATGGAAGCTCGTACTATTAAACAGAATTCAATACAAAAGGCATAAAAGATAACAAGTTGGTGTATTAGTAATTACCTCAAGAGAATTGGGGTCCAGTGGAGCAATGGTCTCGGTATTACCTCCTTGGTTCATCATTTCTTTAACATCCTGCTACATAACAAGACAAAAATATTAATAAACCAAAAACCCAAAAATGAGATGCCAAAAATTCAATAATAAGTTATAAAACCCTAATTGACTGGTAAAGAAAATCAATCCTCAGTTCCATACCTTCAAACAAACATCACTGTGTCAACCTTGAAACGCAGTTTGACTTATGCGAAAGCTGATTGATGGAATCGAAGGCAAACAGGGTAGAGGAAAACCCAGAAAACAGATTGAGATCAACAACAACGAAGAACAAGAACAACCAAAAACAAAAAAAGAATTTTCACTATTAAAACCTAAGTATTACACCAATAGTATGTATGAAATTTATAAAAAGCAGGAAAATTAATAAAAACTAGAGGCAGATGGGCGAGAACAGCGAAAGAAATATGCGGATGAAATTTCTGAAAGGGATGAGAGAGATAGAAAAGGAGGAGGAGGAGGAGGTTGGGTTTGAAGTTTCAACCGGGGGTCTAGGTTGGGTCTCTTGGGTCGTGTTTGCGGGTTTAGGGACTTGGTGTTTGGCGGTAGACGAAGATAATTATTTTTGCAACTGTGGATGCTCTTTCTCCTTATTCTTATTTACCCAGACTTACCGCTTAAATTTACCATTTGCCCACCACGCTGTTACTGGTAAATATAAGAAATTTCAATGCACATTTCCTACTTGTTTTGTATTGTTTTATTTTTAATCCGAGCCGTTTATCACAAATCCCTTGAAAATTACCATTTGGGACCTCTGTTACTAGTAAAATATAAGAAAATTCAATGTACATTTCCTACTTGTTTTGTACTGTTTTATTTACATTATGAGGCGTTTATCACAAATCCAATAATCTTAGGAAAAAGGTCATTTGATCATATTTTCCCTCCAATTATATATATATATATATATATTGTTATTTTTCTGCCTCATATTCAAATTTTAATTGGACGACTTTGCTGAGGATTAGGGCGCTTGATGCTGAATGCATGCGTGCATCGATCTCATATCATATTTTTTTACAAAGTTTTGTTTTTATACCATACGATTATAATTAGGCAACGAACTTTTTAATTAATATTATGTTTTTGTTTATGAGGTTCACATTTGGGTTGTGGATTGACCAATGACCATATTAACTCTTTGTTGTACATCTTATGACCAACGTAAAAAGAAAAACGGTCTCGAAGTAATGTCACCTCATTCATTAATAAACATATAATAAGTATTATTATAAATTAATATTCAATTTATAATGAAAAATAAATTATATAAAGGCAACCGCAAGACATAGTAAATGTTTGATCTAAAGTTAAATATTGTTTGACTGTCAATTTTTAATTAAAGAAGTATTAATGTGTATTGCTTTTTCATTGCCGAAGTGTTATTTGGAGATTTTAAAATCTGAGACTATTCGTCTGCAAATGAAACTTTGCTTAGATCTCATTGGTATTTACATTGGTTGCTTGTACCCTGTTTTTTATTTACCTAAGCTTGCAATTGGAATGGAACAAAAGAACCGACAAACTGCAAGTGCAAACACAATCAACATGATCAAACTGGAGTGCACTTGAAGTTGGGATTGGAGTGATCAGATTACAGGACGCATTTAGAAGCTCCCTTTGACAAATTTGGGCATGCTGCAGAGATTGAATAACAGAACAAGGCCCTCTACTCTACCACCAAATTTGTCTACGATGAGCCTCTAACAGGGCCACCCTCCAGATATCAAATCAATTACTGAGTGGACAGTGGGCCGTATTATTGAAAATAACAGCCCAAAGGTGTAAAGTTTGAAACACATATTCGAGATAGAATTTCAATTTCATTATCTCTCGATTTTTTTTTTCAATTTCGTTCTTATTGGAGGCCAAGAAAAATATTTTTTTTTTTTTTTTTCAGATATGAGTTAAGCCAGTTGATTAAGGTAGGGTGTCAGTCTTCTTAAACCAGAGTTCGATCCCTCTATCTTTATATTAGAGTAGTTTAGAATATTTTGACGTTTCTAACTCTAATCTCAAATCTTGGATGTGGAGCAAATTCGTTCAATCAATCTTAAGTCAGAATCTCTTTCAACAAAGTGACGACTGTAAACCCTAATTATATTCCAATAAAAGGAATAAATAGTTAAATATACTTATATGTTTTGCTCGAATTACCTAACCTGATCACCATATTTTATGCCACTGATAAATATACTTATATATTGCATTTGAATAATTTATCCTGTTAATTTTCAATTTAATAATGTCATAAAATGACCTTGCATTCACTCAAGTTATTCTTAATCTCATCGTATTCAAATGGATACATATCTTAAACCAAATTTCCCGCTAACTTCCAATAAAGCACGGGCCCTACTGTGCGTATTATTCAACAACTCCAAAAAGGGCCAAGCACGCAAGCAAGGTTGTCATTTTCTCCCATGGAGCTTCAACCAATCAAGCCAATGATGGCCATTAAAACACAAGCAAGACCTACCAAGACTTGGATTCTCACCACTATATCTAGTGATTTTATGATATTCTATGTACCCTGGGTTCCAGCTAAAATAGGAAAATGCAGCACCTGCTGCAGGTTCTACGCGCACAGTTCGTTCATTTCCCCTGTGGTGCCCATCAACATAACACCCAATTTGGTAAAAGAGTAAAATCCCCCCACTTTAACTGGGAAATCTTGAAAACTTCAAAACCAGAGTCATCTTGCACAATATCAATGAGGGAACAAATCCCTCATGACATCTCTCAACTTCACCTCTCAAGTCATCTGCAACCCAGAAGTTATAGTTTAGCTGTGTTTTGTAGATTATGGACCAAATCTTAATTATTGTTATTATTATGGTTATATTTAGAGGCAGAGGGCAGTTATTTTACAGGTAAACAGGATCCAACTTCAACCCTGTTGCTGACCAAATCAGGAAAGTAGCACAAACCAAACACCATAAGAAGCAAAATTCTAGCTCATCATCAACACCATCCCAACCAAAAGCAATGTTTCAGTAATTAGCTTCATCAATCACTATGCACTTGTCTTGAAACTCCCTAACAACTTCATCCGTGCAACCTACTCTAAAAATAGATCCAATTTTTTCTCAGTGCAATCAAATGTTAGCAAATGCCATGGGAGAACTGTCTTCATCAGTGTAACCAATTATGTAGCTGATTTTCCGGTCAGGATATTGCTCATTTACAATGTAAAACCAGTAATGCATCAGGGTTTTGATTCTGCAGAAGAAATTGCATAAAGACTTCACACCCGCATCGGGAGACAACTCCAGGAAGTACATAAAGAAAGTAGACCATTAATATATCATCTTTCTAAATTTCCTACTACAACTATAGCATGTCAGTTACCCAATTCAAGAAAATAAAGAACACATCAGAAAATATACTCCAGAACAGCATTATTCACCCATGAACTTCTGTAAGACTCCATAAACATTTTATGAGGTAAAAGTCCAAGAGCTAAACCACTAAAAAGCTTAACAGCAGATCCAGAACTTGCCAACTTCGCACATAAGAACTAATAGAACAAACTTCTCCTACACATCAGTTTCCAGCATTTCTGCATATCATTACAACCTCCCAACAATACGATGCTCTATGCTAAAACCATGCACAAGCCCCGAACTTCTCTGCCAATCACGGCAGATCACGTAATAAGGCCTCATGAAAATTTTCAGCACCAGGGAACAAACTGTATCAACAGGCTTCTCATCTGAGGTCAAGTATATCCAAGCACGACATTAGAGTAATTGTTCGGTGGGAAGATGGACATGAAGGAGTGCAATAGGCAACATAGTTACTAGTGAAGCTTTATGGCCTAAATACTAGTTAAAAGTCATGACAGTTCCTTGTAGGGTACCTGCCCTGCCTCACCAAGTATCAAAACCAATGCAGAAACGTACCTCAGAAACTTAAGGAGAATCTCCATATAAGCATTTAAATGCCTCAACTCAAAGAGAATGGCCTTAAGAGATAAGATGTACAACCGAGACCTATGACAGTACAAAACTTGCTAATGAAATTCAGGCAAATATGAGCCTCATGAAGAACTAACCACCATAGTACCAGATGCAAGCTACTTACAGGGCAGATACCAGTCCCAAAACCACATAGAATCATAAGCCAAACTTGGAACTGGAAAAATGCCCTCAGAACATTAGACGCACACAGAACAGGCACTTGCCTTGTGATTAAAGCCAATACAATGTCCCAGACTAACCTGTAAAGTGACTAATCTGTGTCCTAGTCCACCTTCTTCAGATGAACAACCAATCCCAAATTCAAGGTCATGGCAGAACCAAATTCAAAACCTTTTTCTCTTCACCCGTGACATATCATCAAACCCACCATCGTGCCAAGCCTGCCCACCATGCCTGTAATTTCCCTCTTGGTCCTCAATGCCTCTCATTCTTCTAGGTGCATTTCCTGGCCTATTCTTAATCCTTCTGTCAAAGTCCCTTTCCCTCAAATTCCCTCTTTCTTGAAACTCAGTATTACCATCTGGGCAGAACCTCAAAGGCCTAGGGCCATCCTTTGCATTAAGATGAAATGTCTCGCCATCAGCACCATTATAAGGAGGCCTAAATGAACGGACAGGTCCACGTCTCTCACCAAACCTTCGTCTCTCATCACCATTTCCATCAGCACCAAGCTCGTGCAATCGACCAGAATGCATGGGCCCCCCAAAGTAGTCATCATTGTTTGGCCTTTCTCGAGGATCCATGACATCAAATCTCCTGTTTCTGAGTAAAACCCGGCCAGAAGGGCTTCTATTAGGAATGAGAGACCTTGGAGGACCATGGTCCCTTCCAGAATCCATATCCCTCAAATCATTGGATGGATTCCTTCTAACAACCATCTCACCAGGAAAACATGGGCCATCAGGGGATCTAAACCTCTCCATCCTGTAAACTGGTGGAGATCTTCGATGAGTCAATTCTCCAGGCCCACCAAACCCATCTGGGGATCTTCTTCTAGGAGAAGACCATGGACCGGGAGAACGAGTCCTGGACCTTATTGGCGATTTTGAGCGAACTCGAGGAACCCCTCTTCTCTGGACAAAAGAAAAGTTCCGATTTCCTCGTCCAAATTGACCATCTACTCCCTCATATGAAGACTGGGTACGAGTGAACATGGGATCTGCATTATCATCAGGAAAACTCCTCATAAACTTCTCATTATGCCTCATTCCAACCAAATTTGAAGCATCTTCACCAATGCATCTAGTTGGGCTAATATTTCTTGGATTTCTGTGAGCCATGTGAATGGCATGTGTTCCAACAGGAGATCGCCTCCTTGAGGGTATACGGTGGTTGATTGGTCCATCATTTTGAATCTGCCTCCCTCCACGACCTGTACTAACATATGCACTATCTGAACCCATATTATAAGTGTTATATTCACGGTCAGCATCAGAAACATCAGGTGCATATTTATGTCTGGGTACACGATAGTTTGTTTGATTATTATAAATCTCCGAAGCAAAGTTACGATCAGAACCCCAATCACCGCGACTATTCATCCTCCCTCTACCTCGTCTAAAACCCAATCTAGCATATCTCAGTGACTGATCCTGGTATTTTTCCCTTGAAAATCTGTGGGCATTATCATCATACGGTTGACCTCTGGAAAAAGGGACAAAGGTGGAAGAATTAGGTTACAATACAACTATAACGCTCAAAATCAAACAAAAGAGTAAATAGAAAATCAGGGGAAAATAATCACCTCCCTCTAGGATGTATTTTATCTTCCTCCGGTGTTACATCAGGTAATATTTCTCTTCCAACTCTTGATGGCAATGGTCCTGAAATAGATCTTGATTTACTAGGAGAAACAGTTGAAGATCGAGGCAAAGTTATGATCCTGCTCCGTTGTCCTCCATTAGTGGTATCCTTAGCAGCATTATCACCACTACCAGATGTTTTGGACAAATTTGAATCACTCAATGGTGCCAGGTCGGTTTTATTAACATCCAGCTCTGTACAATGAACATATCCTGGGCTTTCATTAGTGACTTGTTCGGAGAACTCTTCATCCTGACATTTCTGGGCATCCTCATTCCCTGATCGATCAAGTGGTTCTGTTCCCACATCCTTTATGGACCCTTTCACACCAGCTCCTCCGGTTAGCTTTTCAACAGCCAATATTTCTTGCAAACACGCATCTTTATCAGAGCCCTTATCAGATTTATCATTAAGAACTACATCAAAAGATTCTTTATCATCATTGTTACTTGTTTCAGCAAGGTGGTCTGTTTTGTTGTCTTTTGCCTCAATATAGAATGAAGTAGGATGAGCATTGTTAACATGTCCCACAAAATCCGTCCTGTTATTATCAAAATCATCATTATCAGCGTGTTCCACTTCTCTTGCATTACATATGAGTTCCTCTACCGCAGTCTGCTCAATTGAATCTCGAACCTCACCGTCTTCATAATCATCATCTTTAGCATCTTGTTCTGTATCAATAGCTGTATCCAAAGCATGATTGCCATCAGATTCATAATCAGAACCATAAGAATCTTCCAACATATCTGCTGAGATATTTATCTTTTCCTCATCACTGGAAGAACCCTCAACACTTTGACGTGAATCAAGGGGGTGATCATTCATGAACTTCAATTTATAATCGCGGTCAACATTATCATCTTCAGTTCTCATACTGTTTCCCTTAGTATCAAGACCCAGAGTTACGGCAATCTGCTCTTTGCTTTGACAAGCTTCCTGAGGCGCCTTCGCATTCAAGTTTCCTGTATGCTTTGTCAAATCCCTACTCATAGTCAACTCTGTTGAACAAGAAGGCTTCCCTGTGGACTCTGTTAAACACAAAGGCTTTCCAGAAAGGCAAGACATCTCTGCAGTCATAGGCAACGTCATGTCACTAGAACAATTATCCCGACCTTGTATCACATGCTTATCCAAATGAACTGATGTCCCTTCAATGGAATTTATGGTTTCTTGATTATCCACAATACTTGGTTCAGATTTTATGGATCTAGGATCAACTAACTTTTGGGTGCTCATATTTGAAGACTTAACAGCTCCAAGAGTGCACTGCTCAACTGCACGTTTCCCTGCTCTATTACTATCTAAAAATCCCGTATTACTGGGTTTAGCGATGTTAACATCCAGTTTGACACTCTCATCAAATGGTTCTGATTTTACAGTTCTACAATTACCTGTGTTCAGAGTTCTAACTGCCCCAGCCAATCTACGCGAGTTTGTAGCAGAAATCACCCTGTCCATGTCCAAATCCAATTTACTGCATGCACTAGACGGGTTTTGACACAGATTCGACTGCGAGCAAGATGAACTAAGCCGTAAAAGGGTGTCATTGGAATTACACTGCTGGCTAGCAAGTGTGGATGAGACGGTGTTGTTAGTTCTGTTCTGACTATCAACAATGGTCTGCTTTTCTGAATTGGCACCGGAACCAACCATCCCAGTTGAACCAATCAACTGCTTTGCATCACCTGCCCCACCCGTTGCATTGATTCCATCAACAGATTCAGAAGCATCACTCACAGAATCTGTCCATGCATCCATTGGTGTATTCAAATCCCAGTTTGCCCGCCATGCACGCTTGTCAGCACCATCAAAATTCAAATCTTCACCATTTCCTTTGCATTGGCTGCTGTTTTTTTCTTCGCTTAAAGACAAATTCAGTGAAATAGGCAAGTTATCCTGACTCCGCTGACTTCCATCACCACCACTGTTTTGGCCTGTCAAAGCTGGAACAAGATTTTCCTTTAAACCTAATGATAATTCAGTACTCTCAGCAACAGCAGGAATTTCTTCTTCACACTTCCTTTCTACCTTACTTTTGCTATGCATAATCTCCTCCCCCAAATTATGTGCATGAGCTTCATTTGGTGCTAAAGTCAACTCACTTTTCCCTAAGGTCACCTGAGAAGCCGGATTATCAGCCAACACAAGCTTCCTTTTCCTCTGCATGTCATCCAAAGAACCCGAGTGAACTATGGGGCTTGGTACTTCAACTTTGACTCTAAAGAGATTATCATTGCCTCGGGCCACATTAACATTTGTAACATCAGACCTTCCTCTTCTATAATCAGATTCGGAATACTTGGTTGTATCAGAAAATCCAGAACTGGTGATACTAGCATATGAAAGAGTCGACCCCTGAGATGGGCTAGATTGTTCCTTCTGAAGTGAATCATTTTTTGCAGGAAAGGAAGATGATTCTTCTTTTTTAGGAAACAAAGTTGGTTCTTCAGAAGGGGGTGAAGAAGGCCTCATTATAGGAAACCTCCTTTTCTTGATAGGAACACCTGCAACATAATCACTAGATTTCCGGATAACAGGTTTAACCCCAGTCTGCCAATAGAAGATTTAATTGATCAATATTCAGAAAAACAATAAATTCGAACGAGACTCTAATCTCAGTTAGCAGTAATTTGGAAAATGAAATAAACACCTCTTCATTTCCTGATACAGGCATGACTCCAAGATTTCGCAAGCTTATTATTACCCTTCTTTCTGTCTATAAATAAAATTCAATAGCATTTAGCAGGACCTCGATGTGATTTTGAAGTCAATTTCAACAACTGCACTACGATATATGCAGCTAAACTTCTATTTTCTACAAACCAAATTCAGTTAGCTACAAAGACAACGCGGTTTCTCTGAATCTTCTAGCTATCACACTCAACCAATTTGAAGCTCCTGCACACAAGAAAAAGTTAAGGACCTTAACAAGAGAACCCAAAACAATTACAATGAACTCCAAGATAACACAATAAATTCTCAGTCAACGACATAAACAAATCAGGAAAATATGATATATAGACTACTGTAACGATTCACACATATCTGAAGACAAGTAAAGAACACATCATGGCTGATCGGTTAAGCGAAACAATAAAAAAATTTATTTTATTTTAATTTTCCTTGACTAAGTCCCATATTAAAGGCACAGAAGCAATCATCCAAGATGAACATATAAACTGAATTGGAACATAACATATATAACATATTCAATCAATTCTCCAACTGTAAGGTCATTTTCAGGTATAATTAAGAAACTAAGCAACCATGTGGACACCAGTTAAATCCTCAATCAAGCCCACAAAATACAATCAAAATACAATCAATTCCCAAAGCCTAAACAAAAAAAGCAGACCGTGTTTGGGCAGTTTATGTTGTAATAAATGAACCCACGAAACCAACTCCAGGAGGTTTAAAACGTTCCAAGCAAAAAAATAAAAACGAACTTTGGATGATCCATTAAAAAGAAAGTTTTCTGCTTCACAAGTATAACATTTTTACAATCCACAAACGCTAAAAAACCAGCAATCGCCAAAAACACACCGACGAATCCGATGGCGATGAAACCAATCAGATCTAGTTAAATCGACGGAAACAAAACACAATTTGTGAAATTTAGAACACTCCAGAAGATTCCAGGAAATACCTGAAACGCGTTGACGAAAGTCGAAAAATGAAATCAGAGCCAGAGAACACAAAGATCGCAGAAGAAGAGGAAGAAGGAGAAGGAATTTGGAGTTTGGTCAAGCTCTGAAACTTCTAGGAAATTGAGGAGGGAGGCGGTTGTTGATTGAAGAAGAAAAGAAGGGATAGAAAAGGAGAGAAAGAGAGAGAATCTAATCTAATCCAAGGAGGTGTGGTTCCCACTGTTCCCTAAATTGTCAGCCTTAGGATTTGTGATTGTGCTTTTTTTCTATAATTGCGGTCTGAGTTTCCATTCAAATTTTTTTATTTTTTATTTTTTCCATGGACTACTTGGTCCGACTGGGGATGGCAACGGGCGGGTATGGTCCCCTGCCGGGTTTCCAATAGGTAACCCGAATCCCAAACCCTCTCCCGTTCCCGCCCCTATCCCCGTTTAATAGGGTTCGGGATTCCCCGCCCCACCCGTCCGGGGGGGACCATTCCCCATACCCGCCCCGAATCCCGAATTTGCTTCTAAAAAATATTTATTTTCACATTAATTTATCATTAAACACATTTAATAGAAATATAAAATTAAACTCGACCTGTGCCTTGGTGAGGAGAGTTTTTGTTCCTCGGAGGACCAACCATGCGTAGTGGTTGGCCATGCATGCGTAGTGGTTGGCCATGCAACTTGCCATGCATGGTGTATAAAGACAAAAACATCTGAACCAGACCCAGAAAAGGATTGATGAAGGTAAAAGATACAGAGAGTCATAGAAAATACAAAAAAAAACACAGCACATGAACACCAACTGCTGCAGAAGCAACAACAGCAACAATCTCTGCCTGTTGGCTAGACTGATTGATTAAAAATTCAAAAGGTACTTGCATTTCCTTTCATTTTTATTTTTCCTCTAATCAACTTTAGCCATCATTTTTTATAGATTATATTACTGTTGTTTCATTGACCTCGGCATGAAAAAAACCCCACTTGCCAAATTCTGCTGTCTAATCAAATTGTAAACAAATTACAGCAAGAGATTAGTATTGAAACCAACAAATTTTCACCTGGCCAAAAAAAAAAGCACCTGATTTTTGCAGTCAAAGCTTTCACCTTTTCCTTTTTAATCCTGATCTTTTTTTCACCAAGCAGCAAAAACTGCAGTGATCCCCTCCAAAGGAAATTGATGGGATGTGGAAAAGAAAAAAATTTTGAGCTTCTTTTTATTTGTTTTATTTTCTGTTTAGTTTTTTTTTTTGTTAAGTATTAACCGATTTGGCAATTGTCTAATGTTTAATGTTTGAAAATATCCAAATTTAACTTCTCATTTTCTCATTAATTTTAATAAATAATATATTTGTCTGCAAGCACCGACTAAAACACATTTTCAAAAACACGGAAAACACGGAAGCGGAAAAACACGGAAAGTGAAATTGAAAGTGAAAGTGAAAAACATGAAGGTAAAAGAAAAAAATTTTGAACGTGTTTTTCTGTGTTTTCTGCTTTCACTTTCACTTTCACTTTCACTTCTCACTTTCACCTCACTCTCTCTCATCCCGCCCTACTCGCTTGACACGTGTATTATGTACTCTCGCAACTCGCATCGTATCCATCGAATATTACTTTGACGTGTTGCGCAACTTCCCCACCCTTTCCCTCCAAGCAAAGGTTCGTCAAGAGCTTCCACTTTTTCATTTAACAATTTTCTTTTTCTTTTTTATGTTTTCCTTTTTTTCGTTATAGAACTCTTTTGCTCTCACCAAAGGGAAAGGAAAAGCTTCTTTTTAAGGAAAATAAAAATTAAAGAGGAAAACGCTGTGAAAACCCCACTAGGAAATTCAGTTTTCACACTCTGGAAAAATACCAAACTTCTATTTTAAGATTCCTTTGTAATAGTTTTTTTCCGTCACACACTAGTGCATACGTGGTTTCGAAAATCTGAAATCACTGTCTTAAACTAAACATATTTTTTCACTATGGTATGATCCAATTGGCAATTCCTTTGTAATAGTTGGGTATTTACAAATGTTTTAAGCTCGTCTTTTATTATGAAATATTTATGTATTTTTTTAAATCTTATAAAAATTGTTTTTTCAATATAAGCAATTAGAGAATGGAATTTACACAAATATTCATTGAATTCATAGGTTTTTGAATCTATACCTACATATGAAGCTAGAAGAATTCAACCAATTAAGTTACAACACTGATTTAAAAACATTGTTTTTAGAAGTTCCATAAAGTGTTACTTGTAAACCCATTGTTTTCTAGTTACCTTACCTACACTCAATCCAAATATATGGAGCTTTTATTTCACTTTTCATCAACTGAGGAAATTGGAACCAATGACGTTCTACCAAACTTGGCGGAAAATGCCACCCAAAACAACCAAACCCAACCAAGTCATGGCCACACCAGATTAATTCAAAGATCTAAGTAAAGGGTAAAACATCCAATTCTTAAATTTTTTTTTCCGTAGTTTAATAAATACTCATCTGTCCATATTAGTAAATAAATATTTGAAAAAGTCAAGTAAAAGGACAAGCTCCGTGTAAAACAAGATTAAAACTGGGACCCAATTCTTCAATTATTCATCGAACAAATCACATTCCAATTTTAAAACCATCACCCCTACAAGCTGCCATCACAATCAGCTGTCACATTGCAACCATACGAATATATTTATATATATAATTAATTCTAGCAAGCCAAAGATAATATAACAAAATTTTATCAAAATAAAAATAATAGAAAGTAGAAGAGGCCCATGTCCTGCGACTTGAAATGAAACCACAAGAGAATGGACTCATTACCACTTCAACTACCCATGAACCTTTCCTTCAAATAAGATCCCTGGCCTAAAAGACCATAAGGCCCATAACCAACAAAAAAATATGTGAGAAATAACAGCATTAGCCCATTACAAAAGTAAAGAAAAAACAACTCAATCACCAAAGCACACATCAATTTTGGATCAAACACCACCATTTCATTCAACTTCAGTTGCAATTCTACAAACACATAGAAACTCAGTCCATCAACCACTTTACACAGCACATAGCTACAAGAACCTAAACCAATTTTAGCTCCTAAGCAAAGTAAAACTACCTAATTAACATCAACTAAACCGAACCAACAACCCCAATTCTTGACAGCAAGACTTTAAAAATCAAAAAACCCTAGCCACCGAAACCGTAGAGGGTCCTGCCCTGCCTCTTCAGGGCGTAGACCACGTCCATGGCTGTCACCGTCTTGCGGCGAGCGTGCTCGGTGTAGGTCACGGCGTCTCTGATCACGTTCTCGAGGAAGATCTTGAGCACGCCACGTGTCTCCTCGTAGATCAGACCGCTGATACGCTTCACACCTCCTCTGCGAGCCAAACGACGAATGGCTGGCTTGGTGATGCCCTGGATGTTATCGCGGAGGACCTTACGGTGCCGTTTGGCTCCTCCCTTTCCCAGACCCTTGCCTCCCTTGCCACGCCCAGACATTTTGATTCAAGCTGAGATTTCTGAGGTAAATGACAGATTAAGCTCAATAGCGAAGAACAAACCCTAGATTAACATACTCGATTAGAAAACACACTTCATATGTGGTCATTAAAGTAAATTTGTGAGAAAATTAGGTGTCCAAATAGATTAAAGGGATTGGAAGTTCAAAATTTTAACAGAAAAACTGAGATCTCGTCGAATTTTTAGATACTTTTTCTGCACATTTTCTCGGAAACCAAACAAAAATTACAGACTGGAAATCTAAACAGAATTACGAATGATACAACTACAGTGAATGAACAGCATAGTAACCATAAACTAATTATAAACCACACTGCCAAAATCAAAGTTGAATTCGATAAAACAATTCATAATCTCTAAGAAAATTGTACATTCAAAACCCTAAATTCCATTTCAATCAAATCTACAATAAACAAGAAGAAAGAAAGCTCAAGGAAATCTACAACAATCAAATTCAAAACACTCTGTAAAAATCAAAAGAAAGAAAGCTCAGGGAAATCTAAATGAAAACGAAAGCGAGAAGAAGACGAACCTCAATTTCAAATTGTTCAATGACCTCGATGCTCGAACGGAAAAGCGACGCACAGAGCGATATTGGTTGGAAGAAAAGGATCTTAGGTTAGTAGTTATATAGCGATGCCTTGACGAAGGCTTCTCAGGATTAGACGACGATCCAGTGGCTCAGATGGTAGAAGATTCACCAAACGGACGGCTGATATTCTATGGTTCGATTCCACTCGGATCGGTGACGTGGCAACTAAATCGAGCGGGACTTTTATGTTGGCTAGTTTGCGAACGAAACATTTTTCCGCTTTTTTTTTTCCATCTTACTTGCCGCTTTGCCCAAAACTTCCGCCTTCGCTTCAAATTTCGTACAATTTATGAATTTACCGGGTAATATTTCTCAGTCTTTTTTCACCCCCTTTGTACTTCTTGCTCCTATTGATTAGTGACATGATTTCTAAATAATGCTTGCATTCTATATTTTTGTGAAGTTCTTTCTTTATTCATTTTTAGGTCAGGTCATGTTTATACTAGCGTAAAAAGGTAAGTATATATCATTAAAAATACTTTTAATTATGTGATAAAATGTGGATATTGTTAATTTTTTTTTTATACAAGTGATAATCTATTCTAAATTAATTAATTTATAAACAAAGAGTCGAACCTAAGTGCAATAGATTTGACTCACTGCCCTAACTCATAAAAATATTGTTATCTTAAGTATATGCATACAAACTAATATTTAGTTTTAGTAGATTTATATTACTTTTTGAGTAACTTCATTACAAGAACAGATTACGATCCTCATTTACGAGTTAATTCAAGTGCAATAACGAATTATGATCCTCAAAGTCTCATATGTTGATGCCATTTCTTCATTTATGTGTTCTTAAGCCTTTCGATTTGCCCCAAAGATTTATGAGAAAAGTAATCGTAATGGATTTAATTATCACCTCCCCTCACAACTTGTATGTCATTAATTTATAAGGCCACAAGCTGTATTTTCACCAACTAGCACTTGATATGATGGTAAGAAACATGTGAAAAAGATTTGCAACAAATTAGACAATGCTGTTTCTGTTAATATTTTGACAGTTTTTTTTTCTAAATGCAAACAATTTGGTATTTTAAATACGTTGCCAACATCGTTAATTTAGACTGCTGATCACGAATGGCAAACACTAGTGGGTCCATCCTCCAATCTCAGCCTCAGGGAATGCAAAGGTGTCCCAGGAAACCAAACAGACGATTTTGTATTAGTGAATAAAGTTGAAACAATTTGAACTTAGAGCAAGTAACCAAAAACCACTCAATCACCAAACCACACATCAATTTTGGATCAAACACCATCATTTCATTCAATTTAAGTTGCAATTACACAAACACAGTCCACTAATCACTTTACACAGCACATTACAACAAGAACACTAAACAATTTTAACTCCTAAACAAAGTAAAACTACCTAATTGTCAACTAAATCCAACCCACAACTCCATTTCTTGACAGCAAGACTTTAAGAATTAGAAAACCCTAGCCACCGAACCCGTAGAGGGTCCTGCCCTGCCTCTTGAGCGCGTAGACCACATCCATGGCCGTCACGGTCTTACGGCGAGCATGCTCGGTGTAGGTCACAGCGTCTCTGATCACATTCTCGAGAAAGATCTTGAGCACGCCACGTGTCTCCTCGTAGATCAGACCGCTGATACGCTTCACACCTCCTCTGCGAGCCAAACGACGAATGGCCGGCTTGGTGATGCCCTGGATGTTATCGCGAAGGACCTTACGGTGCCGTTTGGCTCCTCCCTTTCCCAAACCCTTGCCTCCCTTACCGCGCCCAGACATTTTCGATTCAAGATGAGATTTCTGAGGAAAAGGAAATATTAAGCTCGTTATATGCCGGAATTAATAAATTTTGTTGGGGAAAACAAGTGAAGAAATTCCATTCAAACCCTAAATTTCATTTCAATCAAATCTACAATAAGCCTAAAGTCTGTAAAAATCAAAACAAAAAAAAAAGATCAGGGAAAGCAAAATAGCATTGAAATGAAGAAGAAGACGAACCTGAATTTGAAGCTGTTCACCGACCTCGAGGCTCAATTGGAAAAGCGACACTCGTAGAGAGATTGGTTGCAAGAAAAGGATCTGAGGCTACTACTTATAGCGATGCCCTGACGAAGGCTTGCTCATGGTCAGGGGAGGATCCGTAGGCTCAGAGATTGTCGAGGTTTCATCAAACGAACGGCTGATATTCTTTATTTCGATTCCACTCGGATCGATGACATGGCAAATAAAACGAGGGGGAGTTTTATGTTAGTTTGCGAACGAAAAATCTTTTCGCCTGTTTTTTTTAACATCTTATTTGCCGCTGTGGTCAAAAACTTCCGCGGTTCCGCCGTTTGCTTCAAATTTCGTACAATTTATGAATTGGAGCTCGGTACAAAGTTCAAACCTCATGTACCCTGTTCTGATAAAAAAAACAAAAATAAAAACAAAAATTTATTGGCAAAAAAATTAAAAATATAGGAGTTGATTTCTCACTCTATTTTTTATACTTGCATTTCCTTTTGTTTTCTTTAAATACTTTCGTAATTACCATTCAAATGTAATGTAAGTGGATAAAAGGGAGTTGGAAAATCAGCACACTTTATGAATTTACCAAGCAATGTTTCCTTATCTCTTGTTTAAGGGGTCTTTACTCATCCATCATTATTCAATTATTCAATTTTATGCTCAAACATAATACCGATCATCTTAATCTATTATATAACTTGCTCTTAAAAAATAATTTGTAATAAAGGGGTTTGGAGCTCAAGTAGCGCATCTGAGGTCTTAGGGTTAATTACCCCATCTCTATATATATCACTTGTATAAAATATATATTAAAAAAAACTCGTCTTATAAAGGAATGGTGCCTAAAAGCTCTTAAACTACTATAAGTTAGGGGTGGGTATTTCATTCAACTGTTTGGTTTGGTTAAATAATTATTTTTTATTTATAATTATTTCGAATTCTAATTCGTACCGAAACGTTTGGTTAAAACACTGGATAACAATATCCTTAACCCGACAAAAATGCATACCGAACAGAATTCATAATTATATTAGTATTTAAATACTAATATACACATGTCAACTTATTAGTGGTGAATATGTACAAACTTCACGATTTTCATGGGAAACTTAAGTCCATTATTTGGGGGGAAAATGATATATGTGTATGAAGTAGATTGTCCATGCTGCTCCTCCATATATATTATAGTCTTACCTTCTTCATCGCATCACCAGATAGGCCAATTAAAGAAGGCACATAACAAGAATATAAAAAATGTAGCAAGCAACAGAAAAGTCCCACATCGATTACTTAAGAAAACCATTGTTTTCTCCTTTATAAAAAGCTTCTTCCTATAATCTTGCTCCATAGGCTTGTAGTCCACCCTCCTCCCATAGTTCAATCCGACAAATATGTGAGAGCATATATTTCGACGACCAATGAGCAGGTGACACATGGAAAAGGGAAATTATTTAAATCAATTAATTATCCTAATTAAATCCTATTAAATTAGAGGAATTATATTTGATTTAATATAGGAATATCTCCCTAAATCAATTATGAATTTTCCACTGAATCTCATTGATTAATTCAAATCTCGTATTTTTGGGTAAGAATAATCCTAATTAAATAAGGATTATTCTTCAAACCCTAGCTAATGTTGTGTCGGATTCACTGCACCAAAATGGATTCAGCTGCATCCTCAACTTGTGATACTCACAAGTGCACGAGCCGTTCGGTAGTATAGCATATGTAAGTGCGAGGTCGATCCCACGAGAATTGATGATAGATTGATTCAATTCGATTCTCTATACAAAACAGAAATGGAAACAAGATATAATTGTAAAAACTACAAAAGATTGAAAATAAGAAAGAAAGAAAAATAACTAACTTAAGCTAATAAGTTCCCAAGTTCAATTTAGATTAACAGATTGATTCTAGCTAAAGTATGATTAAGCCATGGTGTCTGGTCCTAACCTTGTATTCATAATTCCCTATTTTGATCATCTGTTGTCTAACATAAAATTAAGCATTAGGAATCCATTAAGCATAGAAGAACATTTTAAACAACTAAGTACGTATCTAATCCAGATTGTCGAATTCATACACACTCTTCCTATTCATAGTTCAATTCAATTATTTTGTCCATCTCACTTTATTGGATTCCCTTATCTTTCCCTATGTTTTCCTATCTTCATTCAATTATTTTCTGAACCATTTCCCATATTGTCTTGTTTCAATCACGTTATGAACCATTGCTCATCTTTGTTCATCTCACTTTATTGGATTCCCTTATCTTTCCCTATCTTTTCCTATCTTCATTCAATTATTTTCAAACATGTAGGTTATCTCATTCTCTTGTCTATTTAAGAAGTGTTATTCTACTGAATTGACCACACAATCTCCTTCAATTCTCCTTCTTACAATGAATTCACGTGGGAAGGCTATACAAAATTTCTTCAATGATGATTATGATGATGATGACCTTCATCAACATAGGGTTGCAATGGCTATTCAACACTATATGTTTTTGCTAGAGCAATATGCTCAACAATCCAAACATGGTGGTTCTGTTGCAGGCCATGAATGCAAGAATCGGAAGAGAGAAAAACATCATAAGAGTCTCATGGGGACCACTTCTGTGAAAGACCATTTTATTCCCAAGTGGACTTTTAAGGCAGTTTGCATGAGAAAGAGAGCTTATCTATCACATCTTAAATGATGTTGTTGCACATGAGCCATACTTTACCCAAAAGATAGACGCTTGTGGACGACAAAGTTTATCCCCAGAGTAGAAGCTAACAACCGTTTTTCGAATGCTCGCATATGGATGCTCGGTAGACTCTACCGACGAGTATTGTAGATTGGGTGAATCTACAACCCTTGAATGTTTGTGATGTTAGAAATATGCCCTAAGAGCCAATACATTTGATGTGATCTCCTTAGAATACATTTCGTATATGTGTTAGAAATGTGCCCTAAGAGCCAATACATTTGATGTAATCTCCTTAGAATACATTTCATATATGATATATAAAGGGCAAATTTATTTTGTTATCTTTTACATCGTGTAAAGAAACAAATGTCCAAGGTATGCTAAATAAGAGATAAAGTAATCTAAAGAAGATTAGATTCGGAGACCTTTAATCTCTAACTGTAGCATCCCAAAATGTTCCTAATCATAGGTTATCAAATGGGCATTGATAAACCGTCAAGATTAGCACATATTATGTATGCTCAATTGGGAGGATGGTTAGTCTCAAACCATTTGTGTAGTTGACACTAATACAAGTATGTGGGTGCTCATTAGTGAATGAGTACACTGAATGCGATCAACCGTAGTTCTCGTATGGAATATTTATCTATATGTCAAACGAGAACTCATAGTTGCAATAATGCAAATTACTCCTTAGACCTGAGGCATCATGGTTGTCCTGTGATGCGTTATTGATCTTTGATAGCTCTTAAAGGCAAGCCGTAAAAGATTTGTCTTGAGTGTTGTTGGGATCTCTTAATTCATAATAGGGGCATGTGAATGTACAATAGGGAATCTCTACTTTCGATAAAGAAGGAGAATGTTTCAAGATGTGATTCAGCAAATCTTTGGCCAAAGTATTTTGAGCTTGATTTAGAAAGTTGTTCTTAATCATGTTCTTTTGAATCACATGAGGTTGTAAATCATATTAGGGGTTTGACATAAATAATCCGTACCCTAATAATATGATTTGAAACATTGTATAAGAGAAGGACCGTATTGCATTGCAATTCCAACTGAATAGGTTCTTCATCTATTCTGGTTAGCTTGGGTAGCCTTGATATATTGCTAGATGTCACTCTTGGCTTGTGGAAGTCCTAGGATTGATTGTGATCGATCCAAATAAAGGAAGAATTAAAAAGGGGTTTTAATTCCAGTTGGTTAGAAAGAGTTCTAATATTTTCTCACGCCTTACTAATTAGAACCTAATGGATCGCACACCTTAAATGGTTAACTTTGAGTAATACAAATGAGAATGAGGAAATCAATTTGATTGATTTGATGTGGATGATTTACTACGTGTAAAAATGTATTTGGGCCTCGGTAATAGTTAACGGGAAGCCCAAATGGTTGGGTATCAAGCCCAAGGGCTTAAGACAACTAAATATTATGGTTTAAGTTTTATAAGGCCCAATTTTGGAAGCCCAATGGGTTTTGGCCGAAAATGCTTAAGTAAGTATGTATGAGAATTGTTTCCATAAGCTCATTAACACACAAACACAATCCAACATCAACCAAATGGGTTTGGAAGATCAAAGAGAGATAAAAGAGAGTTTTCAAGAGTGAAACACTTTCATCTTTCAAAGTGGTTTAGATTGAAACCAATCTTGAGAATCTTGCACTAGCATCCAAGTATTCTCAAGATACTTCTTCTCATCTCAAGGTTCCATTGGTGTGGAGACTTAGAGGTCATATACTTTTGTGGCTCACATGGAGGAGAAAGATCAAGGAGCAAAGATCAAAGATCAAAGAGAAGATCAACAAAGAGGAAATCATCAAGAGAATACCAAACACAAATTGGTTCATATAATTGCTTCGAGGGTAATTAGATCTTATCATTTTCTCTTGAATTTTCATTTATGAAAAACATATCAATGTTCATGGCTTAAGATACTTGGAAGAAGTTTTGTTTTTGAATTTAAACAACCACCTTAGACTTCCGCTGCGATTAATTTGATTAAATGCATGTTTAATATTCAAATGAACTTTGGAAAAATGTTTTGAAATTCCTTCAATTGGTATCAGAGCCATAGGTCATGAACTTGATATGTTTTTGGGGTTTAGAGATGCATATATGGGTTGTGAATTCATTTAAAAGTATAATAGTTATACTTGATTTATTTTGATATGCTTGAATAAAAATCAAATTGAGTGAAAGGGGTTGTTTGAGATTTTGAATTTCCGGATTTGTGTTTTGATGATTGATGCTCTCTTTGTGTTCATATATGTATATGAATATTAGAGCATAGTTGCATTAAAACTCACATGATTTTAACTTCACGAAATATATGATATTAAGAGCATGAGATAGTTAAAATGGAATATGGATTTTTCCAGAAATAGCATGAACATTCATATTAGTTCATATGCATGTTCTTGGTGTTCTTGATGTTCTTGTTATGAGATCTTTTTGATCCATAAGTTAGGTGACTAATTTTGATGATTGTGTTTAGTGGAATTTTCCACCAAAATAGGTCAAAAGATGATGATGGTGTTTTATTATAAAATTAAAAGTTTTTCAAAAATGTTTCCACTCAATAAACATTTACCCACCACACTAAAATTAATAAGATTACTTTGGTGAGTGTGTGGGGCTATCTTGATGTAAATTATGGTGATTTGATATAAAATGCAAAAGTTGATCAATTTATTCATATCACTAATTATTTACCTACCACACTAAAATTAATTTTGATTACTTTGGTGAGCGTGGTTGGCCTACCTAGTCACATTCATGATTATTCATCTTGTTGGAATAATTTGAAAAAAATCATGATCACCACTTTGTATTTTACAAATGCATGCTTTAACCCCACACCCTAGTGGATCAACTTTGGATCCATTATTAATTGTTGAATAGTTTTGGATATAGTTGCAATATATGATAAGTGTAACTATACCTAAAAGGTTTCTACAATTACATTTACTATTGTAGTAAAATGTTTTCACTCCATGGTAAATTTATTTTATTTGAATATGGTTACCACTTGAATTAAACCCATATATATGTATGCAACCCAAGAGCATGTTTTTACATTGCTAGTTTAATTGTTTAAAGCGTTTAAATAATTAAAGGATGGTTATGGACTTAAACCAAACAATTGAGCTATGTGATTGGCCGCTTATTGGATATGTATTCGATTTTGATTGGCTTTGTAATAATGAAATGGCTTTCATGCCTAATTTATTTGGCTATGTAATAATGAAATGGCTTTCATGCCTAATTTATTTTTATGCGCGCGTAATTAAAATGAATCACCATCCAAGACCATGATCCAACATGGTGGCTCGTGTTGGATCAACAAGAAAGTCCATAATCATCCTACAAGCCCAATGCAATTGGAATGTTCGGTAATGACGATAATTAATCAATTAGTAGTATCATGTATTTCCACTATTTCAAGCAAATGGTTTCTAAAACATTTAATGTAAGTATTATGTGCTACTAATATATTGCAATGTGAACCATTTAATGAGATTAGATAAGTAATTTTAATAGGATTAAAATTGGATTAAAATGAGACCAATTTAACTACCCTCAAAGCAATATTAAGTTGATAAGCGAAATGACACTTAGAATGCTATTTTGTGGCCTTCCACCGTGGTAGTCTCTTATTGGGTGGCACATTTACACCTTGTTGGACCTCAGTGATGCAACATCCAATACTTGTAACCATCCAAGGGAAGCCTATTACACATACTTGATGTAGTGCGGATAGATAACGAGTGTGGCCAACAAACTGTTAGGTTGAGGTCATACTTGAAATCCTATACCCATAAGCATGGTGGGAATAACTTAACTAAGACGAACGAAACCAACAAACTGTTAGGTTGATGTCTAGTTCTCTAGAGGCCATAGTGATGGGTATTCACATTAATGATGTGATTGGATAAGAGTATCCTCTCATTAGTATCATAGCAATCCAACAAACTGTTAGATTGAGGAAAACTATGTGAAAGTGAGATTCCTATCCCCACTAAGAGTTTCAACGGAAACTCTCGGATTTCAGGAGGGATATGAAATTTGCCAAAAATAGTGGGAGCTACCATCATGACTTAAAGACCCTAAGTCCTTGGTAGAAGATTAATCTAAATTAAAATCTATTTACGTTTTGCAAAATTTCAAATTAACCATCACAAACCCAATCTCGAAGATACTTGACTCAAACGTCCAAGATGACACGAACTATCCGGTTTGATTGCACAAACACCAACTTGTCCTATAATTGGATGAGATTAGTTGTGTATAAGAAAAACACCACCACATACCCCTCTTGGTCCATATGCCATTGAGGAGGAGACAAAGGCTTATAAGAAGCATGTGTTAGATGACAACTAAGGTAAAAGTTACATGTTGGCATCCATGAAAAGGTGAAGCTACTCCTAGCTTACAATACCATATATGAACTTGTTTTGACAAGAATGGTAAGTGGTTCTCGGTTAATCAACATGATCTCAATGTAATATAATTACTTAAGATATTGGAAAATATGGATTTTTCTTTGATGTTGAAGTTCAACAAGATTCTTTCTTTCATCCATATCATCAGTTAATCCTAGTATGTTATGAACTATAATATGAGAAAGATGAACGACACCTATCGAAGCTGCTCAACATGGCTATAGTAGCTTAAATGAATATCTCGAAAAATAAAGGGTTAAAGAGGATAGTTGCAATTTTTAGAAGGGTTCTTCTTCTTCCAAATCCAAACAAAAGGTAAGGATAAAAGAAGAAGAAATATTTTTCTAAAAACTCAAGGAAGAAAGAATACAAAAGAAAGACAAGTAACTGAAAGGTACTTGTTTTCACTGTGACAAGGATGGACATTGGAAGATGAGTTGCAAGAGATGTCTTGCAAGCCTCAAGAGAAAAACCTTCAGAAGATCACTCTCTTGTTCTAAAATTAGTAATTACAGTTAAAACTTCTAAACTGAATAGTTGATTCAGGAGCTAGTCAACATATATGCAATTGTGTGCATGGACTAGTGGGAGTAGAAGACTTGGAAAATGAGAAATGGTGCTGACTGTGGGAAATAGCACTAATGTAGTTGTCAATGCAATAGGCACCTAACATCTCAGACTACCCTCCGAAGAAGACCTGAATTTGAAATAATTGTTATTTCATTTCTGGATGTGTAAAGAACTTAATATCCGTCTCTATATTTTAAGAGATGGATTTTATGTTTTGTTTGACAAAATGCTTTGCTCTATTTCACATATCAATCAAATCGTTGCTTATGCAATTTTGATTGATGGTCTCTTTTCATTTTAGAAATGAATGGTAGCATTAACTGTATATGGATAAAGATGCAACTAGACCTGAGAGGCCTAGAGATGTGGATACATCAACTAAATTGTGACACCTTAAACTTGGAGGCATTAGCCAAGATAGAATTCACCGGATGACAAAAGATGGAACCTTTTGGATCACTTGATCATGTTCCTATGCCTACTTGTGAATCTTGTCTACATGGCAAAATGACCAAGTCTCCTCTCACTGGTAAAGGAGAAAGAGTTACAGAAATGTTGGAATTAATTCACTAAGATGTTTGTGGATTTTTGTATACAAGCACAGAGGGCGGTTATTCATACTTCATTACCTTTACCGATGATCATTCACGGTTAGGGTATTTATACTTAATGAAGCATAAATCTGAATTTTGAAAAGATTCAGGAATTCAGAAATGAAGTTGAAAACCAAACATGCAAGAGTATTAAAATCCTTAGATTCGAATCGAGGATGTGAATACTTAAGCACAGAGTTTCTTGATTATCTCAAAGAACATAGCATCTTATCACGATGGACTCCACCAGGAATTCCACAACATAATGGAGTTTCTAAAATGAGTTTCATGAGCCGTACTACTTTACCTATATCCTTTTAGGGATATGCACTTGAAACTGCAATTCATTTGCTAAATAGAGTGTCTTCCAAATCCATTCCGCAAACTCCATTTGAAATGTGGTTTCCTTCATCGACAACAAAGGAGAGTTAAATCTCCTAAGTGATTGTAAGGATATCGAAGGACCTTTCGAACTACAATGAGGCAATGTCAGACATTGACTCATAGAAATGGCTTGGAGCCATGAAATCTGAAATGGATTCTACGTATACCAACAAAGTCTGGACTCTAGTGATCCTCCTCTTGGTATTGTACCAATAGGGAATAAATGGATCTTTAAGAGGAAGATAGGCTCAGATGAGATAGTAGAAACCTACAAAGCAAGGCTAGTAGCAAAGTGCTACAAACAAAGAGAAGTGATTGACTATGAAGAAACCTTCTCTCCTGTCACTATGACAAAGTCTATTTGGATTTGGCTTGCAATAGCTGCATACCATGATTATGAGATTTGTCAAAATGGATGTGAAGACGGCTTTTCTGAATGGCCACCTTCAGGAAGAACTATACATAGATCGACCTGAAGGCTTCATTTCTATAGTTGATAAGCATAAGGTATGCAAGCTACATAGATCCATTTATGGGTTGATGCAAGGTTCTTGGAGTTGGGACATCCTATTTGATGAAGTTGTCGAATCATTTGACTTCATACAAAACATGGATGACCAATGAGTGTACAAAAGGTCAGTGGGAGTTTGGTAGTATTCCTAGTGATGTATGTAGATGACATACTACTTATCGAAAACGATATAGGAATGATGTCTTCAGTGAAGCTGTGACTCATTAAAATCATTCTTAATGAAAGATTTTAAGGAAGCATCTTACATACTTGAGATAAAGATTTATCCTGATAGATCTAAGAGAATAATTGGATTATCTCAATCCTTGTATGCTGATAAGATGCTAAAGAGATTTCATATGGAACAGTCTAAGAAAGGTTTACTTCCAGGACGACATGAACTTCACTTTTCTAAGAGCATGTGTCCAAAAACTCATTATGAGATACAACAGTTGAGTAAAATCTCTTATGCATATGCAATAGGGATTCTCATATGTGTCATAGCATGTACAAGACATGATATCAAGTTATATTAGTATAACTAGAAGATATAAATCAAGCCCATGATTGGATCAATTGGGAGCAGTCAAGTATGTTCTTAAATACTTAAGAAGGACTAAGGACATGTTCCTCATTTGGGAGGAACATCAGAGTAGCAAATGGAAGCATTTACTGATTTGGATAATGTATCTAATATCAACAATTGCAAATCCACCTAAGGGTACGTCTTCATTTTGAATGGATACGTAGTTAGTTAGAGAACAACTGAAGTTGATTACATTGTCGCTTTAGAAGCTACAATAAAATCTGTTTGGATAAAAGGGTTAATTACCGAACTAAATGTGGTTCTAACCATAATGTCACAAGTACCTTTACTGTGTGATAACAATGGGGCGATAGCTCAAGCCAAGGAACCTAGGTCTCATCAGAGATCCAAACACATAGAAAAATGTTACCATTAGATGGGGCATCTGCAAACAACGTAACAGATCCACGCACTAAGCCTATGTCACAGTCACAACTGGATAAACATACAGAGATAATGAGTATGAGATACATGGCTATGTGACTCTAGTGCAAGTGGGAGATTGTTAGAAATGTGCCCTAAGAGCCAATACATTTGATGTAATCTCCTTAGAATACATTTCATATATGATATATAAAGGGCAAATTTATTTTGTTATCTTTTACATCGTGTAAAGAAACAAATGTCCAAGGTATGCTAAATAAGAGATAAAGTAATCTAAAGAAGATTAGATTCGGAGACCTTTAATCTCTAACCGTAGCATCCCAAAATGTTCCTAATCATAGGTTATCAAATGGGCATTGATAAACCGTCAAGATTAGCACATATTATGTATGCTCAATTGGGAGGATGGTTAGTTTCAAACCATTTGTGTAGTTGACACTAATACAAGTATGTGGGTGCTCATTAGTGAATGAGTACACTAACGCGATCAACCGTAGTTCTCATATGGAATATTTATCTATATGTCAAACGAGAACTCATAGTTGCAATAATGCAAATTAGTCCTTAGACCTGAGGCATCATGGTTGTCCTGTGATGCGTTATTGATCTTTGATAGCTCTTAAAGGCAAGCCGTAAAAGATTTGTCTTAAGTGTTGTTGGGATATCTTAATTCATCATAGGGGCATGTGAATGTACAATAAGGAATCTCTACTTTCGATAAAGAAGGAGAATGTTTCAAGATGTGATTCAGGTAAATCTTTGGCCAAAGTATTTTGAGCTTGATTTAGAAAGTTGTTCTTAATCATGTTCTTTTGAATCACATGAGGTTGTAAATCATATTAGGAGTATGACATAAACAATCCGTACCCTAATAATATGATTTGAAACATTGTATAAGAGAAGGACCGTATTGCATTGCAATTCCAACTGAATAGGTTCTTCATCTATTCTGGTTAGCTTGGGTAGCCTTGATATATTGTTAGATGTCACTCTTGGCTTGTGGAATTCCTACGATTGATTGTGATCGATCCAAATAAAGGAAGAATTAAAAAGGGGTTTTAATTCCAATTGGTTAGAAAAAGTTCTTATATTTTCCCACTGCCTTACTAATTAGAACCTAATGGATCGCACACCTTAAATGGTTAACTTTGAGGAATACAAATGAGAATGTGGAAATCAATTTGATTGATTTGATGTTGATGATTTACTACGTGTAAAAACGTATTTGGGCCTCGGTAATAGTTAACGGAAAGCCCAAATGGTTGGGTATCAAGCCCAAGGGCTTAAGACACCTAAATATTATGGTTTAAGTGTCATAAGGTCCAATTTTGGAAGCCCAATGGGGTTTGGCCGAAAGTGGTTAAGTGAATGTGTATGGTAATTGTTTCCATAAGCTAATTAACACACAAACACAATCCAACATGAACAAAATGGGTTTGGGAGATCAAAAGAGAAAAAGAGAGTTTTCAAGAGTGAAACACTTTTATCTTTCAAAGTGGTTTAGATTGAAACCAATCTTGAGAATCTTGCACTAGCATCCTAGTATTCTCAAGATACTTCTTCTCATCTCAAGGTTCCATTGGTGTGGAGACTTAGAGGCCATATACTTTTGTGGCTCACATGGAGGAGAAAGATCAAGGAGCAAAGATCAAATATCAAAGAGGAGATCAACAAAGAGGAAATCATCAAGAGAAGGCCAAACACAAATTGGTTCATATAATTGCTTCAAGGGTAATTAGATCTTATCCTTTCTCTTGAATTTTCATTTATGAAAAACATATCAATGTTCATGGCTTAAAATACTTGGAAGAAGTTTTGTTTTTGAATTTAAACAACCACCTTAGACTTCCGCTGCGATTAATTTGATTAAATGCATGTTTAATATTCAAATGAACTTTGGAAAAATGTTTTGAAATTCCTTCATGTGAAAGTTTTGTTCCATTATTGAAGCTGTGTATGGTTAGTGGTACCTTCATTCCCCAAATCTGGTTCGACCTTTACAGACTCTTGCACAAGGCTAGTCGAGAGGATTCCCAGGCATGTTAGGTAGTCTTGATTGCATGCATTGGGAATGGAAGAACTACCCCAAGGCTTGGGCAGGCCAGTTTACCGGCTACAAGCATAAGCCAACTGTCGTTCTAGAGGCAGTGGCCTCGTATGACACTTGGATATGGCATGCCTTTTTTGGAGTTGCCGAATGGAACAACGATATCAACATCCTAGCTCGTTTCCCCCGTCATTCAATGATGTAGTCAATGGAGTGTCTCCCCATATACAATATGTTGTCAATGGAAATGAATACAATTTAGGTTATTACTTGGTTGATGGTATATACCCTCATTGGGCTACATTGGTTAAGACAATTTCCCAACCCGGATACTCCAAAAAAAAGACTATTTGCCAAAAAATAAGAGACTTATAGGAAGGATGTCAAAAAAGCCTTCGGAATACTTCAGGCTCAATAGGCAATTGTTAGAGGGCCTGAACGTATGTGGTGCAAAGAACAACTTCATTCAGTCATGATGACGTGCATAATATTGCACAACATGATTGTTGAGGATGAGTATGAGGATCTAGATGTATAATCTGATAATGAAGACAATTGTCCATGAACATTTAGAAGAGCAAGCGCAAGACTTGCTTATGAGTTTGAGCCAACTATCACGTACGATATAAACCAAGATAGACAAACTAACTCAAACTACATGGTCCGTCATAATAGAGTTCGTGCTTTGCAAATGCATCACAATCTAAGAAATGATTTCATCAACCACATTTGGAGATGCGAAGGAGAAGGGCAATGAGCTATGTTGTGTATTTAAATTATGTAAGTGTGTTTAAATTATAAAAGTGGTTGTGTGATTTTAATGAATTATATGGTTTATCATTGAATTTAAAAAAAGACTAATCATAGAAAAATAAACGACAATCATAAAAAAAGATAAACAATAATTATAAATAAAGATAAACAACAAGAATGAATGTAGAATGAAAAATTATGACAAAGGGAGAAAGGAAAACAAAGGGAGAAAGGAAAAAAAATGATTTTTGGTGGATTATTTACCAAATGAATGACTATTTATAGAGTTTGGAATAAGTTTTGGGGTTAGATCTGACTTAGATTAATTATAAATATTATTTTGACTGTTGGATTTAAATTTGAGCTATTGAGATTGCCTAAAATGAATCATAATCGTTGATTTTATAGATGTTGGAATATATATAAATTTATAATTTTTTTTTAAAAAAAGCATATTAGATTATTTGAAAAAGTAGTTGTTGGCTATCAATAAAGGAAATGGGTATCTGCTTTTTAACACCTCTCGGCGGGCTGGCCATCACGTGTGCTTCCAGCCCAAAAAAAAAAATTAAAGCAGATTTTGGGCCCACAAAATTATTAGTCCATGCAAAAAAGAGACTAGAATTTTCCAGTCAAGTTTTGAGAATTTTCAAAATTTCACCCCCAAAATACATGGGTTGGAGAAGATTTTCGAACTCAAAACTCAAAATTTGAGTTTCCACTCATTGAGTTGGAGATGGTATAAAGTCATACATGTTGAATGTCATATATTCGTCAGTGCAAATTCTAACTTTTCAATTCATCCAAAATACACCGTGAGTGATTGTATCAAAATTTAATTATAACCTCACCTTGTAAGTAGGTCTTGCAACAAGTTGGAAATTATTGTTTCTATCAATATAGTTTGAAAGAAGCCTTTTCTCTTCACAAACAATTTGATTTGGCATGTTCTATATGTATGTTGTAAGACTACTAATTTAGGCAATGATTATGTAGAATTTTATTTGAACACGTGATTCAGATTATTTTTATTTTTCAATTTCAATATGAAACAATTTGTATGAAATAATCCACATTAATCACCCGTTTCATGCAACAGTTATACCTTAAACTCGAAGAAGTTATCCTAGCAAGTAAATCACCAAGCTTAACCCTTAAAAGTGGTTCAAGTTCTTGTATACGTGTTGTGTGTGTGAGTTTAGTATATTATTGCCTATCGTAATAGAAAAGGTTGTTAAAAAAAATGGTGCGCTACCTTCTCGCGTGGATAGGCCAATATACGGGTAGGTGCGGTTAGGTCGGGTTTCTACCTCATACCGAAATTGGTACTATTCAACTGGTCCAGTTTGGTCAGATTTTCGAGAAAAAAATTATGAAACCAATTAGTCCAATTTAAACCGGTTCCAGTGCAGTTTTCGGTATTTGGACCATATTTTTTTTTATACAATAAAATACAACAATTTTTGTTTTTGTTTTTTGGGCTTAAAAATTCACAAATGACCCAATTTCAAGCAAAGAGAGATGATTGGGCCTAGAAAAAAAGAGGTGCTTTAAAGTTGAGCTTGGAAAAATATTAGTTATAACTTATAAGATTAGAAATTTAGCATTGGACTTAAATAACTTTTAAATTTTTTTTAAAAAACACAGTGGGTCTAATTCGGTTTTATAAGGTGTGAAACCGATACCAAAACTAGTTTAAACCAGTCTATTTCCGGTCCGTTACCAATTTGTTGACTTTTTAGTCAACACAATTTTTTTCCGGTCTCAATGCCCACCCTTAGAGCACCTCAAGCGCTGCTCTTTTGCTGGGGCAGGAAGCAGCCTAGTCCCAGCATTTGGTTCTAGCGCTCAACGTCAAGATCGGGTAGTTGATGTGGTCCACACGCCTAGGCAGGCCCAAAGACAAATCTTGCATGGGTTTGCTGACTTCATCGAATGACATCAGGTAACGGAAAAAAAATTAAAAAAAATTGTAAAAAAAACCAAAATTTTTCAGAAAATTTATATTTATAAATAGCTAGTTATATTTTTCACTTCCCACGCTAAAATTAATGGTTTAAGTATAAAAGATATAAAATAAATAGTAATTACCCTTAGCCTTTGCCCTTTGGGGTGGAAATAAAAAAGACCAAAACTGCCACTATTCACATAAATAATGACAAACCTTGTCTCGCCTTTGCCTTGACTTTGCCCTTTGGGCGGAGATGCTCTTAGGCCAATATAGCGCCAACACTCTACAGAACCGAAAACGACGACGTCTGGTCCCTGCAACGCAATGCTGCTGGGAGCTCGAAAAATCAGCAAACACTGGTGTCCTTGTCGTCCAAATCTCAGCCTCTCCCATACTCCAAGCACCAAGCTCAACTCCCACATCTCAGCCTCGTTGCATTCTCTCTGTCAGGTCGAGGAATTGGACGACTTCTTGCCGTGGTTGGAGCGCAAGGCCAGCACCAAGATATCGTCCGTGCTTTCGATTGGGAAATCGGCCTACGGAAGGTCTCTGTTTGCTTCGAAAGACCATAAGAGCCGGAGACTGCATATTGAAGGTTCCATTCAATGCGGTATGTGGTGCCGTTTGATCTTAACACCAAAATCATTAAGAGTCTAATAACAGAATTAAGTATCAATTTATGGTTAATGAGTTTAGTTAATTGAAATTGCAGCAGCTAGCTCCGGATAATCTCAATCCTGAACTGAAAGCTTTGCTAAGTGATGATGTTGGCGATGTTTCCAAGCTCGCCATTGTCGTTTTGCTTGAGCAGAAAATGGGCCATGTAACATTACTGTTCTGTGGTTTACTTCATTTTTGGTTTTTATTTATGGTACTGGTTTACTTGAATGTGTGGAAAGATTTTGTTGCAGAGATTGAGGTTTTTGTTTATGCAGGATTCTGAATGGGCCCCTTACATAAGCCGTCTTCCTCGCCCAGAGGAGATGCATAACACAGTGAGTGTTATGCTTTTTAACTTGCCCCTTCCCATTCTTAGGCTCCTATTGGGGTTTAGATTAAATGTTCTTGGCATGTGGATAATGTTTTTGCTGGAGAAATTTAGCACGTTATGTTGTCATTCTGTCAATTGAAATAAGAATCTACTTGATATTAGTCCATAACGTGTTTTTAATTTGTATGGTTGTATACATTTCTTGAATCACAGCAATTTGCACCATATTTGACATGGATGTTATTTGTATATTCTTAGATATTTTGGAGCGAAGGTGAGCTGGAGATGATTCGTCAAAGCTCTGTGTATCAGGAAACAATTAATCAAAGATCTCAAATACAACAGGAGTTTTTGGCAATTAGGACGGTATGATGTACTTCGATTGTTTTATTCTCTAGCTAATGGTTTTGGGACATGGGGTTGTTGCACTTTTTCTTAGTTATTGCCTCTTAGATTATGAATATTGTTAAGATATATTTTCAGGCTCTCAAGAACTTTCCTGAAACATTCGAAAGTATCACCTATGAGGATTTCATGCATGCATATGCTTTAGGTAAGCAACTACGTTTTAAACCATTTACTTGTTCTAATCTGTCAGAATTATTTGCTCCAATTGTACTTAATTACAACTTTTGAACAAAATTAGGGAATGGTGGGGTGGGCATGTTATATGCTTTAGGACTTGGAGTGCCCCTAAAACTTTAAAATTGCATCCAAATTACTTGTGGCAGTTGCATCTCTTAAAGATCTTTTAAAACTTATTCTCGCTGGTTCGCCATGGATTTTACAGTTACTTCTTGAGCATGGGGAAGCACAAAGGGCTATTCCCTGGTAAACATTTATACAGATTTCAAGTAAATATTGTTATGATGGAGTTTAATTTAATGTGTGCCTTTTTGCAGTTGCATAATTGTTTGGATTATTAAATTATTCTATAGATCCCATTTGCTGATTTTTCAAATCATGACGGGACTTCAGAATCAATTGTGTTGAGTGATGAAGACAAACTTTTTTCAGAGGTACCCTCTCTTTCTCTCGGTGTGTTGATTTTCTGCCATGCTTATTCATTTGGTAATAGGAATTCAGTCTGCACTCTTATGGAAATTAATTATTTTTTATTTCATTTTTCTTTCTTTTGGTTTAGTTATTGAGATAAGTTGTGGCATATGCTACTTGTTTCTGGGCAGGTACTTGCTGATCGTAATTATACTCCTGGTGAACAGGTTAGATGCTACTTAATTGGGATGACTTTCTCCCCTGCTTAAAGAATTACATGTACCCTTTTGATTTTTTTTTTTTGGTTTGAAAAATTGATGAATTTGTCTTTGTTTTTGGTAGATAGTTCATTAACATTTTCATTCATACTTGCGTTAGATGTGTCTTGTTTGGGTTTGAAATTTTCATGACCTTCTGCTAATTTCTTATGTATTTGTAGTAATGACTTAGCATAACTCTTAATTTAACATAGGATCACAGCACATGCACATAGGATCTTTGTTAGAGAAAAAAGCAACACAATAAATCTTGAGATATGCAGTGGGTTTAATGTTTAGAAATTACTGGAAGTTCGGTTTTCATTACTGTCTGTCATGTATTGTCTTTTCATAAATCTCCCATATCATGCTTTTGCTCCAGCATGCGTTTATATGTTATGAATGGATAATATACATGGCAACATCCTGGGTTGTAACTCTGTGACTATGGGTATGTTGCAGCATTACTCATCTATAGTTGTAACTCTAGACTTCACTTTGATATATTTGTATAGGTACTAATAAGATACGGAAAATTTTCAAATGCTACCCTGCTGTTGGACTTTGGGTTTACCCTTCCATACAACATTCATGACCAGGTCAGTCTTGGTCTTCAATTTGAGTATTCACAACACATGCTTTGTTATTGCGGGATAATCTTTCAGTAGCTTAATTTATACTTCTTGTTTGATGTATTTTTCTGACCAAACCAAAAATATAAAAACTTGATGTGTTTTATTTAACACATCGACTAAAAGTTTGTTTTAATAACAGAACCAGCTCTGTTTTTATTTTCAGAATTTTTGTTTTTGGGCCTAGTACTTAATAAAAACGTCTGTGATAAGTTTTTTCCTTTTGGGTCTGAACCTCTTTGATAAGTTGGATTGGCTTTCATGGTAGCATATATACTACAATTCAGGAGTCTTGAGTTTGAGAGTTATGAAACTCGGTCAGTGTTCCTATAAGCTTCTGGTCTTGTTTACATGTCATATAGATGCTTATAACATATCGATTGGGAATTATTTTGAAGAGAATCTCCATGTGCCCCAAAAGTTTTGTCATTAATTGTTTTGTTTCCTTAATTTTCTAGTACAAACATGACTATCATCTGATTGGACTCCACCGTCACATAATTTCCTTTCTTTAAAAAATTCCCTCAAAAATTGAAGTTCATTGTTAGGGGTGCCTGTGGCTCTATTTTCAGGTCCAGATCCAGGGCAGCATACCTCATCATGACAACCTTAGTGAAATGAAGTTGGAACTTTTGAAGAGACATCACAGACCAGTCAGTAAAGATGACAATGGTTTCAGCTCTTCAATGGATTCTTTCACTATCAAGTTGGTAGTGATGCATGGACTTATCTCTCACTTTTTTCCCCTTTTCCTTTTCCCCTCTTCCTGTTCCTTTGCCTACATGATGGTCTTTATCCCTTGCATCTAGTGGCACTTTGTGAAGTCACCAAATATTCTGTTTTTTGTGTTTATATATTGTGCACTTGTTCACTTAAATCACTACTGGCAAAGTGAGCTTAAGTAGTTTACTGGTTAGTTGCTCTATGGCTGTATATAATAATGTTGTTTATTTGGTTTATCCGCATGTTGACATGATATCTTGTGATGAAAAATCTATTTCTGATTAATAATAATCCTGTCACCACATAGGGAAATCAGGTCTGATAGTGGAAAAGGGAAAGGAATTCCACAATCACTTCGTGCATTTGCTCGTGTTCAATGTTGCACCTCTCCTCAAGGTGTGTTTCATGTTACCTTGGTCTCATGCATTGTTTGATATGATTCCGAGCTCATTTTACCCTTTTCTGACCACATCATTAAATTTTTCTTCATTGTTTCTTGGTATTCAGAACTTAGTGACCTGGTCAAGGAAGGTGCACAACATGATGGACGGTTGGCTCGACGTCCTTTAACAAACATCTGCAGAGAGATTAAAGCCCATCAGATGTTGATATCAACATTAACCCAATTAGCTGAGGATTATGATGCATCTGTTAAGGTAGAGATGCTAATTTTTCAGCCCTTTCTTCTCTGATTCTTTTGCCGAACGTGCCTAATCGAAGTCCAACAAGAGTTCATTATTTTGTGTTATAATGCATTATTTCACGCGACAGTACACCAATAACAAATGTTGCTTAAATTTGTTTGCTTATCTCCAACAGAGGTATGTTGAATCAGCTGCATATTGTAACATATTTGCCTCATAGGCATTTAGGCAGCAGTAATAAACATATAAAGAGGGTGGAATAACTTATGCTCATCTTTGATTTACGTATGCACATCTGAGTACACATGTAGTAACTCGTTTTTGTGCTTTTTGAGTGCATGCATAGTCTTTGCGGCTGGTAAGTTCTCCTGTTACGTGTGAAAGACTTTCTTACCGGAGGCAAATGGCTCGGGATCTCCTTAGTGGCGAGCTTCGTATCCTCGAATCTGCTTCTGCGTGGCTAAAGAACTACTGTGCAACCTTGACGGCAACAGACAGCCATAGGGATGGTGTACAAAACTACCAAGGAGCAGGTCTGAGGGGAGAGATGTAATATAATAGGACTGTATCAATGAGATCAAACACTGGTACAAGTTGTAGATTCATATCAAACTGCATCCCCCGGATATATTTGGATTTCCTTGTGAATGTTTTGTTGTCAAGTGTATGATGCTATATTTGTAATTTGATATCCTCTACTTTTTCTGATAATTTCCTTACCAATTATTAGATTTAAAATTTATTCGATATTTACACATGTAGATATAGTACTCACTTTCTACTTAGTGGGAGGATGTCTGGAGTTGATTTTTCATTTGAGTACAAGTGATAGTCTAAATTATAGGAGATGAGGATTTCTCACATACACACACACAACTATGATGCCGTAGGGATTTGAAACTTGAAACCTCTGACCTGCAAATCAAAGTCATTTTCCACCAGGCTAGACTCCATTGACAAAAACGAGTTCGGAGTTGATAAAACAAAATAATTGCAAAGGGGTCACCAACCAAACCTAAAATTGTAGAACCAAGTCTTGAGAGAAACTTTGTGTCCGAAATTAGCAAAAGCATCAGCCACCAAATTCGTTTATCGGAAAATATTGGTTTTTTTACTATTCGGAAAAAAATAAATTGGTTTCTATTCGATCTATATTAGTAAAGTGGATAAAAGAAACTTGACAAAAAAAAAAAAAAAACTGAAGTGAAAGTGGTTAAAAAGAGAAAGACGGTGAGAAAACTTTATTTTATTTTCAGCTCCAGCAGTCATTGTCTTGTAGGCACTCAGCAGCATGGTTGGACTCGTAAATTTAAACGAATTGAAGGGTTGTTATAGATTTAAAAATCTTATCCTGCGCTATAAATACAAAGAGAGGAAAGCAAGTTGGTTCTCTTGCTGAAACAAATCTAGGGTTGGATACTGCTAGCCTCGTCTTCTTCAGGTGCGCCTCTTTCCCTCTCTCTTTTTCTTCCCTGCAACAATTTCTGAGATTTAGGGATTTATATTTCCGATTAGATTTACTTCCAACCTATTCAGGCTTTTTATTTTTCCGAATTTCTGTGGTCAATGAGCTACCAAATAGATGAATTCCAGGACACAGAAAAAGGATTAAGATTGGGCTATTTTTGTTGTATGTGTATGCATAGTTTGTGATATTTTTGGTTGAATTTTTTGTTTTGGTCGAAAATATTTTTGGTTGAATTGGCCATGAATATATTGAAGTATGCTTGAATTATGCATATGAAGTATTTAGGTTATATCTTTCGCTTCTGGATTGAAGCTTTTTCCCCCCTGGTCTGTTTATACGTTTTATTTTTGATGACCTTTCGGCTGGCAAAATAGGAAAAGAGTTTTGTGGGTCTGTATCTCAGGGAGCATAAATGGCACTATTCATTTAATGTGTATGTCTGCATTCTCTTATATAGAAATCGGTGAAATTAGTGGTTTGGTTTTTAGAATTTGGTATTTTTCTCATTTTATTCTTTTTTCTTAATTTTGTTTTCACCAAGAATAATATGAAACATTGCTTTGCTATGAATCCAAACATCTTATTCGAGTGTTATCTTATGGATTCTGTAATAAGTTTGGTTATTTACCTCCTTGTATGGTTTGAGATGCAATCCTTTATTTTTTCCCATCTTTATTTCCAAGATGAATTTCTGAATATGTAATTCCATATGTATGCTTTTAAAGTTGTGAAATAGTGGGTATGGTTGCGCTCATAGATGACTCATATTTGTTGCAGGTAAAATGCCTCGACATGATGACCGCCATGGTGGTTCACGGCTCTATGTTGGTCGCTTGTCATCACGGACAAGATCACGCGAACTTGAAGACGTATTTAGCAGATATGGAAGGTAAGCAAAATGATTTTTACGAGTTGTAGGAGATTCCTTTTGTTTTGGGATGGTTATGTTACATAGAAAAAAAAAGGGTTAGACAATTCTTGATTGTTCTGTTTGGTTGAATGCTTCATGAGTTTTCACAGTTCAATGGAGTATACGCGAGTCTGTCCTTTTGTCATTGTTTTTCTTGTTTGCAATTCCATACTGTATTACCTTCATGTACAAATCCATAAGACTCATTGGGACTTCCAGTTCCATTAAATAAGCAAGCATCATTGAGAATATGTGTTTGTGTATTTACCTATTCGACACTCTATGCAATTAACAGTGAATAAATCCTATATTTGTATTCCTATCTGCTTCTGGGTATTTTGCCGTCTTTTACTTTCTGTTCTGGATTAGTGGTCATTGGAGGTTGTCCAAATTTAAGAATATGGGTTTTAGGAGACAATGAAACCTTTGCCAAGCCAGTGCTTGTGCTACTTAAGTGTGTATTTCTTCTATCTTCGTGAGAACATTTCACCCCTCCACGTGTCCCTTTGGTTTAACTTCAATGATCTTGTTGAAGGTTTCTTGGCTTTTGCCAAACCTGGAGGTCTTGGTGAGAGGTCCAATTGGTGGATTTGGCGAGTCTTTCTATAATATTATTGCGTTTTTTAATGGAAATGGCAACAATCACAAAGTGGTGTTTAGTTGATCTGTGAGGGGCGAAGTATCATCCCTTTGATGCTTGTGTCATGATGGCCTTACTGTTTCTGGAACCCGTTTACGCAGAGTACGTGATGTGGATATGAAGCGCGACTTTGCCTTTGTTGTATGTTATTCTGTACCCTTCTCTCTCTTTCTCTTTCTCACTTACACACAGGCACACACATGCACAGGCATGTGCTCATCCATTTTTCCACTTGATTATTGTGGTTTCATCATCTATTTCCTTCTCAAATTATCCGTTTTCTTTTTGCAAATTTTATCTTCCGCTTGTTCTATTTTGTACTTAAAAACAGGAATTTAGTGACCCTCGGGATGCTGATGATGCAAGATATAGCCTGAACGGTCGGGATGTTGATGGGAGCCGTCTAATTGTGGAATTTGCAAGGGGGGTATGTTCTGACTTATTTTCTTAGAATGCTTCTCATATTTTGGCAATGTGTGCTACTAGTATATTATTGCCAGTGGTTCCTGACCCATGTTTTTTGTTTGATTTTTGTTATCATGCATTGCAGAGTTTAACCCCTGAATAGTTGTTTGCCCAATTGATGTATCATTAAATAAAGTGGCATGGGTCTAGTTTTATAATTATTTTTTGCTTGCCTGATATTTGTGCTCCCTCCCTCCTCTCGTAATGTAGCAGAAAATGTCATTAATATTTTGCTTGATTACTGGCTTGCATTCAGGCACCAAGGGGTCCTGGCGGATCTCGTGAGTATCTTGGGAGAGGGCCTCCTCCTGGATCAGGACGCTGTTTCAATTGTGGACTTGATGGGCACTGGGCTCGAGATTGCAAAGCTGGGGACTGGAAGAATAAGTGTTATCGATGTGGAGAACGAGGGCACATTGAAAGAAACTGCCAGAATAGTCCAAAGAAAACCAAGTGTGTGCTGTCTCTCTCTTGCTCTCTCTCTCTCTGCCTTTTGACATTCTGCAGTTCTGATTTATTTATTTATTTTATATGCAGAGGGCGTAGTCATTCACGTTCACCAAGTCCAAGGCGAGGCAGAAGTCGAAGCCGTAGTTACAGCAGGGGTCATAGTTACAGGTTTATCATCATCCCTATTCTCATGAGATTTTTCCCGGACTTTTTACTGCTTGCCTTTGATCTGTGCCTGATCTGTCAAAGGTCTTTGAAGCAAATCCTTGGCGGGAGTAGCGAGTTTTCAAGTATCTATGTGATATTTGACCTATTTCTGCATAATTTTTGTTTAAACTCAATCATTCTTTTCTTCTTTTTTAATGTGCAGTCGATCCAGATCACCTGTGAGGAGAGAAAGGAGTTTGGAGAGAAGATCAAGGAGTCCTCAAGACACCCGAAGCCCTAAGAGGCGCAGGGCTTCACCACCACCATCCAAGGGGAGGAAGCACGATCGTACACCCGAAGGGAGGAGCCCACGAGTGAGGGGTAGCCTCTCCCCCGAGGATCGCAGATCTGATTACAGTAGGAGTCCTAGGGGAAAGAGTAGAAGCCCTATTAACGATGTTGAAGGAGACAAGAATGGGGATAGGAGGCATAGAAGCCCTGCTGAAGAAAACGGTCACAGCCGCAGCCGCAGTCGCAGTTGCAGCCCAAGCCCCATCCGCAGGGGTGATAGGAGCCCTGTTGAAGATGATGAAGATAACCATGGTTCTCCAAGAGGCAGTGAATCAGCTTGAAAGCAGTTTGATGGCATATATATGGTGGTTTTACATGTGACCATTAGTGTGACAATTTTCTTGCTTTCAAGTGGAACTTTTTCAATATTTTGTTTCCTAGCCCAAAATTTTAGTTCTCTTTTAAGATGATGAATTTGGATTTCTGTGGGGGCAATAGGTAATTTATGATTTGGATCCAACAATTTTCTGTGTGATATATTTACAAGAATTTCTGAAGCAACCAATTAGTGGAGTTTCTAATGTTACGATAGTTGTCAACTTCTTCACCATTGTCTCTCAGCCACCAACGCGTACAAGACACATGCTTGTTTTTGTTTTTCTTTACCCAAACTGAACAGGATTAATATAATACTTATCAGTCAAGAGGAGAATATAAACAGAGAATTCGTAGAGGTTGATTTGCCGACAAATTTTGTTGGAAGTAGGCGACACATGTTATTTATCTGAGACTGACAAATGTACCCTTTGATACACTGCAATAAACTTGCGCAATCCCTCGAGTTCCACGGCTACTTGCTCCATGAAAGGCCTTGCCTTCATTTGTAACCCCAAACATATTTTTGCCAGATCCGCCACCTTTTTGGCCGTCTCAGAAGTTGCTTCATTGACTATTATTTGAGCATCAAGAATTAGGTCCAAGCGACCCCCTTCCACTGAAGTTCGAAATAAGCTTGCTAGGTTCACAGCACTAGTCCCAGGAGGAGAAACTGGATTTTGAATTGTTAGTAGCTCTAGCTGTTTCTGACGCTATCTTGAGTCGTAACTCCAATGAAAGTAGTAGTGCAATTGGTTTTAGTTTATGAATGTGCTCAAAAAGCGTGCCATTGGAAATGTACTCAAAAACCAGAACAGGTTTGTCTTCTTTCCGACAAAGACCTAAGAACCTCACCACATTTATGAGGTGGGTCTGAGAAGCAACAGCCGGCACAATAGCTACATCTCCATACCTAATACGAGTTGTGTACTTCTTTACCCTCCACAACGTAGAGCATAAGTGGTTCACCGTCTTCAATAATGATAACATCGTCAACAAACTCCAGGGGCTTAAGATACCAGCAAGTCCTTGTCAACACCACACTTTGGCACCTAGAATTTTAATTAATTAATAAAAACATCTTATATATATTATTAATTAATTCTATACAGATAATTGTTAGTCGCATCTCTTTCACTCTCATGCGTGTCTGGATCTTTGTGTTTTGTGAGATTCATATATGGATGTGTTCCTTTTTCATGCTTTTCATCTGCAATCATATAACCTTTTATTTTATATTATTTAATTTTACTAATTTCACTAATTTCACTATATGCTTGAATTAGTGGGTTTATTATTATTATTATTATTATTATTATTATTATTTAATACAAACGACAAACCGTTTTATGATAACCAACAACTGTTTTGAAAGTATTTGACAGAGAAATTTAAAGGTGCTTTCGGAGTCATAAATATGTTTTATGGAAAGAGCATATACTAACTAGGTCCTTTTTCAAGACTTGCATTTGTAATGAACAACATGTTTATATAATAAAAATGCTTATTAATTATTTGGAGAGGGATTTTTCACTCACACACACAACTATGATGTTATGGGGATTCGAACATGAGACTTTTAGTATGTAAATTAAAGTCCTTTTCCACTAAGTTAAATTAAATTGGCATAAAGTCAAATTCTTTTTTATAATGTGGCTGAATGCGTAAAATTGCTATAGTGAGAGCAAGTCCAATGTGCGGTCGATCCGGATCACCTGTGAGGAGAGAAAGGAGTTTGGAGAGAAGATCAAGGAGTCCTCAAGACAGCCGGAGAGCGGGGTGGCCCCTCCTCACAGGATCGCAGATCTGATTACAGTAGGAGTCCTATTGACGATGTTGAAGGGGACAAGAATGGGGATAGGAGGCATAGAAACCCTGCTGAAGAAAACGGTCACAGACGCAGCAGTAGCCCAAGCCCAAGCCCCATCCAGCAATTTGGATTTCTGTTGGGGCAATAGGTAATTTATGATTCGGATCCAGCGTTGTCAACCTCTTCACCAACGCGTACAAGACACTAGTGGTGAGTTGATTAATATAATGCTTACAGTCAAGAGGACAAGATTGACAGGAACTAATTAGAGTATAAGCACGAATATAAACAGAGAATTATTCACTAATTAGATTAATAAAGCATCTGCAAACAACACTAATTAGAGTTTGTACCTTGCTTGCTTGTTTATTTATTTATTATTTATATTTTTAATTATTGTTGTTTAAGGTTGCAAAGAGGTTGGCCTGATTGAGAAACTGGGTTGTCCCCTTTAATACTTTGCCATAATCTCGCGCAATCTCTCAAGCTTCCAGGCTACTCGCTCCATGGAAGGCCTTTCCTCCCTTCTGAAACTTAAACATCTTTCTGCAAGATCCGCCACCTCTTTGGCCGTCTCAGAAGTTGCTTCATTGACTGTTATTTGAGCGCGAAGAATTTGGTCTAAGCGACCCTCTGGCTTTTGACTTGTTAGTAGTTCCGCTAGGACAACTCCAAAGCTATAGACGTCACTCTTTTCTAACGGTCCGTCTCTTTCAAAATGTGGGTCGAAGTATCCTTGCTCTGGAATTTTGATCAAATAATAATGTGTTATTGAACGTCCAATGGCTGACAACTTTGCGGTGTAATGTTCATCCAATAGTATGTGTTTTGTTGACAAAAATAGGTGTGTGATTGGCGGAGTGAGTGAGTGTAAGTAAGCTATTGCTCCAGCTGTTTCTGACGCTATCTTGAGTCGTAACTCCAATGAAAGTAGAGCAGTTGGTGACGATGATGATCCTTCAAAGCTGCCTGCTGCTTCTTCTTTATGAATGTGCTCAAAAAGGGTGCCATTGGGAATGTACTCAAAAACCAGTGCGGGTTCTTTTTCTTCTTCCACACAACCACCTAAGAACCTCACCACATTTATGTGGTTGGTCTGAGAAGCAACAGCCGCCTCAACAGCTACATCCCATGTAGGCAATGAGTCCTTTGCGTATTTCTTTACCGCAACCACTGTTTTATCATCATCTGGCATGGGCAGTACCCCTTTGTAAAAGGTTGCAAAGCCCCGTTCTTCATGAATGATTCTACTTGGATGGTAGTTGTCTGTTGCCTTCTCAAGTTCTTTTGCACTAAATGTTCTACGCATCATCCCAACGAAATAGTCCGTATCGACCACTCCCCGCAAGTCTATAGCCTTGAGAACAAGGGCTTGAACATGACCTATTGCCTTAGCAGACTCGGTTGCCAAGAGTAATGGGTTTAGGGTTATGAGGTCGACAATGGCCAACGTAGAAGTTCTTCTCCACATAATTCTCCGGCACATCGAGGTAGTTGCTGCAAATTATTACTAGAAGGAGAAGAACCATTCCTCTTTTCAATGCTTACATTTCCCTCCACAATGAATAGCATCATTTCAAGTGGTTTACCCTTTTCAATGATGATAGAATAGTCATCAAATTCCCTGGGCTCAAGACACTGACAAATTCTTCTCAACATACGTTCATCCATTTTTTTCAAAGTTAGCACCTAGAAATAGAATGAATTAATAAATACATACATTTCATGCTTCTCACCTAGAAATAGAGATTGTACTAATCCATCTGTTATGTTTAATTTCTTGTTTTACAGATTTACTCTTTTTACTCTTTGGTTTATATAAGTATAACACTGCTTAAGTAACCAAAGTTATTATTAAAAGCTTATTTGGATGGATGACAATTTTGATATGTATGGAAAGGCGACTAGTAATTATTAGAGTCATGGGTTTGGAGGAACTTACTTTCTTCAACCTAGCCATAGGCATACAACTTTCAATATGGCTCCGAATATCCACGGGAAGATTAGAGAGGATATAGTGCAAATCAGGATCCCTGTTTTCTTCAAGTTCTTGTCGTACCTTGTCCATGATCTTCAACTTCAAATTATGCAACTTTTTGGGGATGCCATTTTTAGAAAACCACGACTCTATCTCGGGAACTTTCTCTTCCATCTTCTGTTCCACTTTCATATTGTATCTATGCGCCTCTATTCTTGCAGTATCAAACTGCATGTATGTCTATATATATGCCACAACACGCAGCTCAGTCATTTAACTAGGAATTAGTTATTTATCTTTCCCAATCAGAAACCAACACAAGCTTTAGAAATTTAAAAAAAAAAGCCAACAATATATATGCATATAGAATATCAGAGCCAAAAAAGAAAAAGAAAAAAGAGAGTAAAAACCTGCAAATTTCCAATGAGATATAAGAATAAAAGCAATCCAATTATAGAGATGAACGCTGCAAATAGGTTCTCCCATCCATCGACGCTAGGCTCAAGATTTGAACCAAGAGAACTGCAAAAATGAAATATATTAGATACAAAATTGAACTTTTCTATAGGTCTGGATGTGTGTGATTGAACTTTTTTCTCTCTTTTCGGTCTGGATGTGTGAGATTGAATTTATATTATTCTCCAACAAATTAAGCAAATCGATTTCCGACTGAACAAAACGACCAAATAAAAATACAAATACAAACCTCAAATTTCGCAGTCCCCACCAAAAACAATTGGAGAACTTTTGAAAATAATTTGTTGATCCCATTATACCAGATTGAAGGACTGTAATATATATACCAAAATCGAAGAGCGATGTATTCACTGGACTTATAGGGCATAAATCGTTTAGAAATGTAATATTTCTATCTGTGTGATGGTAACGACATCCAAAAGTACTAGTGTTACATCCATTTGCTTTGCGACATGCATCATGCCAACAAGTGGCCATACGTTGAATAGCGAAAAAGTAGCATATGGCACCAAGTACCTGAAGAATATCAAGTTAATTGATCAGAATTATGGAATTATAAAGAATAAAAATTTAACTTCACTCGAGTAAGGAAATTAAATAACATTTATTTAGCACGTGATCCTTATCTTCATCTTTAAACACAGATGTAAGGGTTTTTTTCTACCCAAAGTGGTGCATAATATTTACACCTAAGACTAGAGTTTGAATCCTCCCCTGTAACAAAAAGAAATGGAGAACATACCTAACTTGAAAGAACTTAATGTTATGATACATTCTTGTTTTTGCAAATGTAAGTGAAGAATATGCAGTATGTGCCTACTTTATTAAAATATCGACCCCATGTAACCATGTTCATTTACCCTTCATCAAGGTTGATTGATTTAAGACTTTTAGCAAGAATTCCAACCAAACAACGCTACATTATCCTCCTTTTATTTGTCTAGCAGTAATGTTATTTGAACACACACAAAATTGACCAAATAAAGAATTAAATCATGTAAGCTGATTTCATTTATTGACATGTCATGACCACATCAGCTGCCACATCAGGTAGTTAGCTAATGTGTTTAGTTTTGTGTGTTCAAATAGCATTACTATTTATCTAACGCAAGCAAGCAACTGTTATGAAATTAAAATAAATTACGATAAAATTTTGAAACTTACATGACTAGAAAGGATGTACATAAAGAAATTCAAGACACCTTTAACCCAAATGGCAGTCTCTCCAGTCTCTTTTTTAGGAGCCCTTTTAAGTTCCTTACATGATAAGTAGATGCGAAGAACTCGTGTCACATATTGCAATGAAACAAAAAGGTTCATGATAACCATCCTTATTGCCGTGAAAGATCTCAAGTCGCTCATTTCTGAAAAGAAAATGAGAATTGCTACCTGGACAACATACATTAATAATACAATCAGTTAAAATCAAATTATCACGAGTAAAATGGTGAATCATCATTTAAGATATTCAGTTTTCTTTGGATGAAAACAAAAAAGGGAGATTGGTACGTAAAACAAACGATTAGTTTCTCTTACCTGTGGAAGCGGAAGAATGGCCAAAATGTCAATTAAGACATTGTATGACCCCAAGATTGTCTTAGCCATTGTTGGCACAAAAAATTTCCACCAAAATGTTATTTTCGAGCTATAATATCTATGACGATATTCATGCTTGATACCCGAATACTTGTCAGATGTATAAATTTGAAAAATAATGTCAAATATATAGAAAAGATCAGTGAGTAATCTTAACAGAAGAGCGGCTATCTTTAAGTTTCTGTCAGACTGCAGGCACTTGATATCATTCTTCATCATAGGAACGTAGAGAAATAATGGATCCAACAGAACAGCAAACAAACATGATGCTACAAATATCTTCTTCCACTTTTGAAGGAAAGACTCCCTAGGAGGAGGATCATGAGTTTCCATGCTTGGGTTTTCCATTGTAGCCCCTGAATCTGTATAATAGCGATTCCTGGAGAAAACAGAACAACAAATTAATATAAAAAAAATATAATACTCCATTGTATCATTTCCTCACAGAAATGTAATTGGATACTTGGTCGATCGTAGTCGGATTGCAACACACTGACCTTATTAGTTGTCCTGTCAAATCAACAGATTAGTGGCTCCATACATAAAGAAAAAAGCAAAATACTTGCAACTAAAGCAACACAATTATTCTGCAAGTAAAGTTGCTTCAGCTTCAGCTTCCTCTTCCCGCAATTAAAGAACCACAATTATTCGGCAAGTAAAGTTACTTCAGCTTCCTCTTCAGTGTTCTCCACTCCTAAAGCTACTTCGGAGTTAGACATAACCTGAATTTTTTTTCCTCTTTTAGAAACTGAATAATCTTTCAGAAATTATGTAGCAATAATTCCCTTTGAAATTTGTACAACTGAATTCAGTGCTAGGCTTTGTTGAAGCTTTAAAACTAATAATGACTGCCATGTATTTGCTACTAATAAAAATTTTAAACTAAGAGCATCTACAATCACTATTCCTATTTTTTAGTTAAATTTTTAACTAAAAGCACTAAAAAGCTATTTTAGGAGCTCTCTATAAAATTTCTGCGTGATATATGTACAAAAAATTTGGATGCAACCATGAAAGGCACAACTTCCTAGTTTGATACAATATCCAACTCTGAGTTGCAATAGCCGTGTGAACAAGTCATGTCTTGGACCTTTTGAGGGTGCGGTGGTCTCATTTTATGAAAGTTGATAGGGGCTCGTTGACTTCTCCAATTTTCAACCTTGTGGCTCAGAAACTTTTAGATGTATAAATACAATATACAACACATTGGTTTACTAATTGTTACAGATTCCGGGATAAAAAGATTATAAGCCTTAGATTATTGAACCGGTCTAGAATTTGCAATTTTACCATCATGTTCTTCTTCGTTGCCATTACTTCAAGGCTAATTTTGACCCTAAACCCTTTATTTAAAGACTAATTAACTATGATAATTAACCATCTAAGTACTAGCACACTGTGAAACCTTTCTGATTATTGTTACAGACTTGTGTATAATAAGAAGTTAGGACCGAATGAGCAAAATAAGGTGTAAACCAGGTTTCTATTATTTAGGGAAAGTTGTAAGATGTAACAGAGAAAGCACAAATATAAGCAGAAATTTGAGCATAAGCAAGCACGAATATAAACAGAGGATCTTGACTTGTAAGAGTTGTAACAGATAAAGGAAGGATAGAGCATCAAGAGTAGAGAAGCATCTGCAAACAACACTAATCAGAGTCAATTATTATTGTTGTTGGTTGTGAGATGAAGAGAAACTGGGTTCTCCCCTTTGATACTCTGCCATAAACTTGAGCAATCTCTCAATCTCTGCGGCTACTTTTTTCATGGAAGGCCTTTCATTCCCTTTTGGCCTTAAACATCTTTTTGCCAGATCCGCCACTTGTTTGGCCCTCTCAGATGAAGTTGCTTCATTGACTATTATTTCACCATCCAGAATTTGATCCAAGTGGCCCTTTTCCATTGAGGATAGAAACCAGGCCAGGTCTCTCTTTCCCATAACCCTCTCAGGAGGAAAAGCTCGCATGTTGTACGGGTTTCGACGATACATCCAGCAGAGCGAAGCAGCGTTCCATTCTTTTAGACCCGCATTGGCATCGAGTTGAGCGCCGCAATATTCCCTTTCATTATCATTTTCGAACACTTGACTGGTTAGTAGCTCCGCTAAGACAACTCCAAAGTTATAGACGTCAATCTTTTCTCTTAGCGCCTGCGGTTGATTATACTCAGGGTCCAAGTACCGTAATTTCTCTCGCACATAAGCTGACACAGCTTCATCATCATCATCATCATCAATGAACAATCGTGAAACTCCAAAGCCAAACAACTTTGCCGTGAATTTATCATGCAATAGTATATTTTTTGTGTTCACATGTCCGTGTATGATTGGCTTATTGGGAGTGAATGAGTGTAAGTAAGCCAGTGCTCCTGCGGTCTCTGACGCTATCTTTATCCGTAACTCCCATGAAAGTGGTGATGATGATCCTCTGCCCTCTTCTTCTTTATGAATGTGTTGGGAAAGAGTGCCATTGGGAATGTACTCAAAAACCAGTGCTTGTGTCTGTGGTTCCAAAGCAACAGCCGCCTCAATAGCTACATCTCCATATTTAATACGAGTTGTGTACTTCTTTAACCTCCACAACTATCTCAAACTCAAACCAACCATTATTAGAAAAGCTACTTTTGCTCTTTTGGATGAATTTAATAAGAAATTATTTGTAGAATAGATGGCCAACGAAAGACTGGTCCGGGGCGGGGTGGCTCATTAGTCAACATCCGGTGATCTCGACTCCTGCGTTTTTGCGGGACCTCATTTGAATGAATTGTGAGTTTCTTCGACCCAAAATAAAAAATAAAAATCCGGTGGTCTCTTATTATTTGATGGTAAAATTTCATGCACGTGGTAGTGGTATGGACAAATGCTTTACTTAAAAGCTAAAAATAATAGGACGACCACTTCGTTAACACTAGGGCCCCATTTGATGAACATAATTGGATTTAATTATTCCCTTTACTTTGTTTTATTTATAAATGTTGAAGGCGATGACAAGCTCAATATCACCCAAAAAGGACACGAGCATATATAGCGAGAGACATATCCCAGATGGGAGATGATGCCTCGTTTTTCTTGTTTGAGGTGAAGTGTTATTTTTAGGTTTCCTCTTGGATTTGCTTCTTGGTTCCTTGTATCATCATATAGATCATTACTTCTAATTAAGGGGAATAAAATTGAGGAGTTTAATAAGCTTAAAGAAAAGTAATTTAATTTTATAGCGATTTAATTTTCTGAACATTTTGATCTAAAATAATCCAAAAATAATTTCACTTAATAAAAGAAAGTATAACAAAAAGATGGGTATTTATAGAGTTTGAGATGAGTTTAGAGGTTAGATCTAATTTAGATTAAGGGTTATAAAAATTATTTGACCATTGAATATAAATTTCAGCCATTTGATATGAATTTTTCCTGTTGAAATTGCCTAGAAATAATCATGGCCCTTGATTGTATATAGATGTTGGAATTAAAAAAGGGGAATGCTAGCAACCTTCTCTCTAATCTTCTCTTTTGGACATTCTCTCTTTTCCTCGTGGCATGTGTCACTTTCCTTACACTTAAAACAATGTCATTAATGTATCACACAAGCTAATTTTTATTTTCCAAATTTACCCTTATTAAATATATATATTTTTTAATTTTTACAACAAGCTAGCCTTTTTACAACTTTGTTGTAAAAATTTACAATCCATATTCGGCACAATTTTGGGTCAAACCGATTAAACCGCACAACCCGATCATAATGGGTTGTGTTAGACTAAAAATGATTGGGTCTTAGGTTCAAAAAATTCTAAATTTCTATACACAAGTTGAGTTACGAGTTGAAACTAAAACTCAAACCAAACCAATTACTAGAAAAGCTACTTTTGTTCTATTAGATAAACTTAATATGAAAAAGAGTAAAACGTAATATATTGGAATAACTGGCCAACATAGTGACATACAACTTGCAAATAATGGCCTAGTTTGGAAAGATTGGTAGGCTTCGTTTGGTTCGCAGAACGGATTTGAGGGGAAATCACTTCCAATGTCATTTTCTAAGGGATGGAAAATGGATATTTTTTTCCCATGTTTGGTAATCATGTGAAAGTAATCAAGAAAATACCACTTTATTTCCTTTCACATATTTGGTTTGTGTAAGAATGTAAAACAAAGTTTGTTTAATTTTTCAATTATACCCATATGAAATCAAATAAAAAAAGAATGCATTTAATGTTATATTGTAATTCTAAATTATTAATGGGGATAATGTGGTCATGAAAAATGTATAGTTAATGTTAGACTCATTTTCTCAAACTTTCCCATGAGGAGGAAAACAAAACACAAGAGGGGAGGAGGGCTTCACTTTCCCCTTATTTTCCTATGCGCAAGTCAACGATTTCCTATGCCTAACCTTACAAAATATGGGAAAGTAATTGATTTCTCATCCTTAAACCTCTTTTCCCATGAACCAAACAGGGTCGTAGAGCCAGCATCTAAGGATGCCTCTCAAGACAAAGGAGCCTAAAATTGATGGAGCACAGTGGTGGAGCCCACTAGACCACGTGAAGGCTGGCCTCTTTTTATTTTCTTTAATGCAATGCCAGGCCCGCCACTGTACAATTGTCGAGCACTTGCATTGTTTCTCTTATTAGCGAAAGATCCTGGTCATTACTCTTGCAATCGAAGGGAAAATGTGGAAGAAAGGAAAGACTGTTAGAGTCAACATCCTGTCATCTCTATTATTTGATGGAAAATTCCATGCACACGGTAGTGGCCAAGTGATAAACCCTAAAACTTCTCAACAACTTCTCTTTTTTGGACCTTCTCCATTCTCCTCATGACATGTGTCATTTTCTCTGTTCTTAAAAAAATGTCATTAATACATTAGACAATATATCTTTTATTCCCAAATTTACCCTTATTAAATGTATTAACTTTATATTTCTTTCAATTTACAACTTAACTTAAATAATTAAATTTAAAAAATAAACACTAAAAGTTCAATTAAATAAATATTTGAAAATAAAAACAAAGTATACTTCCCTAAAAAAAAAACTTTTTTTTCTTCCAAAAATAAAGTTTTACAATAAAACCGTTAAAAATTATGAATTTTTTTTTAAAATACAGATAAATCTTTTTTTAAATTAATGAACATTCTAATTGATTAAAAAAGTTAAAAGATTAAAAATAAGCTTCTTCAAGTCACGCTGCCCGGATGAAGAAATTGCATTCGGACCGGTTAGTAGCCCCGCTTGGACAACTCCAATGCCATAGAAGTCAAGCTTTTCTATTAGTGTCTTTAAATCAGGGTCGAAGCATCCTTGCCTTATAAATTCTTCAAACTTTACAAAATGAATGTTGTCAAAATTTGGCAGATCATCCGGGAGGACTCTTAGGTATCCTTTAAACATGCACTCATCACTGAAGAAAGAACTAAAAGTTAATAATGATACATTACGTTCGTTAGTATCAAGGTCGATTCATTTCAATAAACCAAACATTAAATTTGTTATTTTTAGTTTTTTTAATCAAACCTAGGAGGATGAATAGTCTAACTTGATACATCTTCTAACATTGAGAAAATGAATACATCTCCTAACATTTAACTTGTTTAGCATAAACTCTTTGAAGTTCAAATAAATCATGACAACGGATACTTACGCTCATGACCATTTGGGAGCATATTAAAAATTTAAGCCAATAACACCCCATTAATTGCAGGTATGAAATCAGGGAAAATAAATTTTCATAAAAAATATAGTGTGATGGGCGCGGGGTGAGTATTTGTTAAAGGAAAATGCTAAGGACCCGTTTGATAACCATTTCAATTTTATTTTTTAGTTTCATTTTTTATGCCAAAGTATAGAGGAAAATGAGAGTGATGATGAGGATAGATGATGAGAGGGAGGAGTAACAAAAGTGAAAATAAAAACTTGAAAGTGAAAACAATTTCTAATAGATTTCAATTTTTAGTTTTTGTTTTCACTTTTATTACCCTTTCCTTCCATCCTCTCTTCTCATCTTCCATTTCAATCTCATTTCCGCTCATTCTCCCTCTTTTTTCTCTACACTCTAGCACAAAAAATAAAAAATTAAAACCAATAAATTGAAATAGTTATCAAACGGCCTAAGCTTACCACATTTTTACACCACATTATATACCTCTCTAATAGAGATGAGCCTCATTGTATTGATGTGCACCACCTCTATTAGAGAGATACGTAGTACATTTGAAGGATGTTTCAATTGAAACTCTCATGCCATATTATACTAACTCAAAACAATGCCATATTATTCTTCTCTGTTCTATTATTTAAGTGCTTAATCTACTACTTACGGACTGTACTACATCAAAGCGCCACTGTATACAAAACATTCCTTTATCTTAATATCCACTGCTATCTCAAACCAAACAATTAATGGAAATTCCGACCCAAAAAAAATCTAGTTTTGTTCTATTAAATAAATTTAATATAGTGACGTACAGCTTGAAAATAATTGAGGCTTGAAAATGAAAGCGCGTTACGGAAAGACTGTGGGACGGGGTGGGCTCATGAGTCAACATCCTGTCGTCTCTATTATTTGATGGTAGTCAGTGAAGTGATAGACAAATGCTTTACTTTTTAAAAGCAAATAATAATATGACTACTTTATTGACACTACGACCCCATTTGATGTGCATAATTGGATTTAATTATTTCTTTCTTTCCTTTGTTTTTATTGCGTTCATTTGTTTTTTTTTTTTAAAAAAAAATTTTAAATGCCGAGCATTTGTCAATGGGATATTGACTAGTGAAAAAGAGCATTGACTGCAAACCAAAAATTTGAGGTTCGAATCTCCACAGCATCATAGTTGTATGTGTGTGTGAGAAATCTCTCTCCCTTATAATTTAGAATATTGTTTATATTAAAGAAAAAATGTCGAAGACTTAGAGGATAAGCACAATATCATTATCACCCATAAAAAACATGAGCATGGGATTTACTCCGGTGGAATCAAGCTCAACAACCCTAAACCCTATCATCCATGGGGCCGCAACAGTTACAAACTGAAGCCACAAAACCATCCCCAATGGAGCTGTTTTGGGCTCTAATGCTTGAAGCTCATAAAACCCAGGCCTCAAGAGAAAGCCTAGAAAGACTTCTCCCATTCTAAAATAAAAAATTCAATGGCAGGAGAAGTACGCACCGCTATTATTAGGGGTGGGACTCAATTTGGCCGAATCGATGAAATCGGTCGATCCAAACTTTAATTATCAGTTTAGTTTGGTTTTTATTAAGAAAAAGTCAAATGGTTTAAAAATAAAATCGGACCGTATATGTTTTAGTTTAGTTTAATTTTGAATTTTCATAACCGACCTAAATCAAACTGGACCGTTTATGTATATATTTATGTTTTGTTTTACATGTATAATACTTTAATTAGGTAATAACTATATATGAATATTTGAAATGAACTATATTAGTTATTGAAATTTGAAGTTTTATGACATGTTGAGCTTTATGATGGTTTCATACTCTAGAAACTGATTCAAGTATAGAGCAAGTTGTGAATTCGTTGGTTATAATTGGGCTAGCAATGTTGAAAAAATTCAACAAGAAGGAGAATTGGGCTTAGGCCCAACCCTACTAAACCAAACTATCTTAAATTAGTTTGATTTGGTTCGATTTCCTTCATGACTTTTGTTAAAACCAAACTGAACCAAATCGTTATATTATAATTAATTCGGTCCAGGTTTTGAAGTGAAACCGATTTAATCCGGACCGTGTCCACACCTAACTGTTATTGTTATTGATATCGACGGCCATAAGAAAGCTCTTTTGTTTGTTTTGCAAATCAACGGCTCCCTTATTTTATTTTATTTTTTAATTTAGACACTTTTTCCTATAAATACCCAACTTATTTCACTCAAATTTCATACCACCAATTCATTTCACTCAAATTTAAACACTTTTTTTTTTCCCTTCTTATAAACAGTTTTGCAAATAATCATGAGCTTGCTATTACAGGTTTATGGTCATGAGATCCTTCCCTGACTTTTTACTGCTTGGGTTTTGGTCTGTGCCTAATCTATGAAAGTCCTTTGAATTAAATCCTTGGTGGGAGTAGTGAATTTTCAAGTATTATGTGAATTAAATCTTTGGTGGTTATGATGTTCATAAGAATCTGATGCAACCATGAAAAGGCAATTACTGTATATATCTAGTCGTTTTTAACTAACAAATATACGTACCTTTTTTTTTTTTTGTCCTGGTTACAAGGTGGTTTGATCAAGAGAAACTAGGTTCTCCACTTTGATACTCTGCCATAAATTTGCTCAATCCCCCAACTCAATCCCCCAAAGCTCCACAAGAACTACTTCTTTCATGGAAGGCATTTCCTCCTCTTCATACCTTAAACATCTTGTTGCCAGATTGGCATACCAGATTGAAGGATTGTACTATATATACCAAAATCAAAGAGCGCTGTATTCACTGGACTTATAGGCAAAAATCATTAAGAAATTTTATATTTCTGAATGTGTGATGCTCATTACAGCCAAAAGTACTATTTTCACATCCATTTTCTTTTCAACATGCATCATGACAACAAATGGCCATTTGTTGAATAGCGAAAAAATACCATATGGCTCCAAGTACCTAAATAATAACAAGTTAGATAATTAGATTAGACTTAGAGATGATGATGAAAATAACTCAAGAATATTTAGTATATGCCTACTCTATTGTAATATGGATCATTTTGCCCCATGTACATTTGCCATTCATCAAGGTTGATTGAGTTAAGAACCTAGTCTTTTACCAAATAATGTCATTCATCAAGATTAAATATTGCTACTTACATGACTAGCGAAGATATACATAAAGAAATTCAGGAAACATTTAACTCATATAGCAATCTCTCCAGTCCCTCCTTTAATAGTCTTTTTAAGTTCTTAAATGATTAGTAGATCGATGAACTCCTTACTAGAGTCTAGATCAACAATTATTTGCTATCTCACATGAACAATAATTGTGACCCAAATGACCCAAATGACCCATTAAAAAACAAAAAGAATAAATCTCACGTGTAACACGCAAATTGCTATTTAATTAAAACTTTCTTAAAGGGGGAGTAAGAAAGAGGGAATTTGGACAAGGCTGAAACTGAAAGTGGTAGAATTATAAGGGCCATTCATTCCAAGTAGGGCTGTCAATGGGTCGTGTCGTGTGCGGTTCCTGTCGTGTCAAACTTTTAAACGTGTCAAGAAACCCCAACCCAAACACGACCCATTTATTAATCGTGTCAGGAAATGCAAACCCAAACCCAACTTGTTTATAAACAGGTTGACACGACACGACCCATTTGTAACCCGTTTATTAAACACGTCGTGTCATGGGTCGTGTCAACCCGTTTACTACCTACCAACCCGCGAAAAAAATTAGAGAAATTGAACCTTCAGGCACACCCAATGGGTTTCGAACCCCAGCCAATTCCACCTCTCTCCTTGCTCCTTATCCATCTTGGTGTTGATAACTTTGTGATTATATGTTACAACATTTGATATTTATAATGTCTTTACAAACTGATGAGCACTTAATTATTATATTTTTATCCATAAATTATATTTGTTAATTACCTTATTTAACAAATATATTTACCTTATTTGCCACATGTAAAATATATTTAACAAATAATAAATTACCTTATTTCCATCTCCAACATTTAAGTAAATGTCTTTGTCTTTTTACTTTCATTTATTTTTATATTACTCAATTTACTTAAGTTTACAATGTAAATAAGGAAGTACCCCCCATTTGGATTCAAGTAAAAATACTAGAAAATCAAATTCTCACCAAATCAAAATATGAAAAATCTGTTTTAGTGCAATATATACTTCATACTAAAATCTCATAAAATCAAGTTTTCTTATTTTATGTGTAAGGAATAAAAACCGCCAAAAATTATCTTGAGAAAATGATTATTCCGAAAAACCATTTTTCATACTTAGTCAATATTTCACCTCCGCTAAAAAAGTGACATGATACAAATTTTATAAGTTATACGAAATTTCTTTTGGGATTAGGGTTTTAGGGATTAGAGTTTAGGGTTTAGGGTTTAGGGTTTAGGGATTAGAGTTTAAGGATTAGGGTTTAGAGTTTAGGGTTAGGGTTTAGGGTTAGGGTTTAGGGATTAGAGTTTAGGGTTTAGAGTTTAGGGTTAGGGTTTAGGGATTAGAGTTTAGTATTTAGAGTTTAGAGTTTAGGGTTTAGGGTTTAGGGTTTAGGGTTTAGAGTTTAGGGATTAGGGTTTAGAGTTTAGAGTTTAGGGTTTAGGGTTTAGGGATTAAAACATTAAACCCTAAACCCTAGATACATAATTAATTCAAATAATAAGGAATAATTACTAACAAATATAATTTATGGATAAAAATGTAATAATTAAGTGCTCATCAGTTTGCAAAGACATTATAAATATCAAATGTTGTAACACATAATCACAAAGTGATCAACACCAAGATGGATAAGGAGCAAGGAGAGGGGTGAAATTGGCTGGGGTTCGAAACCCAGTGGGTGTGCTAAAGGTTCAATTTCCTTAATTTTTTTCGCCGGTTGGCAGGTAGTAAACGGGTTGACACGACCCATGACACGACCCGTTTAATAAACGGGTTAAAACAGGTATTTAAACGGGTTGGTGGATTGACCCGAAACCCACCCGTTTATAAATGGGTCAGTGGTGGGTTGACCACCCAAAATTACCCATTTATTAATGGGTCGTGTTTGGGTCGTGCTTTTCCCGTGCGGGTTTCGAGTCGTGTAACGGGTTAAAGTCGAAAATTGCCACCCCTAATTCCAAGGCTTTATCTTATCCACTGCTATCTAGACCAGCCAATTATTATAAAAGCTAGTTTTATCCTATTAGATATATCATACCGAGCCAACATAGTGACATACCCAAGTCATCAAATATCCAGAGGTGAAACAACACTAATACACACATACATTTAAATGTGGCAAAGTGGTTGGTCTGTTTTGGGAGATAAAGAGAAACTAGGTTCTCTCCCTTGATGCTCTGCCACTGCCATAAAATTGCGCAATATACCCTCAAGCTCCACGGCTACTTCTTTCATGGAAGGCCTTTCCTACCCTTCACCCCTTAAACATTTTTTTGCTAGATGGGCCGCTTTGTTGGCTGTCTCAAAACTTTCTTCATCGACTATTATTTGACCATCAAGAATTGGAGATTCAAGCGATCCTCTTCCATTGAGGATATAAACAAGCTTGCCAGGTATCTCTCTGTCACATCCCTCCTTTTTGACTGGTTAGTAGCTCCGCTAGGACAACTCCAAAGCTAAAGACGTCACTCTTTTTTGTTAGTACGCATAATTGATGATCCTGAGGGTCCAAGTACGAAAAAAATTTTACTGGCACGGGAATGCCAGGTCAGTTTTCCAACTCATTATCCCAAGCCAATAGGATACTGTCACTTGTCAATCTTCTTTACAAACTTTTAGAAACATATTTTAATAAAAAAAAAATCAACCAAAAAGTAAAGTCTCTCTCTCTCTCATCCAATCTCTACATCCGTGCCAACCCTTTTACTTCCCAATTAATTTTTTTTTCTTTCTCAAACTCCATTAATGTTTTACATTCTTTTTTATTTGTCAGCCCTCTTGCGTCTCCTATGCAAAAACCTTCCATCCATTCAAAGTCGTTCTTGTCTTTGTTCAATCCCTTCTCCTTCCTCTCTTCTATCTTCAATATTTTTATATTTTATTTTTTTTAATGAATTGATGCATTTTATTGCTACAAATAATGACATTTTTTAAAAATAAATAATGAAGTGATGCTAATAAAATTTGGTTTGATGTACAATTTTGTTTATGATATTAATAACTCAAAGAAGAAGCTTGTTTGTTTTTTTTCTTTTCCCCTGATATCAAGAACTCGAAGAACAAATATGTTTTTTTCTTTGATGTAACGTGGGTAATTGGCATGAATGGATTTATAATTGCCTAATCCTTCTTCAAATAACATATCAAGGAAGAGCACAAGCTTAATCGCATGTACAGAAGTAGTCTTTTGGCCAAACAGGTACAACAAAAAGGAAAGGGAGTGTGGAATTATTACCTTGTACAAAAGTGTAACTTCAGTCAAATAACATAACAAAAGTCCGGGCCGGCCCGATTAAGCCCATGAAAGCCCCCCCCCCCCCCACAAAAGCCTGGCCCGGCCCATGAGATGGGCTTGGGCTTTGAATTTTCTAAAAAAGCACAGCTCGGCCCCCCCGATATTTTCTCTCTCCTCTTTAAAGTCCAATCCGGCCCAGCCTAAGCTCATTAAATTTGGGTCGGGCTAGCCCGGCCCAGCCCATTGACGAGCCCTACCCATAAAGCCCAGTAGGTGTGGAGTTTTGTCACAAAAGGTCTCAGTATTATTAGTAGTAGAACCATTCATTATATTTTGTATTTTATTTAATCAAGTTTCCGATGTGGCTTTTGACTTCTATTTATAGAGTATAGCCGCGCGACTATATATGTAGAATATTCTATTTATATAGTATAGTCGACCTCGCGGCTATAGTTTTAACATATTCTATTTATATAGTACAGCCGAGCGGCTATACGGTTAACATGTTCTATTTACACGTTATAGCCGCACGGCTATACTTCCAGTTCCTTCCATACACTTCAGCGATCTTACCTACCAAAAAACGGCCAGCTAGGTGATCAAAATCGTTCCCCTTGATTGTACGAGATTCCAACAGTAAGGGAGAGAGTGAGCCACGGATGTGGCGCACGAACTCTCTAGTCGAAATCCGGTTACTCGCGATAGAGGTTATATCATTTTATATATTTAGATATATTGGAAGTAAATAATTAAACCTATAAAAAATTAATTTTTTTTACAAATATTAAATTCTATTTTATCATTATGATATATAAAAAGTTGGTTAATTATTACATTACACAATTTTTGTCATTTGAAAACTTGCATAAGTAGTTGAACAAAATAAAATTTCTTTTTGTAGAAGGGTATTTTGGTAATCAAATTTATTTTGATTCCAATTCTTTAGAATAGTAAACGGTTTTAATGGGAATCATGTTGAAGTGAGTCTCCTAATTAATCAAGGAGATTTATTTCCTTGATTAATTAAGGGATTTACTTTCCTTTTTTTATATAGTTGTCAAATCATTGTATAATTAGGAGATACTTTCCTAATTCTTTCCTATATCTAATTCCTTGTAAAGCACTCATGTAAACTCTTATATATACCTCCTTATGGAGAAGAATAAAATAAGAACCTAATACATTCAAACCCATATTCATATTTTAGCATGGTATCAGAGCAATCGATCCTCGGTTATCTCTAAATTCTCATATCAAAATTTCTCCTCCCCTCCTCTTCAAGGGGGGGGGGGGGAGTGAAAAATGATATGTTTCTCTTTCTCATGGAGATTTTGCCTCTTTCTTGACTCGACATACCCTTCTCTTCAGGGGAGAAGAGGATTGAAGAGAAGTTTCTATGTTCTTAAGCCGTGTTCACAGGGTTTGTGTCCTTAGCCGTGTTAACAGGGTTTCTGTGTTCTTAAGTTGTGTTCACAGGGTTTCTGTGTCCTTAGTCGTGTTCACAGGGTTTCTGTATTCTTAGCCGTGTTCACAGTGTTTTTGTGTTCTTTAAACTCCTCATATCAAATTTCTCATATTTCTCCCAAATTCAAATCCCTCAAATCTAAAGTCCTCAAATGCCTTATCTCAAATTTCTCATATTCAAATCCAAAACCCTGAATCAAATTCCTCATCTCGTATTCCTCATATTTCCAGATCTAAATCCTCGTATCGAATTTTCTTGAAACACAAACCCTAAATCGAATTTCTCATATCGTCTTCCTCTTATTTTCGGAGTCAGATTCAGATCTTCATACCCACACCACATCCTCATATCCTCTTATCCTGAAACCCTAAACACATCTTTTTTCTCTTATTCTTCAATCCTTCCGCTGCCATGGATATCGTTTCCAAAACCACCGAATCCACTTTCTCATATTCAAATCCAATTCCTACATCAAATTCATACATCAAATTCCTCAAATCAAATTCCTAAATCAAACGGTCGGTCGCGCGGTGGAAAGTGATCGACCCCCTTTAGTTCTTCGAACACGGAGAATCTGCTTTCAAAACTACCAGTCGCTAGTGGAAAGCGACTGGTAGTCAGAGAAGCTGTTTCAAACCGAGGTCGCCAAAATCCAGCGACCGGTCACGAGAGGAAAACGATCAATTTTCTCCACACTGTCAAAATCAGGAGGAGGAAATTGAACCGTCTTATGAGATTTTGCCCGCTTCAGCTCCAGTACCACACCAATCACCTGCGAGGAAGTCATTTAGTGTGCCGGTTGACACACCCATTAAGATGAATCACAAGTTGTGTGAAGACATGGACCAAGAACCAACCAATAAGGAATAGTCTCAAACGCCTTGTTGGAAGGTTGATATACTTGGCACACACAAGACCAGATAGTGCATATTCTGTGAGTGTGGTTAGTCATTTATGCGTTCACCAAGTGTTTCTCATATGAATGTTGTAGATCGAATCTTAAGATACTTAAAGTCAGCCCTTGGAAAGGTTTTAATGTTCTCAAAACATGGAGATCTTGAAGTTTTAGGATATACATATGCTGATTGGGCTGGGTCCATTACAGATAGACATTTTATCAAAGAAAAAATTGAGAAGAAGATAATCCGCGACCATTCATAAAATCAGAAGATCAACTGGCAGATATCTTAACCAAAATTGTTTGTGGCAGAGTATTTCATGACTCACTTACCAAGTTGGGCATTTGTGACATATATGCACCAACTTGAGGAGGAGTGTTGAAGTGAGTCTCCTAATTAATCAAAGAGATTTATTTCCTTGATTAATTAAAGGATTTACTTTCCTTTTTTTATATAGTTGTCAAATCATTGTATAATTAGGATATACTTTCCTATATCTAATTCCTTGTAAAGCACTCATGTAAACTCTTATATATACCTCCTTATGGAGAAGAATAAAATAAGAACCTAATACATTCAAACCCATATTCATATTTTAGCAAATCAGATATATTTTTCATTATGATTCCTAATATTAGTAAGGAGTTTAATTGGAATGTTGACTCTGATTCATGCTTACCGATTCTTCATTACTCTCATTCTTGATTACCCCAATTCCTAATTAATAAATATACCGAGTCATTACAAGTATGGATTTAATACACTAATATTCTGTAAAGGAAAGCATTCCCTTCTCTTTGTTTACCAAGACTTCCAACCTAATGATTATCACTTCATCATTCATAGAACTAGTGGATTCCATGAGGCTACTGGCCTGTCGCGGTTATTTCTTATGGTCTATATTTTTTTTATCGAAATTATACTTGCTGAAGGTGATTTTTTTTTTTGGGGGTCAAATTATTGTCATTGATATCAACGGCTATGATATCACGAGAAAGCCTAGCATATTGTTCAGTTTAGTTTCTGTTTAAACTCAATTATTCATTTTGCTTTTTTAATGTGCAGTCGATCCAGATCAGCGGATAGCGGGGAAATAGCAGAAGACCCTCCCCACAGGATCGCAGATCTGATTCCTATTGACGATGTTGCTTTCTGTGGGGGCCCGGGCAATAGGTAATTTATGATTCGGATCCAGCGTTGTCAACTTCTTCACCAACGCGTACAAGACACTAGTGGTGAGTTGATTAATATAATGCTTAGAGTCAAGAGGACAAGATTAACAGAGAATTATTCACTAATTAGATTAATAAAGCATCTGCAAACAACACTAATTAGAGTTTGGCCTGATTGAGAAACTGGGTTGTCCCCTTTGATGCTCTGCCATAAACTTGCGCAATCCCTCAAGCTCCACGGCTACTTGCTCCATGGAAGGCCTTTCCTCCCTTTTTGACCTTAAACATCTTTTTGCCAGATCCGCGACCTTTTTGGCCGTCTTAGAAGTTGCTTCATTGACTATTATTTCACCATCCAAAATTTGATTCAAGCGATCCTCTTTCATTGAGGATAGAAGACAGGTTGCCAGGGGTGGCTCTTCCCCTCTGTTGTTAGGAGAAGCTGGCTTTTGACTTGTTAGTAGCTCCGCTAAGACAACTCCAAAGCTATAGACGTCACTCTTTTCTGCTAGTCTGTCTCTTTGATAATGAGGGTCCATGTATTGACTTGAATTTGGGTCTGCTTGCGACTGTCCAATGGCAGACAACTTTGCGGTGTTATGATAATCCAATAGTATATGTTTTGTCGACAAACGTAGGTGTATGATTGGCGGAGTGAGTGAGTGTAAGTAAGCTAGTGCTCCAGCTGTTTCTGATGCTATCTTGAGTCGTAACTCCAATGAAAGTAGAGCAGTTGGTGACGATGATGATCCTTCAAAGCTGCCTAAGGCTTCTTCTTTATGAATGTGCTCAAAAAGTGTGCCATTGGGAATGTACTCAAAAACCAGTGCGGATTCTTTTTCTTCTTCCACCACACAACCACCTAAGAACCTCACCACATTTATGTGGTTGGTCTGAGAAGCAACAGCCGCCTCAATAACTGCATATGTTTTATTAGTTTCGTACTTCTTTACCGCAACCACTGTTTTATCATCATCTGGCATGGGCACTACCCCTTTGTAAAAGGTTGCATCCTCGTCCTTACGAATGATTCTACTTTCATGGTAGTTGTCTGTTGCCTTGTCAAGTTCTTTTGCACTAAATGTTCTACGCATCATCCCAACGAAATAGTCCCTATCGATCAGCACTCTATTCAAGTCGAAAGCCGTGACAACAAGGGCTTCAACATGACCTATTGCCTTAGCAGACTCGGTTGCCAAGGGAGATTCGCCGGCCCAAAATAGGATCGACGACAATGGCCAACGTAGAAGTTCTTCTCCACATACTTCTCCTGCACCTCGAGTTGGTTGCTGCAAATTATCATTAGAAGAAGAAGAACCATCTCTCTTTTCAATGGATACAAGTCCGTCCACAATGAATACCATCATTTTAAGTGGTTCACCCTTTTCAATAATGATAGAATCGTCATCAAACTCCCTGGGCTTAAGACGCTGAGAAATTCTTCTCAACACACGTTCATCCATTTTTTTCAAAGTAGGCACCTAGAAATAGAATGAATTAATAAATACATACATCTTATCTTAGAAGAATACTAATTAGAATATTGTTAGTCGCATCTCTCTAGATCTGAGTCTCATGTGATGTGTGTCTGGATCTTGGTGTTTTGTGAGATACATACATCTTAATTTTCATGCTTCTCATCTACAATCATATAGATAACCTTTTATTTAATTATTTAATTATATTAATTTCACCTAAGGATGTGTTGTATTATAAACTAAGGATGTGTGTTGGTATTTTGAAAGTTTCACTCTATATAACACTGCTTAAGTAAACAAGTTAAATGCTTATATGGAAAGGCGGCAAGTAATTATTAGAGTCATGGGTTCGGAGGTACTTACCTGCTTCAACCTAGCCATAGGCATATACTTTGTAATTCGGCTCTGAAGATCCAAGGGAAGACTAGAGAAGATCTTGTCCATATCAGCATCCCTGTTTCCTTCAAGTTCTTGTTGTACCTTGTCCATGATCCGCGGCTTTATATCATTAATCAACTTTTTGGGGATGCCATTTTTAGATAACCACAATTCTGTCTCTCGACCTTTCATCTCGTGTCTGTGCTTATAATATGTAATTTGGCTCTGAAGTTCGGAGGGAAGAATAGAGAGGATATAGTCCAAATCAGCATCCCTGTTTTCTTCAAGTTCTTGTTGTACCTTCTCCATGATCATCAACTTCATATCCTTATGCAACCTTTTGGAGATGCCATTTTCAGATAACCACAACTCTGTCTCTCGACCTTTCATCTCGTGTTTATGCTTATAATCTGTAATTTGGCTCTGAAGATCCAAGGGAAGAATAGAGAGGATATAGTCCAAATCAGCATCCCTGTTTTCTTCAAGTTCTTGTTGTACCTTCTCCATGATCTTCAACTTCATATCCTTATGCAACCTTTTGGGGATGCCATTTTCAGATAACCACAATTCTGTCTCTCGACCTTTCATCTCGTGTTTATGCTTATAATCTGTAATTTGGCTCTGAAGAATAGAGAGGATATAGTCCAAATCAGCATCCCTGTTTTCTTCAAGTTGTTGTCGTACCTTCTCCATGATCTTCAACTTCATATACTTATGCAACTCTTTGGGGATGCCATTTTTAGATAACCACAACTCCGTCTCTTTATCTTTCTCTTTCATCTTGTGTCTACGCATATAATCTGTAATTTGGCTCTGAAGATTCGAGGGAAGAATAGAGATGATCTTGTACAAATCAGCATCCCTGTTTTCTTCAAGTTCTTGTCGTACCTTGTTCATGATCTGCGACTTGATATCCTTATGCAACTCTTTGGGGATGCCATTTTTAGATAACCACAACTCTGTCTCTTCATCTTTCTCTTCGATCCTCCGTTCCACTTTCATCTTGTGTCTATGCGCCTCTATTCTTGCAGTATCCAACTGCATGTATGTCTATGTGCCACAACAAGTAAGTAGCTCATGTCATTTATTAGGAACACCAATCTAGCCAATATGCATATATATACACATATACATATACATACAAGAAGCAAATTTTTAAATAAAACTTCGAATGCAAAGACTCGGTGTTCTAACCTGCGCAATTTCAAAGATATTAAAAAAAAAGTAATCAAATTATAGCAATCCATGTGATGGATTTTAATATAAGACTCAACCCTAACCTGCAAATTTCCAATGAGATATAAGAATAAAAGCAAGCCAATTATAGAAATAAAGGCCGCAAAGAGGTTTTCCCATCCATCGATACTAGGCTCCAGGTTTGAACCAAGAGAACTGCAAAAATGAAATGCTGAAATATATTAGATACAAAATTGAAGTTTTCTTTTCATTCAACAAATTATATCATCTGTGCAATTTTAATCCAGAATCTTCTCCAACAAAGTAAGTGAAGTTATAAATTGTATGATTCGAACTAAAAAAATTGATCTCGGACCAAACAGACAACACAGAAAAATATACAAACCTTAAATGTCGCAAGCCCAACCAAAAACAATTCGAGAACTTTTGAAAATAATTGGTTGACCCCGGTATACCAGATTGAAGGACTTTAGTATATATACCAAAATCGAAGAGCGTTGCATTCATTGGGCTTATAGGGCATAAATCATTCAGAAACGCGATATTTCTCAATGTGTGATGGTCATGACAATCAAAAGTACTAGCGCTACATCCATTTTCTTTTCGACATGCATCATGCCAACAAATCCCCACTCGTTGAATAGCAAAAAAGTACCATATCGCACCAAATACCTATTGAATAACAAGTCAATTAATATGATTAGACTCATAGATGATTATAAAAATATATAGAAAAAAATGAACTTCAATCAACCAAGGAAATTAAATCACGTTTAAAAGTTTAAAAAGTACTTCAAAATATACTAAATAAATGTTGTAAATTTTTTGAAAAATTGAGATAATTATGGAAGGAATAGGAATCCCGTGGGGCTGAAGTGCCTATTTATTTGTCATAGGGCTTTAGTACAATTATGGAAGGAATAGGAAATTTAAAGGACTCCAAAACTAAGAGAAAAATTGCCCCGATTCGCTAGGGATAAGCGTTGGATTCGTGTGTCCCGCTCAACTTCACCTTTAAACATACTTTAAATATTGTGAGGGTTTGAATCCTCAAACATACACTAAGGATTGAAAGGAGAACAATGTTATGATACATTATTGTGTTTGGCAATATAAATCAATAATATGAAGTATACGAGCCTTTTATTTATTTAAAGCAAGCAAGAGTGATGGAATTAAAAAATTAAAAAAGAAGTCATGACAAAATATTAATATTGAAACTTACATGACTAGCAAGGATGTACATAAAGAAATTCAGGACACCTTTAATCCATATGGGAGTCTCTCTAGTATCTCCTTTAAAAGTCATTTTAAATTCCTTACATGAGTGGTAGATGCGAAGAAGTCGTGGCACATATTGTAATAGAACAAAAAGGTTCATGATAACCATCCTTATTGTGTTCAAAGATCTCAAGTCCCTCATTTTTGAAAAGAAAATGAGAATTGCTACCTGGATAACATTAATAATACAAAGAGTTAAAATCTAATTATGCTGAGTAAAATAGTAAATCATTAATTAAGATATTAAGTTGCCTTAATTTCATATGTTTTTTCGTCTATGAAAACAATAATTCCAAGACAGGGCTGGCTTCTCTTACTTGTGGAAGCGGAAGAATAGCCAAAATGTCAATTAAGATAACATATGACCCCCACATTGTCTTAGCTATTGGTACCGAAAATTTGCTCCAAAATGTTATTTTACGGCGGATTCTGCGACGATATGCATATTTAGAAGCAAAGTTGTGAGATGTATAAACTTGAACAATAATGTCAAATATATAGAAAAGATCAGTGAACGATCTTAAGAGAAGAGCGGCTATCTTCAAGTTTCTGTCAGATTGTAGGCACTTGATATCATCTTTCATCATAGGAACGTAGAGAAACAATGGATCCAGTACAACAGCAAACAGACATGATGCTACAAATATCTTCTTCCATTTTTGAAGGAAAGACTCCTGATTACTGGATAAAAAAACAACAACAAATTAATGCGAAATCGTCCTATCAGATAGAAGAAAGAACAAATTAAGGAGTCATTTTAAGTTGGGAAACAATTGTATAAAGGAGACCCAAAAATTAAGTTGTTCCCAATGCAACATATAAAACTAAGATATCCCTCAAATTAATACGCATAAATATAAAAGGCTTTCTACGAGGTGGAACAGCCACCGCAGATATACAAGTCATGTGTTTCATACCACATTTATTTAAAGGGAACAAGAAAATACATATAAATAGTTTTGAAGTTAAAGAAACCAAACCGTGCAGCAGCTCTCTCTTCCGGCATCTCCACAACCAAACTTATATCGGGGTTGGCCGTAACTCCAACTTCGGGATACAGAATTTATGCGCGTATGGGATCAACTAGACACATAAGTTATAGGAGGAGCAAGAAAGGGGGGAATTTGGACAAGGCTGAGAGTGGCAGAAATATGAAAAAAGTGTAGAACATAATATATTGGGATATCTGGCCAACATAGTGACATACAGCTTGCATTGTTTCTCTCATTAGCGAAGGGTCCTGGTCATTGGACTCTTGCAATTGAAGGGAAAATGTGGAAGAAAGGAAAGACTATTAGAGTCAACATCCGGTCGTCTCTATTATTCGATGGAAAATTCCATGCACAAGGTAGTGGCTAAGTGATAAACCCTTAATATACTCTTTAATCTTCTTTTTTGAACCTTCTCCCTACACCTCATTACATGTGTCATTTTCTCTACACTTAAAATAATGTCATTAATGCATTAGACAATATATCTCTTGTTCCCAAATTTCCCCTTATTAAATGTATTAACTTAATATTTCTTTCAATTTACAATTTAACTTAAATAATTAAATTTTAAAAATAAACACTAAAAATTCAAATAAATAAATATTTGAAAATAAAAACCCTAGTATACTTCCCTGAAAAAAAACATTTTTTGCTTCCAAAAATAAGTTTTACAATAAAACCGTTAAAAATTATGAATTTTTTTAAAAAATACAGATAAATCTTTTTTTAAATTAATGAACATTCTAATTGATTAAAAAAGTTAAAAGATTAAAAAACAATACAGAAAAAACAAATGAAAACCAAACCCATTACACCATCTCTCTCTCTCTCTCTGACCCAAAAACCCAGCCCCCTCCCTTGGCCAAAACAACGGCTCCCATCCCTACTCAATCATCACCATTCCTCTCCAATCCAAAACCCCACCGTGACTGTACCTCTCGCTCTCTCTCTTCTTTCGATTCCATACCTAAAAACCCATTCCTCCTTCCCTCACCAAAAAGAGAGTAAACATTGACATTAATTTTGTGGAAGATATTAAAATTCTCCTTTAATTTTTTAACAAGGTGGAAACAAAAGTTAGTTTGTCCAATGTATTTAATAAGGGTAAATTTGGGAAATAAAATATACATTGTCTAATGTATTAATTGTGGGAGCAAATATTTTGGCTTCCAATCACAAGACGACACGTAGACAAGAAGAATTAATTAAGTCATTTATTTGGCAAGATAATTGACACTAAAAATAGGGTATTATCTTTATTTAAAGAGATAATATCACTAATTAAGATATTATCCTAATTTGGAGATATCATCATAAAATTAGGAGATTTGATTATGGACTCAATCTCTACAATTTGGGGAAAGAATAAGTACATGGTACATGGTATAGAGAGGTTAGTTGAATGGGCCTGATTAAACCCAAATCAATCAAACTCAAATTAAACAAAAAACCCCAAATTGAATCAAAATCAAACAAACCCCAAATTATTATTATTATTTTTTTTAAAAAGTGATCAATGTGGAATAGGTTGCACGTGTGGCCCACTAAAAGTGGTCACACGTGAGGAGGAGTGTTGAAGAATGCACGAGTCCCACATTAGAAACTTAACAAAATAGAAAGTCCTATATAATAAATGATTCCACTCCTAATAACATCGATGCCTTTTGTATAAAACCCTACACCTGCTAAACATGTGGTTAAGTTGGGGACAATATCGATGTTGCTAGTGGTGGGCTAACGGTCCATCCTCTGAAATCTTAAGGTACTTCTAAAACCCGAGAAAAATACTCGAAGCTCCACTCTCTCTCTCTCTCTGTCACGCCCCGGACCCTGGGGTAGGCGGAAAACCCCGCGCCCGGTGCGTGAGAAAATAAAAAGTAAAATAAAATAAAAAGAAGCCGAAACATAAAATAAACTTTTCTTATAAAAATAGCTCCAAATTCTTACAACTTTACAATTAATAAATAAAACTCTATCACTCTCATCTAATTCAGTTTCAGTTGGTTTAGTCCTTGACTTGCCCTCTAGTTTATCTAAAAAATTAAACAGGGTGAGGGATGAGCAACCACAGCCCCAAGGAGGGACATGAGACCTTACCACAGGTAGATTGATATAACTAAATTAAGTGACATGCAATCACACAACCAAATATCACATTAATAATAATAATACATGAATGCTCTTCATCTAATCCCGTTAATTCATATAACTGGACAGCAGACCTGCACGTCCCATACCATGCTTATAGCACTTGGTCCCGAATGCCCATTTATATGAACTAACACTCATTTCAATCATCCCATAATTTCCCTTTTGTTAGTCATCTTGTCTAACTCCATTTCGCCAGTCCAGAATCACCCAATAAAAACATGTGCACTGTGGGATCCCTGATACCTGGTACCTGCCAAGAGTTAGACTCAACTACACAAAAGACTATTTCCATTACCCTCTTTTCCGTCATTATTTTCTCCAACCAACATCTCCAACTAATTTCCATGACATGATAATAATATCAACCATAATATATTGCTCACGAAATTTAATTAGATCAATCCCCGTAAAGGCCCTCCAAGAAATCCCTACCTCGATTTCAAAGCATAAATCCAATTTAGTAAACCACAAGCAAAACTCTCTATCTCCTCCAATAACATATTTTCCTTGCATCTCTCTTTAGTCCTCTCTAACAACTATCACACTGTATACATGTTATCTCTATATGTAGTAGTAAACAACTTGTAAATGTAAGCTTTCTATTTATACTAGAATAAACATTCTATCATCACTTAAGTAGTCAGCGCGTTTTAATCTTGGTGCCCAAGTAATTTTCCTTCCACTCCAAGTCATTACAAGATGAGAATGTATATTATGAAGACACGTACTAGTAGAATAATGACTCAACTATATCTTTCATTAATATCCCAATAGCTTGCAAGTTTAAAAGATGACTTGCACAATTGACTTGCACGTCAAACTCAAAGCAAAGGAAAACTATCACCTTCAATTAGTAAATATTTCTCTCTATGACCCACATCAATAACTCTACACCAAGAATTATAATGTTTTAAAACACATTCTAAGACAATAATAATACACACACACACACACACATATATATATATATATATATATATATATATATATATATATATATTAAAACAAAGCCTCTTATTCAATTCAACATATAAAAATATAAAAATAATTAATAAAATAAAATGCTTATAATTACTACTATAAACGTAAAACAATATATATCCAAGATAATTACTTATATATAATAATGTTTATTCCTCTTTAATAAATACTTTTAAAAATTTTAAATACGGACTCTCACAATCTACCCTCCTTAAAGAAATTTCGTCCTCGAAATTTATAGTATCTTACCCAAGACAATCTACTCCTAAAAATCTTTGTCAGTCATGAATTCAAGTTTATCTAACACAAATGTTTAAACCACAGTGTTCCCAAGGGTATCTAATCCATAGAGCTCTGATACCATTCTGTCATGCCCCGGACCCAGGGGGTAGGCGGAAACCCCGCGGGTGCGTGAGAAAATAAAAAGTAAAATAAAATAAAAAGAAGCCGAAACATAAAATAAAATTTTCTTATAAAAATAGCTCCAAAATCTTACAACTTTACAATTAATAAATAAAACTCTATCACTCTCGTCTAATTCAGCCTTAGCTGGTTTAGTCCTCAACTTACCCTCTAGTTCATCTGAAAAATTAAACAGAGTAAGGGATGAGCAACCCAGAGCTAGGAGGGACATGAGACCTTACCACAGGAGACCTTACCACATGTGTTTCATACCACATTTATTTAAAGGGAACAAGAAAATGCATATAAATAGTTTTGAAGTTAAAGAAACCAAACCGTGCAGGAGCACTCTCTTCCGGCATCTCCACAACTAAACTTATATATTGGGGGCGGGGTTGGCTGCAATGGCGGACCTCTCAGGCGCAAGGAGGTGCACCTGCACCTTCGCTTGCCCGGAAAACTCCATTAGAGGTGCTGGAGTTGCACCTCCGCTCAAACTAGAGACGCACGCAAAGTGTTCGATGAAATGTCGGAATGGCTTGGGCGCGCGCGGCGCGGCCGCGCGCGCGCGCAGCAAGCAGGCGCTCCTTTTTTTTTTTTTAAACAAAGCCTGGCCAAAACGACGTCGTTTTGGACCAGGGTTTTTTTTTTAAAATAAACAGAAAGGGGAAAGTGCTGGGCCATTACGTGGGCTTTTAAAAGGGCTTCTATAATTCCTTATTTAATTGGGTTTCTCTTTATTTAATTGGATTTTAATATGGTTTGCACAATTCCTTATTTAAGTGGGATTGAGAATGACCAATTTAACATCACCCAATTTTATCAAAGTCTGCGTGCATCACAAGAATCCTGCGTTTGTTTTTTTTTTTTTTCCTTATTGAGTACGACAATCCAAAGTAAGTCGGATGCATATTTTTTTTTTCTTGAGCAAATGCCAATTTTTTAATTCTACTTTTCATAATTTTTTTTTTCTTATTTAGCTCTCTCTGTATTAGTGAGATCAGTAGCATGCTCTCTCTCTCTATCTCTTTTTTTTTTTTTGAGCTCTTAGCTTTTAAAAATTGCACATCCGCTAAAAAATTCCTGGATCCACCGCTGGTTGGCCGTAACTCCAACTTCGGGATGCAGAAATATGAAATAAGTGTAGAACACAATATATTGGGATATCTGGCCAACACTGTGACAACCAGCTTGATAATAATGACCTAACGCCCATGGCTGGGCCCTGAAGACTAAAAATGATGGAGCACAGTGAAGGCTGGCCTCTTTTTTATTTTCTTTAATGTAATGCCGGGCCCGCCACTGTACAATCGTCGAGCGAAGGGTCCTGGTCATTGGACTCTTGCAATTGAAGGGAAAATGTGGAAGAAAGGAAAGACTATTAGAGTCAACACCCCGTCGTCTCTATTATTTTATGGAAAATTCCATGCACGCGGAATACGACACGACAGTGGCAATTGCTATTTGTCCAAAACTTCACAATTGCTATTTGACTAAACCTCATACGTAGCATGCCAGTTGCTATTTGGACTAAGCCTCATACGCCAACATTTTGCGTCAGTGTGGGGCCCAGCTGCGTAGTAAATGCAGTTTGTTTTCAAATCTAACGCCTTTTTTTTTTCTCTCTCTTTCAAATCAAAGGCTTTCTCCCAATGTAACCAAAAAAAAATTAATTTTCCAATCACTTTTTTAATTAAAACAATTTTTTTCCCTATAAATATCCAATTCATTTTACTCTAATTTAAACTTATGAAATAAATGTTGTTTTCGGAATTCCTTCCAAATTTTAATATTTTTAGTTGAAATGTTCATGAAAAAACTCAATATAATATAATATAATATATACACAAAGATAATGTCTCAAATAGTGAAACATTCAATATATAATATAATATAATATATACTCAGTTGGATGGAAAAAATCTAAAGTTCAGAATTGACATATCAGACAAAAAAAAAAAGAAAAAGAAAAAAAAAACTGAATTGACCTAGTCTTGTCCCCAAGTCTTTTTTTTAAATTTAAATATTAATATTTTCGTTATTCCCACTAATCAGACGTTAACTTAAAGTTGAACAAAAAAAACAAAGGATTTGATTTTCCTATTTTCCTTTTGTGCACCTATACTTCTTGTATGTTATAAGAAAAAAGTATTAAAAATATATAAAATAAAATGTAAGTGGATAAAAAAGAAGTGGGAAAATCATTACCTCAAAAAATCGTTAACTTACAAACTCTTCATAACTTGCGAATGACACAAACATCTAAATACCAAGGCATCCAAGAAGCACAAAACTAAGTTCTAGCTAGGTTTTCATTTTGAAATCAATTTTGGTCACATTATTTAGGATAATTGCCCATTAGTAATTTGGATCTAACAATGACTTGCCGTCAGAACAGTTAAAACCACTGCTTTATTTTAAGGAATATTCACTGCTATCTTAACTCAAACCAACCATTATTAGAAAAGTTACTTTTGCTCTTTTAGATGAATTTAATATGAAAAAATTTGTAAAATAGATGGCCAGCGAAAGACTGGTCCGTAACAGGGTGGCTCATTTGTCAACATCCGGTGATGTCGGCTCCTGCGTGCCCCACGAGAAAGCCAAGCACTAGGGGTGGGCATATGGACCGAAGAACCGGACAACTGAACCAAATCGGGCCGAAAAAATTGAAAAAAAATTGTGCTGTCCAGTTCCAGTTTCGGTTCTTCAACTCAAAAAACCGGACTGTACCGAACCGGACCGGGCATAATTAAATTTATATATATATTTATTTATATTATACACATGGTGATATATAATTGGAGGTTGCAAAGAATTAAAATAGAACTTCTACACTTGATTTCAGCCCGTATTAAACACTTAGGGCTTTCTTTCTATATCGATACATTTTTTCTCCTCCATTTCAAACTCTGTCTCAGCCATCGACGACAGCGCCTCCAATTCTTCCTCCACTCTCTCCAGTCACTGCTCCGCCTCTCAGTCGTCGACGTCACAGCGTTCTTCTCGTCGTCGGCGCCTCTGTCTGGTGGTAAGTTAAATCTCATCTCATCTCATCTCAATTTGGGATTTTTAAAATTAGGGTTCCTTCCTTCTCCAACTTTCCCTCTGCGATTATTTTTGTTTCATTTCATTATTAGATCTGTGCAACTTAGGCTCTGTTTGTTTTCTGGGGAAAAAAAATGAACGCGAGCAAACCGTAGAACAATGGTGGGAACAAACTGTATTGGTTGAGCAAACCAGTTGTTATATCTGAGTCTATGTTTAATTTTTGTATCATGATGCATCCAGTCCTCTTAGAGCACTGACTAATCCTTGGGGCACATGCTTTTCCCATCTTCTGACATGCACTCGTTAATTGCTGGGAAAATCTCTTAAGGGTGCCCCCAAGAGGTTGGTGTACCTTGAACTTAGGACCATTGCCTTTTACTACAATACATGAGCATTGAGCCGAACACTTGGGATAGCTATAACTAAATGTGTGCCTCTGTATGTATGCATTTGATGTTCTGGAATTGACAAGCATTCTTTTTCAAAAAGTGCCTCTGCATGTTCTGGATTTCATCTGCTGAAATCCTAATGTTTTCAAAGTGATTGATTGATGTGGTTTGTGATTGATATTTTCTAAATGATCTGTGCTCTGCATGTTGAAATTTTGGTATTTGATCTTTGTTTAGTTGCCGAGAAAATGTTTCTGTTTTGCTGACAATGTATGATAGAAAGAATTCAAGTGTGGGTTTACATCACAAGCACATTTTGTTGCTGAGATTTGCTACTCAAATTTTTGGCAACTTGATAATGGATGACATAATGGAGCCAATTGTGTATTTGTTTTGTGTAATTTAATTTGCTGCTCAACTTTGTGTAATTTAATTTGCTGCTCAACTTTGCCAACTTTGTGTAATTTAATTTGTTGCTGAACTTTGCTGTAGTTTAATTTGGCAGACTTGATTACTGCTGAACTTTGCTGTAATTTAATTTGGCAGACTTGATAACTGCTGAACTTATCATTTTATGTCTTTGTTTTGTTAAAAGTTTCATCATTTAGGCCAATTGTGGTGTAAAAATTGGGCCAATTATGATGTAAGCCCAACAATTTAAAAATTCAGGTTGTTTTAAAGTTTAAAAACCCAAAACACTCAAATGGGCCTTCAAGCAGGCCCAAACCGTTCAGAATGGGAACCGAACTGGACTGTAACCAGTCTGGTTTGGTTCGATTCTACTATCAGTTTTGTACAAAACGGAACCGGACCAGACTATATGCACAATACCAGTTCCAGTTCCAGTTTGGACTCAAAATTGGGCAGAACCGAACCGTGCCCAGGCCTACCAAGCACCCACGTGAAGCAAAAACATCTTCCTGTACTCGCTGACGACGGGCGACTTGGGAGGTCAACATTTGCATCAGTGGCTGCGAAGCAAATGCAGCTTTTCTTTTTTAATACAACCACCATATTAATAAAATCATATTTTATCCCCTATTTCAATTTTTTTTTAAAATAGTTCTTACAATGATAATAAATAATAATTTTCTCCATCTTTCATTTAACTTGGGATTTTTTATATTTATTTATGAGTATGTGAGCCCACTGGCTGGGCTTTCTTGGGCTCAAACGGGCCAGGCTTATGGGGTCGGGCCAAATTTTAGACACCCAAATTCAAGCCCAGCCCACTCAACAATAGATCGGGAAGGCCCCCATCGGCCCATGGGCTCGCGGGCCTAAAGATGACCCCATCACTTTTTTAATTAAAACAAATTTTTTCCCTATAAATATCCAATTCATTTTACTCAAATTTAAACTTTTGAAATAAATGTTGTTTTCGGAATTCCTTCCAAATTTTAAAATTTTTAGTTGAAATGTTGATAGAAAAAACTTAATAATATAATATATACACAAATGTAATGTCTCAAATAGTGAAACATTCAAAATTCCAAAAAATACCCGAGATTAGTTTGATTTACCGACCAATGTTGTTGCAAGTAGGCGACACACATATCTTAGTCATCTATATCTAACAAATGTACCTTTACCTTCTTTTTCCCTTTTTTGGTTACAAAGTGGTTGGTTTCTTTTGGGACTACTTCTTTCATGGAAGGCATTTCCTCCTTCTCATACCTTAAACATCTTGTTGCCAGATGGGCCACTTTTTTGGCTGTCTCAAAATCTCCTTCCTTCACTATTATTTTACCATCGAGAATTTCATTCAAGCGATCCTCTTCCACTAGCAATAGAAATAAGCTTGCGAGCTTCGTCAAGTCACGATCCCCTAATGAAGAAATTGCATTCGGACCCATTAGTAGCTCCGCTAGGACAACTCCAATGCCATAGACGTCAAGCTTTTCTAGTGTCTTTGATTAAGGGTCGAAGCATCCTTGCCTTATAGATAACAATGAAAACCGCCTATTGTTGGGCACAAATCTAAGTCCAAAGCTGCACAACTTTGCAAGTGCAATTATCATCCAGAAGTATACTACTTGTCGACACAAAAGAGGGTAAGATTGGGGTGGTATTTAATGAGCGTAAGTAAGCTAGGGCTCCTGCGGTTTCTGATGCTATCTTCATTCGTAACTCCAATGGAAGTGGTGATGATGCTTTGCCTTCTTTTCCATGAATGTGTTGAAAAAGAGTGCCATTCGGAATGTACTCAGAAACCAAGTGCAATTGTTTTTTTTTATAATCCAAACAACAACCTAAGAGCCTCACCAAATTTATGTGGTTGGTACGAGAAGCAACAGCCACCAGTTTAACCAAATATGGATATTCATCATAGGAACAATTTAATATGTACCTCTTTACCTCAACCACTGTTTTTATCCTGGTAGCACCCCTTTGTAAACGCAGATTCCTTTTTCTGATGATTTTACTTACATCGTAAGTGTTTGTTGCCTTTTCAACTACTTTTGCACTAAACTTTTGACATGTAATCATCCCAGAGAAATATTGCCTTCCGAATTCAAAGACCACATTCTCTAAGTTGCTATCCGTGAGAGCTAGGGCTACCGTAGCAGGTAACGTTCCTGACGGTAATACGACGGGGAATGAGTTTGACAATGGCCAACCTAGAAGTTCTTCTCCATATACTTCTCCTGCACCTCGTTGCAAGTTATTAGAACCATTCTCTCTCTTTAATGTTTATTGTTTACACCATAATAAATGGCCAATCGAGAGAGAGACACGTGGATAGGGTCGAATCTGGTCAAAGTTGCCTTCGGCACCCATCACCTGGTCAAGATCCCCTTCGGCACTATACTTACCGATCTCTCCATTAGGGCAACGCCCTCTCCTAGACACGTGGCACGCTCCCAAGCGACGTCCACAGTCCCACATCGAAATAATCAACAAAATGCACACCTCCCAAGGCCTATAAAAGGAGGCCAACCACCCCAAAATAGAGGTAATCAGAACGTACGGCATACACGCCTATTGATCTCCATTGAACTTTTAAATCCCGAACTTACTTAAGCATCGGAGAGCCTACGGCCGGTACCACACCGGTGCCCTAGGTCTTACCGAGCGTTCTCTTATTTTGCAGATCATGTTCCCTCCGAAGCCCTCGAAGTACCGAAGGCATAAAATTACTAAGTTGACCCTCAAAGTCAGAGAACCACTTTTGGCGTCAACGGTTTGCGCGCGTCTGTGGGAAACGATAAAATCGACCATTTATCCCAAATTAATGGGGACCAACGCGAAAACCACGTTCGTAACATAGGAGGGGATGCCGTTCGGCATGCCTAGCGGGGTAAGCCCAGCTCCACCCCCATACACACCGGCAACTAATCCCCTGTGACCCAACCCGCTGAAAACGCGGAGCTTTTAGCCCAAGTCATGTCCCTTCGGCAGGACATGGCTAGGCTGCAAGAACACAACAATTTCCTCTCATCCAGGGTGGACGAAATGCAGCAGGTTCCTGAACCGGAAGCAGACGCAAAACATTCAGGGGCAGGTCGATCGTCAGAGAGCCTACAGACTCCCCGTCGGCAGAGGAAGGGCAAGAGACGGCAAAGGCAACGCCTGCGCCGTCCAAACAATTGATAGTCCCGGCACTGATGAGCACAAAATTAATACAAGTTTTACCCTTAAATTTATATTTGTTAGTATTTTCTTTTGTTTTATGTAAATCTATTAGAGTATTTTTATTGTTTCATTCCAATCTTTGCTTTTGTATTTAATGAGTGGTTGTTTGTAGATATTAAGTGTATTTCCCAATGGCATGAGGAGGAGGAGGAATAAGCAATGTGTTGCAAAAAGAGAGGAAGAACTCAAGTTGGATTTGATGACTTTTCCTTTTACAGCTCATGCTGTACAGTCCATTTGTAGACCTGAAAAACGAATTTTCCCATGCTCAAATGAATAAATATCCTTCATGACACTTGTTCAATAAGATGTCGACTAAAACATATCCAAAAATTGGAGCAATTGGATAAAAACTCAATCCACAGGCTGTCAAACACCAAGACAGGTTCATGAGAGGACAGCTTGCATATGCAGCTGGAATGAAAGGGACTTCATGCTTCTATAAATAGGCAGCAACTCAAGAGGGGAAAGAGGTAGAGAAATTCAGGAGAAACACACGGCAAAAGAAAGAGAGAAAGAGTGAGGAAGAGAGAGAACAATGATGGAAAAGAAAGAACCAAGAGCTAATAACTCTTTTAAACTTGTTCTTCCTTTCCTAGTTCTCATGTAAATTATGTATTTTAGTTTCTTTGTTTTGTTTTAAATATTAATTATGTCTATTTAAATTACCTAGCTAAGGTTGGATGAAACTCCATTATTAAATAGAGTTCTAGTTTTTATTTTCAATTCTCAAATATTGTGGTGTTCAATGATTATAATTTTCGCTTCACATGATTAATATATTAATCTTCTTTTCACCACTTCTATCATGTATTGTGACTATAACATGTATTTGTGGTAGTTAAGAGTTTGGATTAATCTATTAATTCACCATTGGTTTATATTTCTAGTTTACAAATTTCTTTGATATTTTGTTATTCAAATAAACTTTTTCACATAGGATGCTTAGGAAACTTTGATCCTTTGTAGTTAAATAATTTTGTTTACATTTTATGCTTAGAATTTGTACTTATGAAGGGAAGGAAAATTTACTTATGATCTAAATTACAAGCTTAATTGATAAATCTTGAGAAAGCAGTAGATTGATTTCTAGATTGCTACTACATGAGAATTGAAAGATAAATAATTAGGATATTATGGAATGATGGTGTGGATTCTAATACCTTGGTTATTTTTCTCATAAATGTAAATCTTAATTTCAGTTTATTGTCATTTTCATATTTGTTTTATGCTTTATTTAATTTTATTTATCAACAAACAAATCACCATTTGAATCAACTAGGTTGGCAATGAAATTAACTTGGGTGAAATTGGTTTTCTATCTTTACACGCAATCCTTTGGGTACGATCTCGCTCTTACACGCTTATACTATATTCGATTCGTGCGCTTGCGAGTTTATAAATTTTAAAAGACACCTTTTTGGTAACATCCAGGGACGGTGGACTCCTTCGACAAGCTGAAGCAGATCTTCCTGAACCACTTTATGATTCAAATCTCGCAGATTGTACTCTGCCGATGACTTATATACCATCCGGCAAAGAGATGACGAACCGTTGCGTGAATATGTCGCACGATTCAGCCATGAATACTCGAGATGTCCGGATACCGATGGCAGGGCAGCCTACGGCGCCTTCAAGAGTGGCCTACGGTCCTCACACTTTCTGTATCTGGTATACAACGGGCAACGCTGGCGTACGTACGATGAACTCATGAAGCAAGCGGCAATCCATGCCAAGGCCGAATACTTCAATTCGAGGGCCGAGCCCCACGGCTCGGCAGAGCGAACCCATACACCGATCCTCGGCGGCACAAGCATTGCCATTCACGGCAGCGGCATAGGTTGCCGAATACCCGGAGAGCCATAAGCGCAAGGATGCGGAAGCTCCCAAAAAGGGCATTCCAAGAAAAACAAAAGCGGGTACGGCAGGGACAGCTACCGGGCACCGTTACCAGCGCACAACCAGGGAACGGAGGTGTTCACCCTGCTCAACACCTCATACGAGGCAGTGCTGATGAACGAGAACGAGATAATCCCAAAGCCCGCCTTCCGGAAGCCTAGTCGGCAGGATGGACGCGACACGGGGAAATTCTGCCGATACCATGAGCATAACAGCCACAATACCGAGGACTGTATAAGTCTTTGGAAGATTGTCGAGCGACTGATTCGAGAAGGCAAACTGGATCGGTACATAGCCAGGCCCAGGCAGGCACCGGTCCCGAACGTCATCGGCAGATCGACATGATGAGCACGATCACGGAGGACCGACCCTCGCCGGAGCATCTAATCGGTCAGTGAAGCAATATGTCAGGGCGGCACGCCAAGATACCGAAGGTCGGATGGGATCCCATCACTTTCTCCAGAAGAAGAAGAAGAGGGGATCATCTACCCACATGACGACCCCATGATCATCCGAGCCGAGATCGCCGAATTCGATGTCGGCCGAATCCTAATCGACAATGGGAGTTCGGTAAACGTCATCTTTGTCGATGCGTTAGAAGAACTCGGAATAGACGACAGCCAGGTTAACCGGCAACTGTCACCTCTCCTTAGCTTCTCGGGAGACTGGTGCAGCCGGAGGGCAGTGTAAGCTTGCCGATCACCTTCAGCTAGCCCCACGAAGGACCATGGTCTACGACCAGTTCCTCGTGGTGGGGACTGCCCGACGGCTACAACGTTATTATCGGCCGAAGCATGGGGGCAATTCAGATCGGCATCTACAGCGATTCGCAGCTAATAGTGAACCAGGTGACTGCCGATTCGCAGCCAAGGACGCGTCAATGACGGCGTGTCTCACGGCAGCGCAACTGCTGAACAAGTTCTAGGCGTACGAGATTCGGCAGATACCAAGAAACGAGAGCAGTCATGCCGACGCCCTCCCCGTCGAAATACTGACCCTCCAGAGCACCGCCGTTGCCGAGAGTCTACGCGTAGAGTACAACGACACATGGATGTCGCCCATTCATGCTTGCCTGACGAACGACATCCTCCCTGAAGACAAGGCCAAGACAAGGCAGTTGCGTTACCGATCGGCAAGGTACATCGTCATCAACGATGTTCTGGACAAACGTGGCTACACCACCCCGTATATGAAGTGCGTTACCGAAGAGCAGGGTGAATATGTCCTCCGGGAAATCCACAGTGGTGTCTGCGGCGACCATTCAGTTCCAGATCCCTGGCCCACAAAGCCTTCCGGCAAGGCTACTACTGGCCGTCGATGCATCGGGATGCGATAGCAATGGTAAAGAAGTGTGATAAATGCCAGCGGTTCGGCAATATTCCCCACCTGCCTCCCGAACCCCTCACACCGATCGTAAGACCATGGCCGTTTGCCCAATAGGGACTTGACCTAATCGGACCAATGCCGCAAGGCAAAGGACAAGTTAAGTATGCCATCGTTGCCGTAGACTATTTCACGAAATGGGTTGAGGCCGAAGCTGTTGTGTAGATTCAGCTGCACCAAAATGGATTCAGCTGCATCATCAACTTGTGATACTCGCAAGTGCACGCACCGTTGGTAGTTTAGCGTATGTAAGTGCGAGGTCGATTCCACAGGGATTGGTGATTGAATAATCCAATTCAGTTTTCCTACACAAAACAAAAATGAAAACAAAAGAAACAAATTGGAAGGAAGGAAAGTGTTTGAGAGATTTGGAGAATTTTGGAAGAGAAGGGAAATGTGGAAGAGAGTAGAGAAGTGTTTGGAAAGCTTGAGGATTTTGGAAGAGAAAGTGTTTGAGAACTTTGGGAATTTGGAAGAGAGCGTTTGAGAACTTGGATGATTTTTGGAAGGGAAGAGAAATGTGTTTGAGAACTTGGAGAATGTTTGTGAACTTGGAGAATTTGATAACTTAGGGAAGGGAGAGAAATGTGTTTGTGAAGTGTTTGAGACATGGAGACTTTTGGAAGAGAAGGGAAAATGATGTTGAGAACTTTGTGGATTTTGGAAGAGCATGTGTTTGAAAGCTTTAGAGAATTTGATGAAGGAAATGGGAGAAGTGTTTGGGAAGTGTTTGGAGAAGAGAGTGTTGAAGAATTTAGAAGAAGAGAAAGGAAAAGTAGAATGATCTTATTACAACAATTGAGAGCTACAAATGGAAACTAAGAGAATTTGAGGGAGAGAAGGGAAGGGAGCTTTAGAGAAGTGTTTGAGAGCTCCCCCCTTGGGGTGTGTTTACAAGCTTAGAGAACTTCCCTATTTATAGGCCTAGGGGAAGTGAAAATCTGAATTATACAATTGAATTTTCTAAACACACTAACTTCAACACTTAATTCACCTAACACACTATTGCATTTGAAAACAATTCCTCCTGCCTTTAGGCTTAGTGTTGCAACTCCCACTTCATCATCTTTTGGCTCATTTGGCTGCTGCAAAATTCCACTCAAAATAGGAATTGAATATGCTTCACCAAACTTTCCCACAATCAACAACAATTCATCATGCATATGTCATGCATGACAATGCATTGCAGCCAGCTTGTGGGCTCGTTTTGGGCTTGTTCATCCATTCTGAAAAATCTTCAAAAATATGGATCTTCAAGCTATGTGTCTTATCTTTCCAAGAATATGCAGCCCAGCACAAGGAAAAATCGGAAAGGCCTTCAAATGTGATTTTTGGCCCAGTAACGCAGATGCTGCCGAATTTGACCTTAAGCTGCCAAAACATGTATAACTTTCTCTAGAAGACTCGGAATCATGAACCGTAAAATTCTACAGAAACTAGACTTCCGTATATTTCTAATGATGTATGGCTCATTATCTGGTTCTTCTTGAGTAAGTACAGTCCAATCCGTGAAGTTGACTGATCTGAGAGACACGTTTTGAGCTAATTTGTCTCCAAAATGCATTTATTGAGTCTCAAACTTAAAACACTGAAACAAACACAAAACAAATTAAAAGCACAAGTTTAACTCAAAAACATAACCAAATCATAAGCTAAAAGGGTACAAAATGATATGTAATTTATGCACCGATCAGAAGCCTTAGCCACCATGACGGCGGCAAGGGTCGAAGAGTTTGTCTGGACCAACATCTGTTGCCGCTTCGGCATACCTACGCCATCATTACCGATAACGGCAGACAGTTCGATTCAGAAATCTTCAGGCAGTTCTGCAGTCGCCTCAAAATCAACCTGTTCTTCGCCTCCCCAGCTCACCCTCAGTCGAACGGTCGAGGTAGAAGCCGTGAACAAAATTATCAAGAAGCTCTTGAAGCGGCAACTCAACAGGGGAAACTCCCTTCAACCTTGCATTCGGCTCGGAAGCCGTGGTCCCAGTGGAAATCGGCGAGTCGTCCTACCGAACGGAAGCTTTCGCACCAAAGGCGAACGAGGCTGCACTCACGCTGAGCCTAGACTTGATCGAAGAGTGCCGAACGGTAGCCAACCTTTGGAATGAGGCGTACAAACAGCGCGTCTCTCGGTATTATGACTCAACGGTCAGACCCCGCTCCTTCAAAATCGGAGACTGGGTCATGCGCAAGGTCTCGCTTGCAACAAAAAACCCAACGGAAGGAACCCTCGGCCCTTCCTGGGAAGGACCCTATGAAATCATCGGTATCCTTCGAACCGGCACCTACAGGCAGGGAAGGCACAGATGGGAAGACCCTCGGTCACCCATGGAATGTGGATCATCTCAAGAGTTATTTTAAGTAAAGCCCCCTAGCCAACGGCAGGGAGGAATTTGTATTTTTGCCTACGACACATATATAAAATGAAATTATTCTGAGTCGCACATGTTTGGAACATCATAGCCTATCGGCATCTTTTTCAAAAAATGTTTCGGTAGGGCTCACTATTTACGAGCCACAATAACATTGCCTACGGCAATCAAAGTTACACTATTTGTGTCTACTACCGATTCAAAATTGCCTTGGCCCATTTTTTACAAATTCTTGGCAAACGAGCCAACGACAGTGTTACGCTCTGGAATTACCCACGGTAGTCTCATCGCTCTCGGTATCCTAGACTTGCCCACGGCATCTCAACGGACGAAAGGCTATTGGGGCCTTATGCTTACCGATGCCTATGATACTTGGCTAACCCAAAGCGAATAAGAAGCTAAGTGGCCAACGGCCCCGATCGGTAACCATCCTAAACGGTCATTAGCCTACGGGAGGTACCAGAAATGGATAGAATTCAAAAGAAAAGAGTCAATCAACCAATCAAAGCACAAGTTAAACAAAATTTTTACTTGGAATAAAAATGCCCTCGGCATTTAGGTGTTCAAAGATTTGGAATAAAATTACAAAAATTATGATGTAGCTCAGGCCTCGGCAGGTCCGATCCCCAGGTCATTGGCGGTCTCGACCACGGCCTCAACGGCGGCATCAGGGGCACCCTCGGCATCAGGGGCACCCTCGGCATCAGGACCATCGGCATCTTTAGGAGCGTCCTCCCCCTCGTACTCCTCGATCATTTCTTCTGTAATACCTTCCGGAGAGGAAGGGGATCGACAGCAAAATTCAGGTTCAACTTCTGGCCTGGGTTAAACCGTTTGAAACGGTAGATGAGGTCCGCCATCTCAGCAGCCACTTCATTGTCCACTAGAGAAGTGAACTGAGTGGAGGAACGGTAGTTCCTAATTGTCTCACTAATGGCAGCCTCGACCTCTGCCGCCTTCGTCCGCTCGGACGCCTCCAGTGTCGTTTGCGCGGCCACCCTGGATCACTGGGCATCCCTGGACGCCTGCTCCGCGCTGTCCAGCGCCTCACGAATCTCGGCAAGCTTGGCCTCGTGCGCTTGAATCTGCCGTTCGGCAACCTGCATGTCTTGCACAAGGTTCTCGTGGTCCTGGAGGGCCTTCGTTGCATCGGCAACCCTGGAACGACCATCCTCCTATAGCCGTTTGGCGCACTCGGCAGCTGTGATGGCCCTCTTCATGCACAGCCACATGTCCATCGATGCCTGAAAAGTTGAGCCAGGTTAGTACCGAGCAACAAACAACATCAACAAAAAATGATGAAGAGGGACATCGGAAGTGGAGAATTATCGTAGCCTGGAGCGTCTTCCCGAAGGGCTTTAAACCGCCTCTTCCCGAAGGGCTTTCTTCGGCAGCTCGCCTATCTCGGACAAGTCCATCTGCGAACCCACGATCATGTGGTTCGCAAACTGGACCGTCTTCGAAGGACACGCCAGTGTGACCTGCCTCGATAGGCCCATCGTCGGCCTCGGCGGCAAAACGGCCCTTAGTGAAAGATTTCTTTTTGCTTACTAATGAAGATGTATATGCAATGTCAATGTCACTAATTCTTTGCTAGTGTGTTGCCATGAAAGTGTTTGCATCAGAATTTCTACCATACACACTGTCATGCAATTGGAATTTCAGTCCAAGAGGTGCCATACTCAGATATCTTTAGAAGAATTGTGGAGACTACCCTAGTGAGCTAATTTGAGCCTATTCCATTCCTTGAGAGGGTTTTATTTGTTTCTACTCTTACAACTTCCCAGATTCCTTTTATGTTGATCTCATTATATTCATCAAATACTAAGAACTATTTGATCTTTTGCAGATGATATGTTGCTTGCTGACATTTGTGGAAAGGATGTACCCATTGATATGATGTAGGCTATGTGTGTTTAAGTCACTAAAAGGCTTTGATATCCCTCCCTGTTGTGTGCTTCCTTTACCCAATTTTGCATCCAAACACTTAAGCCTTTCTTTCATCACCCACATTACTCCTACCCTTGTATCTTAATCTAAGATACCATCCCATGTTTAGCCATACCCTATAACTGGAGAACATGTCAAGATCTCAACAAAATGAAGAAGCAAGGATGTGCGTTATACCAAACAAATGGAGAGAATCAGTGTGCTAGTGCAATTCAAGGAGAAAAGCAAAAGAGAGCCAAATTCGTTTATAAAAAAAGAACAAAAAAAAAAAACAAAACAAAACATGTTCTTAGTTCAAATTCAGTTCAAAGAAGCACAAGTCATTGCCTTGAAGATTCACAAGTGTAGCCATTTACCTTGCAGCAAGAAGAAGCACTCTTGGCATGTTCTTGAGTTCTTAGTTTTCATTTCCCTTCTTTTCATAACCCCTACCCTCAGCCTGACATTACAAGCTTGATTAAGACCTAACTGATCTTTGGGGAAGTCCGGTTCATGGGTGCTGGTATGCAATGTACTCTTTCTATGTTCTTAGCATTTGATTTCCTTTCTTGAGATCTTATTTCCAGAAATCGTGCTTTTGTTTTATGATTAGTTCATATGTGAAATCTTGTTTCTCTTTACATAACGTCACTCACATATGCTTGTTGAGAAACTAAACCCTAGGTTCTTTGTGAAGATTTGAGCGATACCCGTGAGACCTAGAGTTGAGGCGATTTCTATCTAAGTATTTGAGTATGGTGACTTCAATGCTGGAATTCTTTTTGCAGTGGCAATACACTATACACCCTGGTGTGAAGATCTGAAGTGGCATACCATTAGTTTTGAAAGTGTGATTGTGCATTCATTGGTTTTCCTTAGTTTGTTTAAAAGTGATTCTTTAACTATTAGTTGTCTTGCAGAATTTGTAGATGTTTGTGGGAGTCATCACTGTAAACCCTCAGGAGACACAACTCCTCCTACTAGGGACACCTAGAGGTTTAAAGGCTTATTGCATATGCTCAATGCAATCGTGTCATCTACGAAAATGGTGTAATAAGTTTCGTTTTGTGTATTGTTTTGTGGTGTTTAAGTTTTAGTTTTGCTTGAGGACCAGCAAAATATAGGTTTGTGGTATTTATCAATGCACAATTTTGTATCATTTTGTAACACTCTACCCTATTGTTTGGTTATGTTTTTAGGTAAAACTTGTGCTTTTAATCCATTGTGTGTTTGTTATTCAGTTCATTGAGCTCTAGGTACCACTTGAGGCATTTGAAGCAAAATGAAGCAAAATGGTGCAAAAACGTGCAAAAACTGGAGACTGAGTTAGAAATTCATTTCGGACCTATCTTCTTCATCTGAACTTGGATTGGGACAATACTTGTGTGGTTGGATCAATGACATTCTGAACTTCAAAATGGACATCTTAAAGTCGACATTTGAGTGATCCAAGCCCAATCCGTGAGCCCATCAATTTACACATCATGCTGACTGCAGATGAGCTCATTGCTTGCTTGGTCATGCTGGCATGAGGATGAACTATTGGTTTATGAATGGAAGCTTGGTCATGATGACATGAGGATGAGCTAGGGCTGCTAGTGGGATTTTAGTGGTGAAGTGCAGCAACCATTTCTGATTATCTAATGCAAGTGTTGAGTCCATTAGCCATATTCAATTCAGATTTCTCACTTCTCTCTCCCTATAAATACCACTTCCATTCCAAACACTTTCATCAATCAAATTCTGGGATTCACAATCCCTCTCTTCCAATTCCTAGCAGACCACTCATTTCAGCACAATCCCCTCTCAAACATTCATCCTCCACCCTCCCATCATTTCCAACACACAATCCATACCATCCACACCACTCTTCATCTCTTGCTGCAGCATATATGGTGGAAGTTGTGAGGAGCTCTACAACAACATAATTCGTTCTTCACGGGTTTTTCTTACTCTCTCCATGTTTATTATGATTCAAATGCATTTTCCATTAATGGAGTGTAACTAATTACAATAGCTAGGGTTTCAATGTAACCTGACAAGACAATTTCATGTTTTCAAGTTAATGTTACTCTTGTTGATTACTTCTAATTTTCTGGTCTCATTCACTTGTTCTTAGTTGAATCTTTATGCATGTTTAAATAACTGGCCACTATGAACACATGCATGTTGGTTATCTAGTTCAAGTTTACATAAACACCATATGACTCTTGAACCGATTAGTGAATGAGTGGGTAATGCATTTAGGACAAACACCATGTTTAAATGTTTACTTGGTTCTTTTGTGTTCTTCTTAAGCTTAATGGATTCAGATTCATAGCCTAGACTAAACACCATAGCTAAGTTGTGTTTCTGAGTACTTGATTAAAACCAAACACCATATGGATAATCATACATAAGAAAGAACGAACTCCAGAAATTGTAATCAACTTATGTGATTGTTAACTTGTTGCTTGAAATTGGATTGTCATGGTGAAGTTGAAACCCTAGTGCTTGTCTCCTTTGTCTCTAAATTTTCTAAACATCTACTTGCTGGTCACTTGCTATTTTGCATTCCCTTTAGTAGTTTTCAATCACTTGCTATTTGCTTTTCCTTTTTGTAGTTGTTACTCAAAACAAACTCAACACAACCTCATTTAAATTCTGTTTAGTCTTAGGATTACTTGTGAGTCTAAGTAGTAGTAATAAGTGTCTTTCATCCAAGTCTCTGTGGAACGACCTCGTGCTTGCATTCCTATACTATAATTGGTTCGTGCACTTGCGAGAAATAGATAGAGTAAAATATGTCCAACAAGAAAATGGTGCCGCTGCCGGGGACTTGATTAAGAGTCTTATTTCTATTGCTTACTTTCTTTAGTTTTTCTTTGTTTTCAGGTATTTGCATGTCGAACAAACCATTTCTTGAACAAGTTGTATCAGCGGTCAAGAAACACTCTCAATTCGGAACCATTAGGATCCAACCAATCCGTGGTACACAACAACCATCACTGGCTGAATTTGAACGAAGGCTTGATCAAGCAAGGGAGGCACCCATTGAATCTATTTTCAATCCCTTAGAAGCCGAAACCTCCAATTCAGCAAGTTCAGAAGAATACTCTTTGTTCAACATCTTTAACTCAGTCCAAGAAGAAGAAGAGGAAGAAGAAAATATGGCAGCTAATGACCAACTTGTTTTGGAGGATCTTGCTCAACCAATCATACCAAATTCACCTTCATGCATCTTGCTGTCCAGAGAAGCTAGAAACTATGAGCTTAAATCTTCTCACTTTCAAATGCTTCCTTCTTTTTATGGTTTACCTAATGAAGATCCTTTGGCTCACATTAAAGAATTTTATACTGTTGTTTGTACTTTGCCTTTGAAGGATGTGTCTGAAGCAAATCTGAGGATGAGGGTCTTCCCTTACACTTTGAAAGATAGAGCAAAGACGTGGTTGATGTCATTAGCCCTTGGATCACTAACCACTTGGGATGCTGTTGCTAAGAGGTTCTTGGAGAAGTTTTTCTCCGCCCAAAAGACAGCCACCTTGAGGTCCAAGATTTTCAATTTCTCACAACATGATGGCGAACCATTCAACGAATGCTGGGAGCGTTTCAAAGGAACTCTAATGCAATGTCCACATCACGGGTTACCTCTATACTTACAAATGCAAATTTTTTATGATGGACTAACCGAAACTTGTCAATCTACTGTCAATAATGCTGCAGGTGGAGCTTTAAAGAAAAAGAATGCTCAAGAGTCATATGACATATTTGAGATGTTGGGATCCAATGCTCAACACAAAGATACAAGAGGTAAAGCTGGTATTTATGAGATTAGTCCTAACAATGAGCTTGCTTCGCAGGTGGCTAGTTTACAAAGGAAGCTTGATGCTGTGCTCAATATGGGACCTAAGGCTCCTCAAGTTGAAGTTTGTGCTATTTGCAATGCTCAGGGACACTCAACTCACATGTGTTCAGCTAGTAAGGCTTATCCTGAGTTTGTCCAAGAACAAGCCCACATGATGAATTCTTACAACCAAAGGCCAAAAAATGATCCATTCTCGAACACTTATAATCCTGGTTGGAGGAATCACCCAAATTTATCTTGGAGCAACAATCAAAATCAAAATCAAAATCAAAATCAAGCAAGTTCATCATTCCAGCCTAAACCAAGTTCATTGGAGGACACAAGTCAAGATGTTGGCCCAAAATACTTTGCAATTCCAGCAAACTACTAATGGTGCTCTTCAACAACATGCTGCTGCCCTTACCAAGATGGAGATTCAATTAGGACAAATTGCGGATGCTTTGAACCAAAGAGAACCTGGAAAATTCCCTAGCCAACCAAATGTGAATCCCAATCATCATGAGCAAGCCAAAGCAATCTCAATTCTCAGAAGTGGTAAGGTTATTGATAATAAAGTTGGCAAAGAAGTTACTAATCATGATGTTGTGAATGCAGGTGATGAACACAAGGAAGAGACGACACCAAAAGAAGCAATTCCCATTGGCAAGTCAACAATTTCACCTATATTGCACAAGGCCGAGACCCCTTATGTGCCACCAATTCCTTTTCCTAGACGTCTTTCTAAAAGCAAACAGGATAAGTCTTTTAATGAAATCTATGATATACTTAGTAAAGTCAATGTTAACTTGCTTTTGCTTGATGTGATCAGGAATATGCCAACTTATGCTAAATTTTTTAAGGAGTTGAACTCACACAAGAGAAGGTATAGCCCTCATGAAAAGGTGTTGGTGTCTGAAAATGTGAGTGCTGTCCTTCAAAGAAAACTTCCTCCTAAGCTCAAGGATCCAGGCAGCTTTACCATCGGCATAACCATTGGAGATAAACGAGCTGAGAAAGCCATGTTGGATTTAGGTGCAAGTATCAATCTAATGCCTTATTCAGTGTACTTGCAACTAGGTTTGGGGAAGTTAAAATCCACCACACTGAGCTTACAACTTGCTGATCGCTAAGTGAAATATCCTAGAGGTATAGTTGAAGATATTTTGGTTCAAGTTGATAAGCTAATATTGCCTGCTGATTTTGTAGTGTTAGACATGAAAGATGCACCCATTCATGATCGTGAGCTGCCTATCTTGCTTGGAAGACCATTCATGGCCACAGCAAACACTCTTATTGATGTGAAAAATGGCATTCTGAAAATGACAGTCCTTGGCCAGACCATAGAATTCAAAGTGTTTGAATCCTTAACTCATCCTTCTAATTCACTTGATTGTTTTTCAATTGATTGTTTGGATTCCTTGGGTTTGTCTAAGTTTGTGCAGGCACAATCTGATGATGCTTTAGAAATTGTTTTGACACAACCTTTAGGTGACCTTGATGATGAATCTGAGTTCATTGAAGTGGCGGCTGCTCTTGAGGTTTTGAAACCATTTGATTCTTTCATTTCACCTATTGTTGAACCTCTTACACCTGCCACCACTAAACTAGTTCCCTCCATTGTCAAGCCACCTAAACTTGAGCTAAAACCTCTTCCACAACACCTTAAATATGTTTATCTTGGTGAGACAGAAACCCTTCCCATCATTATAGCTTCTGACCTTTCACCATTAGAGGAGGATAAGTTGATTACAGTTTTGAGAGAGCACAAGAATGCCATCGGATGGACCATTGCAGATATCAAGGGAATAAGCCCTACAATGTGCATGCATCGAATTTTGATGGAGGATGCCAAGCCAACTCGTGAACCCCAAAGGAGACTCAACCCACATATGAAGGATGTTGTAAGAACTGAAATACTCAAATTACTTGATGTAGGAATCATTTATCCTATTTTCAGATAGCAAATGGGTGAGTCCTATCCAAGTTGTCCCAAAGAAGTCAGGCATCACAGTGGTCAAGAATGAGGACAATGAGCTGGTGCCAACAAGACCCATCACGGGATGGAGAGTTTGCATTGATTATCGGAAGCTAAACACTGCCACTAGAAAGGATCACTTTCATTTGCCTTTTATTGATCAAATGCTTGAAAGGCTAGCTGGTCACTCACATTATTGTTTCCTTGATGGTTTTTCAGGTTACAATCAAATTGCAATAGCCCCAGGAGGATCAAGAGAAGACAACATTCACATGCCCCTTTGGAACCTTTGCGTATAGACGAATGCCATTTGGTTTATGCAATGCCCCAGCTACCTTCCAACGATGCATGATGGCTATCTTTTCAGACATGATAGAGAGGTTCATTGAGGTATTTATTGATGACTTTTCAGTTTTTGGATCCTCTTTTGATGATTGTCTTAACCATTTGTCATTAGTGCTTAAAAGATGCCAGGAAACTAATCTAATTCTGAATTGGGAGAAGTGTCACTTCATGATGAAGCAAGGTATTGTGTTAGGCCATGCTATTTCCAGCAAAGGTATTGAGGTAGACAAAGCAAAGATTGATTTGATTTCTAATTTGCCAACCCCTACTTCAGTGAAGGGTGTGAGGAGTTTTCTAGGACATGCAGGTTTTTATCGTCGTTTTATTAAAGATTTCTCCAAAATCACTCGTCCTCTATGCAATCTTTTGGCTAAAGATTCTGTTTTCAACTTTGATAAAGATTGTTTGAATGCATTTAACACTCTGAAACTAGAACTAACATCGACACCAATTATCAAGGCACCAGATTGGTCATTACCTTTTGAATTAATGTGTGATGCTTCTGACTATGCTCTTGGTGCAGTGCTAGGACAAAGAGTGAACAAGCTCCCTCATGTAATCTATTATGCGAGCCGGACATTAAATGATGCTCAGTTCAATTACTCAACAACTGAGAAGGAGTTACTTGCTGTAATTTTTGCTTTAGAGAAGTTTCGTTCATATCTTATTGGTTCTAAAGTGATTGTATATTCTGACCATGCAGCACTTAGGTACTTGTTAACCAAGAAGGATGCTAAGCCACGCTTGCTTCGATGGGTATTGTTGTTGCAAGAATTTGATTTAGAAATCCGAGATAAGAAAGGGTGTGAGAATGTTGTTGCTGATCATCTCTCTCGTCTCATCGATGGTAACCACAAGTTTGAGGATGTCTTGCCCCTCAATGAATCTTTTCCAGATGAACAACTATTTGCCATTGATGATCAAGAACCATGGTATGCTGATCTTGTCAATTATCTTGCTAGTGGTGTTTTGAGAGATGATCTAACTTTTCAGGAAAGAAAGAAGTTCCTTGCTACAGCCAAACATTACTTCCTGGGATGATCCATATCTGTTCAAATATGGCCCTGACCAAATCATAAGGAGGTGTATCCCAGAGAATGAGCAGCAAAGCATACTCAAGTTTATTCATGAATTTGCATGTGGAGGTCATTTTGGTGCCAAGAAAACAGCAGCTAAGGTTCTTCAATCTGGTTTCTTTTGGCCCTCTCGTTTTAAAGATGCATTTTATTTCTGTTCTAAATGTGATAGGTGTCAAAGAATGGGAAACATAAGCCGGAGGAATATGATGCCACTGAACAATATTTTGGTGGTAGAGCTGTTTGACATATGGGGTATAGATTTCATGGGACTTTTTCCTTCCTCTTTGGGTTATACTTACATTCTTGTTGCTGTAGATTATGTATCCAAATGGGTGGAGGCGTTGGCTACAAGGACTAATGATCATAGAGTTGTTCTGAAATTCCTGAAAGATGTGATTTTCACTAGGTTTGGAACTCCTAGGGCTGTCATTAGTGATGGTGGCAGCCACTTCTGTAACAAACCATTTGAGGCCTTAATGAAAAAATACAATATCACACATAGAGTTTCAACTCCATATCATCCTCAAACTTCTGGACAAGTTGAGATCAGCAATAGAGAGATCAAGAATATTTTGGAGAAAACTGTCAATCCGACTCGAAAAGATTGGGCATTGCGACTCAATGATGCACTTTGGGCAAATAGGACAGCTTATAAAACCCCCATTGGGATGAGCCCTTATAGACTTGTGTTTGGGAAGGCTTGTCATCTACCAATGGAGCTTGAGCACCGAGCATATTGGGCAATTAAAAAGTTCAATTTTGATCTCAAAGAAGCTGGGAATGTCAGAAAATTGCAGCTCAATGAATTGGAGGAGCTAAGGAACGAAGCTTATGAGAATGCAAAAATTTACAAAGAGATGACCAAATGCTATCATGACAAGGCCATCCTCAGGAAAGAATTCAAGCCAGGTATGAAAGTTTTGTTGTATGACTCACGTTTGCGTCTCTTTCCAGGTAAATTGAAATCTAGATGGCTGGGGCCATTCAAAGTGCTTCAAGTTTTTCCTCATGGAGCTGTTGAGATTGAGAACCTAAGGGACATGACAACTTTCAAGGTGAATGGGCAGCGATTTAAACAATACTTGGATGATGAAATGGAAACACGAGTTGTGGACTCTCTTGAGTTCACCACACCCTAACTATTGGCAACCCAACCAGGTTTTGTTTTAGTTTAGAGTTGATTCCTTTCCTGCATTTTATGTTTAGTTTGGTTTTTGCATTTTGTTTCCTTTCTTTTAAACATTGAGGACAATGTTTCATTCAGGTTTGGGGTGTGGGATGAAACTTGTTGAATTGTTGAGTCTGTTGTTGAATTTCCAAGTCTTAGTGAAAGATTTCTTTTTGCTTACTAATGAAGATGTATATGCAATGTCAATGTCACTAATTCTTTGCTAGTGTGTTGCCATGAAAGTGTTTGCATCAGAATTTCTACCATACACACTGTCATGCAATTGGAATTTCAGTCCAAGAGGTGCCATACTCAGATATCTTTAGAAGAATTGTGGAGACTACCCTAGTGAGCTAATTTGAGCCTATTCCATTCCTTGAGAGGGTTTTATTTGTTTCTACTCTTACAACTTCCCAGATTCCTTTTATGTTGATCTCATTATATTCATCAAATACTAAGAACTATTTGATCTTTTGCAGATGATATGTTGCTTGCTGACATTTGTGGAAAGGATGTACCCATTGATATGATGTAGGCTATGTGTGTTTAAGTCACTAAAAGGCTTTGATATCCCTCCCTGTTGTGTGCTTCCTTTACCCAATTTTGCATCCAAACACTTAAGCCTTTCTTTCATCACCCACATTACTCCTACCCTTGTATCTTAATCTAAGATACCATCCCATGTTTAGCCATACCCTATAACTGGAGAACATGTCAAGATCTCAACAAAATGAAGAAGCAAGGATGTGCGTTATACCAAACAAATGGAGAGAATCAGTGTGCTAGTGCAATTCAAGGAGAAAAGCAAAAGAGAGCCAAATTCGTTTATAAAAAAAGAACAAAAAAAAAAAACAAAACAAAACATGTTCTTAGTTCAAATTCAGTTCAAAGAAGCACAAGTCATTGCCTTGAAGATTCACAAGTGTAGCCATTTACCTTGCAGCAAGAAGAAGCACTCTTGGCATGTTCTTGAGTTCTTAGTTTTCATTTCCCTTCTTTTCATAACCCCTACCCTCAGCCTGACATTACAAGCTTGATTAAGACCTAACTGATCTTTGGGGAAGTCCGGTTCATGGGTGCTGGTATGCAATGTACTCTTTCTATGTTCTTAGCATTTGATTTCCTTTCTTGAGATCTTATTTCCAGAAATCGTGCTTTTGTTTTATGATTAGTTCATATGTGAAATCTTGTTTCTCTTTACATAACGTCACTCACATATGCTTGTTGAGAAACTAAACCCTAGGTTCTTTGTGAAGATTTGAGCGATACCCGTGAGACCTAGAGTTGAGGCGATTTCTATCTAAGTATTTGAGTATGGTGACTTCAATGCTGGAATTCTTTTTGCAGTGGCAATACACTATACACCCTGGTGTGAAGATCTGAAGTGGCATACCATTAGTTTTGAAAGTGTGATTGTGCATTCATTGGTTTTCCTTAGTTTGTTTAAAAGTGATTCTTTAACTATTAGTTGTCTTGCAGAATTTGTAGATGTTTGTGGGAGTCATCACTGTAAACCCTCAGGAGACACAACTCCTCCTACTAGGGACACCTAGAGGTTTAAAGGCTTATTGCATATGCTCAATGCAATCGTGTCATCTACGAAAATGGTGTAATAAGTTTCGTTTTGTGTATTGTTTTGTGGTGTTTAAGTTTTAGTTTTGCTTGAGGACCAGCAAAATATAGGTTTGTGGTATTTATCAATGCACAATTTTGTATCATTTTGTAACACTCTACCCTATTGTTTGGTTATGTTTTTAGGTAAAACTTGTGCTTTTAATCCATTTTGTGTTTGTTATTCAGTTCATTGAGCTCTAGGTACCACTTGAGGCATTTGAAGCAAAATGAAGCAAAATGGTGCAAAAACGTGCAAAAACTGGAAATCGAGTTAGAAATTTATTTCGGACCTATCTTCTTCATCTGAACTTGGATTGGGCCAATACTTGTGTGGTTGGATCAATGACATTCTGAACTTCAAAATGGACATCTTAAAGTCGACATTTGAGTGATCCAAGCCCAATCCGTGAGCCCATCAATTTACACATCATGCTGACTTGCAGATGAGCTCATTGCTTGCTTGGTCATGCTGACATGAGGATAAGCTATTGGTTTATGAATGGAAGCTTGGTCATGATGACATGAGGATGAGCTAGGGCTGCTAGTGGGATTTTAGTGGTGAAGTGCAGCAACCATTTCTGATTATCTAATGCAAGTGTTGAGTCCATTAGCCATATTCAATTCAGATTTCTCACTTCTCTCTCCCTATAAATACCACTTCCATTCCAAACACTTTCATCAATCAAATTCTGGGATTCACAATCCCTCTCTTCCAATTCCTAGCAGACCACTCATTCCAGCACAATCCCCTCTCAAACATTCATCCTCCACCCTCCCATCATTTCCAACACACAATCCATACCATCCACACCACTCTTCATCTCTTGCTGCAGCATATATGGTGGAAGTTGTGAGGAGCTCTACAACAACATAATTCGTTCTTCACGGGTTTTTCTTACTCTCTCCATGTTTATTATGATTCAAATGCATTTTCCATTAATGGAGTGTAACTAATTACAATAGCTAGGGTTTCAATGTAACCTGACAAGACAATTTCATGTTTTCAAGTTAATGTTACTCTTGTTGATTACTTCTAATTTTCTGGTCTCATTCACTTGTTCTTAGTTGAATCTTTATGCATGTTTAAATAACTGGCCACTATGAACACATGCATGTTGGTTATCTAGTTCAAGTTTACATAAACACCATATGACTCTTGAACCGATTAGTGAATGAGTGGGTAATGCATTTAGGACAAACACCATGTTTAAATGTTTACTTGGTTCTTTTGTGTTCTTCTTAAGCTTAATGGATTCAGATTCATAGCCTAGACTAAACACCATAGCTAAGTTGTGTTTCTGAGTACTTGATTAAAACCAAACACCATATGGATAATCATACATAAGAAAGAACGAACTCCAGAAATTGTAATCAACTTATGTGATTGTTAACTTGTTGCTTGAAATTGGATTGTCATGGTGAAGTTGAAACCCTAGTGCTTGTCTCCTTTGTCTCTAAATTTTCTAAACATCTACTTGCTGGTCACTTGCTATTTTGCATTCCCTTTAGTAGTTTTCAATCACTTGCTATTTGCTTTTCCTTTTTGTAGTTGTTACTCAAAACAAACTCAACACAACCTCATTTAAATTCTGTTTAGTCTTAGGATTACTTGTGAGTCTAAGTAGTAGTAATAAGTGTCTTTCATCCAAGTCTCTGGAGAACGACCTCGTGCTTGCATTCCTATACTATAATTGGTTCGTGCACTTGCGAGAAATAGATAGAGTAAAATATGTCCAACAAGAAAATGGTGCCGCTAGCTCACGCCGGAAATCGCCATGTGTTACCGTTTGCTCTCGCCGAAAATTGATCGGTGCATAAATTACATATCATTTTGTACCCTTTTAGCTTATGATTTGGTTATGTTTTTGAGTTAAACTTGTGCTTTTAATTTGTTTTGTGTTTGTTTCAGTGTTTTAAGTTTGAGACTCAATAAATGCATTTTGGAGACAAATTAGCTCAAAGCAGTGTCTGCAGATCAGTCAACTTCACGGATTGGACTGTACTTACTCAAGCAGAACCAGATAATGAGCCATATATCATTGGAAAGATACGGAAGTCTAGTTTCTGTAGAATTTTGCGGTTCATGATTCCGAGTCTTCTAGAGAAAGTTATACATGTTTTGGCAACTTAAGGTCAAATTCGGCAGCATCTACGTTACTAGGCCAAAAATCACATTTGAAGGGCTTTCCGATTTTTCCTTGAGCTGGGCTGCATATTCTTGGAAAGATAAAACAAAGAGCTTCAAGATCCATATTTTTCCAGATTTTTCAGATTGGATCCACAAGCCCAAAACGAGCCCACAAGCTGGCTGCAATGCATTGTCATGCATGACATATGCATGATGAAATGTTGTTGATTGTGGGAAAGTTTGATGAAGCATATTCAATACCTATATTTGAGTGGAATTTTGCAGTAGCCAAATGAGCCAAAAGATGATGAAGTGGGAGTTGCAACACTAAGCCTAAAGACAAGAGGAATTGTTTTCAAATGCAATAGTGTGTTAGGTGAATTAAGTGTTGTAAGTTGATGAAGTTAGTGTGTTTAGAAAATTCAATTGTATAATTCAGATTTTTCACTTCCCTTAGGCCTATAAATAGGGAAGTTCTCTAAGTTTGTAATAACACCCCAAGGGGGGAGCTCTCAAGCACTCCTCTAGAGCTCCCTTCCCTTATCTCCCTCAAATTCTTTTAGTTTCCCTTTGTAGTTCTCAATTGTTGTAATATGATCTTTTTACTAAATCTTCAAACACTTCCCAAACATTTCTCTATTCTCTTCAAAAGTCTCCATGTTCTTGAAACACTTCTTAAACACATTCTCTTCTAAACATTTTCCAATGTTCTCAAACACTCTCTTTCAAATTCTCAAACACTTTCCAAACATTTTTCCCATTCCTTCATCAAATTCTCAATGTTCTCAAACACTTCTCCCTTCTCCAAGTTCTCAAATTCTCCAAGTTCACAAAATTCTCAAGTTTTCCAAACACTTTCCTTCCTTCCTCAAATGCTCTCTTTAATGTTTTCTTAGTTGTAATTTATTTTTCTTGTAATGTACATTCTTTCTTCTTGTTTTGTTTCTTTTGTTTTCATTTTTGTTTTGTGTAGGAAAATTGAATTGGATCATTCAATCACCAATCCCTGTGGAATCGACCTCGCACTTACATACGCTAAACTACCAACGGTTCGTGCACTTGCGAGTATCACAAGTTGAGGATGCAGCTGAATCCATTTTGGTGCAGCTGAATCTACACAACAAAAATCGCCTGGACAGAGCTCTCGCTTCACTCACAAATGCAACGTGAGTATCGCCTAGAGACCCCTCCTATTTATATGGCGAAAGACGCAACGGTACGCCTCGGGAAACCAAACGGCGCATTAATGGCGCCTCGGATAGCACGCTGGGTGCAGAAGAGACGAAGCGTCATCCTGTCACATCGTTTCATCTTCCCAGTGTTTGGATCGCGAAAGGATTACCAAAATTGCCAAGTCAACACTCAATTGGCATGACGACCCCAGCGGCTACCGAACGGTAACGGGCGAAGTGGTCACTCTTGAGCTCCTGGGCAGATTCCTATGCGAATCGGCACTAGGGCAAGGCCCCAGCGCGCCCCCCTTGACGAACTACCGAATGGTAGGGCAACCTCAGTGGCCACCGAAGAACAAGAAAGTCCTCAACCGAGAAATCTCGCCTGAGAACTTGGGGGACTCCTGTTTACACCGTATTAAATGGCCAATCGAGAGAGAGACATGTGGATAGGGTCGAATCTGGTCAAAGTTGCCTTCGGCACCCATCACCTGGTCAAGATCCCCTTCGGCACTATACTTACCGATCTCTCCATTAGGGCAACGCCCTCTCCTGAGACACGTGGCACGCTCCCAAGCGACGTCCACAGTCCCACATCGAAATAATCAACAAAATGCACACCTCCCAAGGCCTATAAAAGGAGGCCAACCACCCCAAAATAGAGGTAATCAAAACGTACGGCATACAAGCCTATTGATCTGTCAGTTGAACTTTTAAATCCCGAACTTACTTAAGCATCGGAGAGCCTACGGCCGGTACCACACGGTGCCCTAGGTCTTACCGAGCGTTCTCTTATTTTGCAGATCACGTTCCCTCCGAAGCCCTCGAAGTACCGAAGACATAAAATTACTAAGTTGACCCTCAAAGTCAGAGAACCACTTTTTGGCGTCAACATTTACAAATCCGTCCACAATAGCATCATTTTAAGTGGTTCACCCTCTTGAGTAATGATTTCGTTTTTAGTGTACTTCTTTGGCTCAAGATACCGACAGATTGCTTTCAACACACTTTCATCCATGTGTTGAAATACTTGACCTTAGAATTAATAAATAAATATATTATTAAGGAGAGAAATTAAAAATCTTCTACATCATTATTAGTCCCCCTAAAAAAAGAGCTCTATGATGAATGAGAATTATTTTAGCAAATGTTAACAACGTCATTTCCAGAAGACAAAATGTTAAATTAGTCCAACCTCTCCAAAATTGGGTAAACTGGTCCAATTACTGTTTCACAGAGACATGAAATACAATGGCATTGACTTGACCACTTCATCTAATTTTGGAGGAGCTTGACTATTTTAATATTTTATCTTCTTATTTGTCCCTTTATTGTAAAACCCCATTAATTAATTCGGAAGAATAAAGTTGTGAGATTATATATATGGAAAGGCTACTAACTAATTAGAGTCATGGATTTGGAGGAACTTACTTGCTTCAACCTAGTGATAGGCATATAACTTTTAATTTGGATTTGAAGCTCCGAGGGAAACGTAGAGAGGATAAAGTCCAAATCAGCATCCCTGTCTTCTTCAAGTTCTTGTCGAACCTTGTCCATGATCTGCGATTTTATATCCTTGTTCAACCTTTCGGGGATGCCAAATAACCACAGCTCAATCTCTTGACCTTTCTCTTCAATCTTCCATTTCACCTTCGTGTTGTGTCTATGGGCCTCTATTCTTGTGGTATCAAACTGCATGTACGCCTATATATGCCACAAGAAGCAGCTCAGTCATTAGCTAGGAATTAGTTATCAAAATAAAATTAGCTGCAAAGAATTCCATGTATGCCTAACATGCAAATTTCCAATGAGATATAAGAATAAAAGCAAGCCAATAATATAAGTAAAAGCCGCGAAGAGGGTTTCCCATCCATTGATACTAGGCTCAAGGTTTGAACCAAAAGAACTGCAGAATTGACATTATGAAATACATATATTAAAGGCTTATTTACTGTGCAGCACCCCTGAAACTTTGGTCAAATCTCACTTTGCCCCCAAAAGTTAAAGTGGCCCACTTAACCCCCATTGACCATGGTTTTGTGTTCCACTTTGCACTTCGTTGTTATCTCCATTTATAACTCCGTTAATTTTGATGACATGCCCTTTGTAAAAATACGAAAATAGCCCTGCCATGTCATCAAAATTGACGGAGTTATGAATGGAGATAACATAAGGGGCAAAGTGGAACACAACCATGGTCAAGGGGGTTAAGTGGGCCATTTTAACTTTCGGGAGCAAAGTGAGATTTGACTAAAGTTTAAGGGGGCGCTCCAGGAAATAAGCCTATATTAAATACAAAATTGAAATTTTGCTTTTCATTCAACAAATTTTATCATCTTTGAGATTTAAATTCAAGAACCTTCTACGAATTTTACTTCATTATTTTGGAAATTGATCTAGCGACATTTATTTTAAAAACAATTTATTGACCTCAACAACCATCACGGACTTAGCACTTACACACTGAAGCCTAAAAACCATATCCAATGGACCTGTTTTGGGGCACCTAAGTTTCAAGCCCATTGACGTAAAAAAAAACAAAACCCAAGCGAGCCCCACGAGAAAGTCAAGCACCCACGTGAAGCAAAGACATCTTCCACTCACTCGCTGACGACGAACTGGGTAGGGAGCTACCTGCCAACATTTGCGTCAGTGTGTCCAAATTTTAATATTTTTAGTTGGAATGTTCATAGAAAAAACTTAATATAATATAATATATATACACAAAGATAACGTCTCAAATAATGAAACATTCAAAATTCTAAAAAATACCGGAGATTAGTTTGATTTACAGACCAGTATTAAATCAAGTAGGCGACACACATGTTAGTCATCTATAACTAACAAATGTACCTTTACCTTCTTTTTACCATTTTTGGTTACAAAGTGGTTGGTTCCTTTTGGGAGATCAAGAGCAACTAGCTTCTCCACCTTGCTCTGCCCTAAGATTGTGCAATATTCCCTCAAGCTCCGCGACTAATTCTTTCATGGAAGGCATTTCCTCCTTTTCATACCTCAAACATCTTGTTGCCAGATGGGCCACTTTTTTGGGTGTCTCAAAATCTCCTTCCTTCACTATTATACCATCGAGAATTTCATCCAAGCGATCCTCTTCCACTCGTAATAGAAATAACTTTGCCAGCTTCGTCAAGTCACAATCCCCTGATGAAGAAATTGCATTCGGACCGGTTAGCAGCTCCGCTAGGACAACTCCAATGCCATAGACGTCAAGCTTTTATATTAGTGTCTTTGATTCAGGGTCGAAGTATCCTTGCCTTATAGATGACAATGAAAACCGGCTATTGTTGTGCACAAATCCAAGTAATGAAAAGCTGCACAACTTTGCAGTGTAATTATCATCCAAAAGTATACTACTTGTCGACACGAAAGAGGGTAAGATTGGCGTGGTAGTTAATGAGCGTAAGTGAGCTAAGGCTCCTGCGGTTTCTGATGCTATCTTCATTCGTAACTCCAATGAAAGTGGTGATGATGCTTTGCCTTTTTTTCCGAGAATATGTTCAAAAAGAGTGCCATTCGGAATGTACTCAGAAACCAATGCAATTGTTTGTCCTTTCAAACAGCAACCTAAGAGCTTCACCAAATTTATGTGGTTGGTACGAGAAGCAACAGCCACCAGTTTAACCAAATATGGATAATCATCATAGGAAAAATTTACTCTGTACTTCTTTACCTCAACCTCTGTTTTATTTAGTAGCACCCCTTTGTAAACGCCTGTAGAGATTCCTTTTCTGATGATTTTCCTTACATCGTAATTGTTTGTTGCCTTTTCAACTTCTTTTGCACTAAACTTTTGACATGTAATCATCCCCAAGAAATATTGCCTTCCGAATTCAAAGACCGCACTCTTTAAGTCTCTAGCCGTGAGAGCATGGGCTACAACATCACTTCCTGCCGTAGCAGACAACTTTGCTGACGGTAATACGTCGGGAAATGAGTTTGACAATGGCCAATCTGGAAGTTCCTTTCCATATACTTCTCCTGCACCTTGTTGCAAGTTATTAGAACCATCACTCTCTTCAATGTTTAAATATCCGTCCACAATGTAGAGCATCATTTTAAGTGGTTCACCCTCTTGAGTAATGATATCATTTTTAGTGTACTTCTTTGGCTCAAGATACCGACAGATTGCTCTCAACACTCTTTCATCCATGTCTTGAAATATTGGCACCTTAGAATTAATTAATTAATATATTATTAAGGAGAGAAATTAAAACTCTTCTACATAATTATTAGTCCCCCTAAAAAAAGACCAGTTCTAGGATGAATGAGAATTATTTCAGCAAATGTTAAAAAGGTCATTCCTAGAAGACAATGTTAAAATAGTCCAGCCAGTGGCAGAGCCACCTAAGGACAAGTGTGGGCCCAGGCCCTCTCTCATATTTTTTATTTTATCATATTTTTACTTATATGTGTTGCTATATATGTTGGCTTCCTGGAGTAAAAACTGTAAAAATTTATGTTTTTTCTCCTTCTCTTCCTTTTTTGATTAACTTAAGCTTTGTGTATTCCCCTTTCTCCCATTTTACATGTCTAAGTAGGGCATCTTAATATTGGGATTTATGAACATTTTGTATATTTCTTATCTATGTTGAAGTATAAATTATTAAATTTTGAGTCTTTAATAGTGTAGATGATGAGATTAATATTCAACCATGTTAAAATATGAAATTCAGAACAATTATGATCGTAATAAATGGATAAATTATTAATCAGTATGAAATGATATTATTAACTTATTAACTCGGATAGCGCTTGAGGGCTCCTATTCGAATTATTTGAATTTTTTTTTAAGGCCCCCCTCTAATGTGAAATCATGGCTCCGCCACTTAGTCCAGCCCCTCTAAAATTGGACAAACTGGTCTAGCTACTGTTCGATAGTGACATTGACTTGATGAGTTTGTCTAATTTTGGAGGGGCCGGACTATTTTAATATTTTTGTCTTCCTATTTGTCATTTTATGGTAAAACCCCGTTAATTAATTCGGAAGAATTAAATTTGTGAGATTATATATATGGAAAGGCTACAAACTAATCAGAGTCATGGATTTGGAGGAACTTACTTGCTTCAACCCGGTGATAGGCATATAAGGTTTAATTTGGATATGAAGATCCGAGGGAGAAGTAGAGAGGATATAGTTCAAATCAGCATCGATCCCTGTCTTCTTCAAGTTCTTGTCGAACCTTGTCCATGATCCGCGATTTAATATCCTTTTTCAACCTTTCGGGGGACGCCAAGTAACCATAGCTCTATCTCTTGACCTTTCTCTTCCATCTTCCGTTTCACTTTCATCTCGTGTCTATGGGCCTCTATTCTTGTGATATCAAACTGCATGTATGCCTATATATGCCACAACAAGCAGCTCAGTCATTAGCTAGGAATTAGTTATCAAAAAATAAAATTAGCCGCAAAGAATTCCATGTATGCCTAACCTGCAAATTTCCAATGAGATATAAGAATAAAAGCAAGCCAATAATAGAAGTAAAAGACGCGAAGAGGTTTTCCCATCCATTGATACTAGGCGCAAGGTTTGAACCAAAAGAACTGCAGAAATGAAATTATGAAATATATTAAATACAAAAATGAAATTTTGCTTTTCATTCAACAAATTTTATCATCTTTGAGATTTAAATTCAAGAACCTTCTCCGATGGAGTAAGCGGAGACTAAATGCCTCTAAAGCAAATAGTCATTTGCCAAATCAATCTCCGACCAAACAAACAATACATAAAATAAGCAAATCAATCTCCGACCAAACGAACAACACATAAAAATATACAAACCTCAAATTTTGCAGGCCCCACCAAAGGCATTTGGAGAACTTTTCAAAATAATTTGTTGACCCCGATATACCAGATTGAAGGACTGTAATATATATACCAAAATCAAACAGCGTCGTATCCACCGGACTTGTAGGGCACAAATCATTTAGAAATGTTATATTTCTAAATATGTGATGGTCTTGACATCCAAAGGCACTAGTGTTACATCCATTTGCTTTTCGACATGCATCAAATGACCATTCTTTGAATAGCGAAAAAGTACCACATGGCACCAACTACCTAAAGAATATCAAATTAATTAATTAGAATTACAAAAATATAAAGGGAAAAAATTAACTTCACTTGAGTAAGGAAATTAAATAACGTTTACAAGTTTAAAAAAATTCAAAATGTACTAAATAAATGTTGTCAAATGAGAGGACTCGCGTCACAACATTAGATTCTCACGACTAGCATGTGATCCTTACTTGTTCAACTTATCTTCATCTTTAAACATAGACTAAGAATTGTAAGGGTTTCTACCATAGTAGAAGATAATATTTACGCGAGTTCGAATCCTCCCTTGTAACAAAAAGAAAGGAAGAAAACATACACTAACTTGAAAGAAGAACTTAATGTTATGACACATTCTTGTTTTGCAAATATAAGTCAAGAATATAGTATGTGCCTGCTTTATTGTAATATCGATCGTTTTGTCCCATTGTTCATTATATTTACCCTTCATAAAGGTTGATTGATTTAAGACTTTTAGCAAGAAATCCAATCAAACAATGTTACATAAGCCCTTTATTTATCTAAATCAAGCAAGCAAGTGTTATGAAATTAAAATAAATTACAATAAAATATTAAAACTTACATGACTAGCGATGATGTACATAAAGAAATTCAAGACAACTTTAACCCATTTGGTAGTCTCTTCAGTCTCTTTTTTTGGAGCCAAGCTACATGAAAGTAGATGCACAGAATTCGTGGCACATATTGCAACAAAACAAAAAGGTTCATAATAACCATCCTTATTGTGTTCAAAGATCTCAAGTCCCTCATTTCTGAAAAGAAAATGAGAATTGCTCCCTGGACAACATACATTAATAATACAAATAGTTAAAATATAATTATCACGACTAAAGTAGTGAATCATTAACTAAGATATTGGGTTGTCTTTTATTTTTTTTCATAGCACGTAATTCACAACCAATATCTTCATAAGATTAAAGAATAATTGCTAATTTACTCCCTAAGCTAATTTTTTGGTAAATTAAGGACACCAATTTTGTGAAAATAGCCAATTTACCCATTCCCGTTAGATTTTTAACTCCATTCAATTTTCTGTAAAAAATGTCGCGTGCACGTGGAAAATAAAATAAAAATTAATTTAAAGAAAACTAAAATGGAAAATATAGCTGTGAAAAAAAAAAATGAATGGAAAAAGGTTACCCAGGCAACATACCTCTTCCCCCAATATCTCAAGCCACCTCTCCCATGGCGACTGCCCATCAACTACCATACCCTGACACAAACAACAACCCCAGCCTCCTCTCTCTCTCTCTCTCTCTCTCTCTCTCTCTCTCTCTCTCTCTCATATATCAAATATCAAAAAAGAAGAAGAAAATCTAAAAGGCAACACCCCAACGCTCGCACCGAAACTATCATACACCCAAACCACACTATTAAAGCTCTTTGTCCTTCCCTCCCAACCCAGAAGAACAGGATCTAACAAACACAACCTTAATCTTGCCGCCGCCACTGCTAGTCCTTCCCTTATTATCAAAACCCATATGAATTCTGATGTAAAAATTCAAAAAGCCAAAAAAATCACCCCATTCAGCACAGAATTGAAGACCAAGCCCCATGAAATGCAGCATCAGATCCAACGCAGACGTGGCACACGACGTTGCAACCCAGCAGCGCAATCTTGCAGATGACGACAACCAGGAAGCAAGGGCTCGACAGACCCACCGCCGTCTAGAATCTGTGTCCGTACAACACGAGCACTCGATCGGGAGAACTTGAGTCACAGAAACGATTGACGGTCAAGATGGGTGTTCGAAGAGCTAGAAAGGGATGAAAAAATGGAGGTGTGACTTGTCGGGGAGGCTGATTGGGTGGGGTTTTTTCATTTTTCATTTTCTGATTTTTTAAAAACTTTTTTATACTATTATCTAATATTGAAATAAGGTACGATATTAATTTTATTAAAATTATGAATTTATCCTTAATTTGGATGAAATTCTAACAAATTAACGCTAAGGAGTAAATTGGCAATTTTAAAAACATTTATGTCCTTAATTTTTTCGAAAAATTTAATTGAGGGAGTAAATTGACAATTATGCTATAATTCAGGAAGCAAAACTGCAGTTAATCCTAAAACCAAATTCGCTTTGCATGAAAACAAAAATAGGGAGATTGGTAAAACAAGCAATTAATTGCAACAACGGACTTCTCTTACCTGAGGAAGCGGAAGAATAGCCAAAATATCAATTAAGATATGATATGACCCCCAGATTGTCTTAGCTATTGTTGGCACAACATCCCAACAGAATTTTATTTTTGAGTGGTTGAAGTACCGTACTCTGTCATGATATTCATCCATTAAAGGCGAAAATTTGTCAGATGTATAAATTTGAAAAATAATGTCAAATATATAGAAAAGATCAGTGAATGATCTTAAAAGAAGAGCGGCTATCTTCAAGTTTCTGTCTGATTGCAGGCACTTGACATCATTCTTGATCATAGGAACGTAGAGAAACAATGGATCCAGCAGAACGGCAAACAGACATGATATTACAAATATCTTCTTCCACTTTTGAAGGAAAGACTCCTGAGGAGGATCATGACTTTCCTCTTTGGGTGGTGACAATTTTCTACTCGATGCATCTTCACTTTTCATGCTTGAAATTTCCACTGTAGCCTCTGAGTTTGAATCACGATTACTGGAGAAAACAAAAACCCAAAAACAAACTTGCGCCAATTAATTTATTTTTACTATGTAATGTACTATTTTGAGCAGCCACCACAGATATAAGTCTAGTGTTTGAAGTTAAAGAAACCAAACCGTGCAGCGGCATTCTCTTCTGTGTTCACCACAACTAAAGCTATTTCGGAGTTGGACATAATTCTGACTTTTCCGGTTACGACTGAGATCTTCCGGTCTGTGTGCGTTGGAGAAGCTCAAACAAAGAAGAGTCTGGTTTTAATTTAGGCCCGGGCCCCTAACCCTGCAAAAGCATCCTCTTGAAGAGAATTATCGATAAAAGTGAATTTTGGGCCTCTTGTATACAAGGGTTGGGAGTAATTTCGGGCCATAAATGTCTAGTTTTGGATTTGAGAGTCTTCCACTAAAAGGAGTCGTATACAACCAGTGGGCCCAATTATCGTACATATTTACTCTACTTGAGGACCATTTTTTGATTTCGGGTCTACAAAAAAGTTCTTGTGTGAACCTTTCAACTTTTTCTTTTTTTTTGGTTAAATGAGCCTTTCAACATTTATTTGCACAACTATGTGATGTACGCGTAGAAAAGCTACTTGGATTTCTTTCCAATTAATTCAGTATAAAAATTTAGAACATGTTTTGGTCAACAATTTGACTATAAAACTATGAAAGGTTATTTGCATTTAGGGTTAATTTCAATTTAATACCTTGCAGTTTTTAACATTTCCGACTAAAAGAAAAAAGAAAAGAGTTTTTGCTATTTTAGGTGAGGTGTCCTTGGTTATACATCTTGCAGTAAATTAGAGATTAAAAAGCTTAGTTGCGGAATTAATGTAGGTATGAATGGGAAATTGAATTTCCACGGATAAAGTCTTCATGGTTGGCCCTTCTTAATAATGACACCTTTTGGGCCCCTTGTGTACAAGGGTTAGGAGTAAATTCGGGCCATAGATGTCTAATTTTGAATTTGAGAATCTCCCGATAAAAAGAGTCTTATACAACCAGTGGACCCAATTATCTTACATATTTGCTTTATTTAAGACCGTTTTATGACTTCAAATCAACAAACAAGTTGTCGTTTGAACCTTTCAACATTTTTTTTTTGGTTAACTGAACCTTTCAACATTTATTTGCACAACTATGTGATGTATGCGTAGAAAAGCTAATTGGATTTCTTTCAAATTAATTCAATATAAAAATTTAGAACACGTTTTGGTCAATAACTTGACTATAAAACTATGAAATGTTATTTGCATATAGGGTTAATTTCAATTTAGTATCCTGCAGTTTTTTAACTTCCGACAAAGAGTTTTTGCTATTTCATGTGGGATGTCTTTGGTTATACATCTAGTGCAAGGTGTGTAAATTAGAGACTAAAAAGGTTAGTTGCGGAATTAATGCAGGTATGAATGGGAAAATGAATTTCCATGGATAAAGTCTTCACAATTGGCCATTCTTAATAATGACACGTTTTGAGCCCTTGTATGCAAGGGTTGGGAGTAATTTCGGGCCATAAAGGTCTAATTTTGGATTTGAGACTCTCTGCTGAAAAGAGTCTTATCCAACCAGTGGGCCCAATTATCTTACATATTTGCTCTATTTAAGACCGTTTTATGACTTCAAATCAACAAACAAGTTGTCGTTTGAACCTTTCAACATTTTTTTCCGGTTAAATGAACCTTTCAAAATTTATTTGCACAACTATGTGATGTACGCGTAGAAAAGCTACTTGGATTTCTTTCAAATTAATTCAATATAATTTAGAACACGTTTTGGTCAACAACTTGACTATAAAACTATAAAAATGTAAATAAATTTGCATAAATGTTTTGAACATTAAAGGCAATAAACACCTAACAATATCAACAACTTTACTGCCAAAAATAAAAACTCTAAACATCATAAAATTGACATTAAAGTTTTGAAACTAAAGCAGCATATCTGAACTGAATACACCAACTTATCACTTTTTGCAAGAGCAAAAGCAATAGAAAAACAAAGAGAACAAAACAGAGCAGGCAAAGGTTTGCTCTTGTTACAGAGACTTTGCTATTTGATATATGCGAGGATGAGACTATTAGAATGATATCTCAAGTTGTTGTTTTCATCTTCATCCCCCCCCAACCCAAAAAAAAGTAGTTGTTATCTGAAGTGAAACATCTCTAATACATGAATTTCAAGCAGATACAAACTCATAATCCGCAACATATTAGATAAATTCAATATATGTAAATGGATCTATGAGTGACTTTCAGGAGATTCAATACATTTAGTTTCAAAGCTTTGTGCAATTATCATTCCGATTAGGATCATGTTTGAATTTGAAAATTAAAGCAACTAGTGCTCAACAGAGTATGAACTTTGGAGCACAAATAGCACATGACTATTGATTTAGAAAGGTAAATATGCATCAATACCACGTGGACTTTTATTGTGTCTTAATAATTTATGTCTTTTGGTAATTTATTATTCATACTTTACTTTTAAAGGAGATGAGACTCGTAAAGATTGACTTGTACTCAATTCCAATGAACTCGTATTGTGTCTTGATCTCAAATTATTTGATGAACTTTTATAGAATTAACCAATGTTTACATTTTTTTAAATTTATTTTTATGAACATTTTCACTTAAAAATGATAAATTATTTTCATTCAAAAAGTTATAAATTATAAAAATATAATTGTATTTGATTATAAAAGACAAACACACGAATTATGAAAAAATGGGTGGGTATATATATATATAGACATAGGAATGATTTTTGGGGTTGAATATGATATAAATGAACTAATGATATGTTTACTAATCTGTAATTGGATTATGAGGAATTGAATTGAGGAGGAGTTGGATTGAAGAGAATTAGATTCTAGAGTTCTATTAAAGTTGTTTACTAAACCATATGGATTAAGGGGAGTTAGATTTCAAATTCTTATTGAAGTTGTTTACTAAACCATATATGGAATTAAAGTAAGAGTAGTATTAATTATTAAAATGTTTTTGTTGTTGGGTTAAAGTAGATGACAAATTGAGAAATTTGAAAATGGTGTGAAAATTGTGCTCGACATTGCATTAAAGAAAACCAAAAAAGGCCAGCCTTCACGTGGTCTAGTGGGCTCCACCACTGTGCTAAATCAATTGTGGGCCCCTTGTGGGAGTAATTTCGGGCCATAGAGGTCTGATTTTGGATTTGAGACTCTCCCGCTGAAGAGTCTTATACAACCAGTGGGCCCAAAGAGAACAAAACAGAGCAGGCAAAGGTTGCTATTGGATAGATCTAGTTCTATCCCCAAGTCTTTGAAAGGCTTTTAAAAATAAATCTTTTACGGGCTAGTCATATATCGTGTAAATAAAGAATAATGTTTGCGTTTGACTTTGCTCCTCTTTACTAAAACATAAAAAGACTTTGATCCTTCGCTTAGTTATATATGTTATTACCGATTTGACCTTATGTTATTGCCAAGTGGGCCTATAGGGCAGTGCATTAGTGTAATTTTACACCAAGTGGGATTTGTTCCCCTGCATAAGAAGGAAATAATTGATAGACGAAACATTGGAGCAGACAGTGAAGTACAGAGAGATAGAAGAAGAAGGCATTTGGGAGGAACTAAGAGGTGTGCTTATTGTGCAGATCTAGCTAATTTTGTGGGATTACTGGGTTGTAATTTTGCGTCTCTTGGGCAACAAAGAACATGACTCCTCTGAAAATTTCACGGGTACGTATATATGTACTATCTACTTAACACACACACACTCAAATGAATTATCAAAGTCTTAAATGTTTGTGGCCGGTTTTCAATTACGTGCAGGTTTCAGTATAAGCTTCTTTGTTTTGCTGGTTGGACTGCTTTTGAAACATTTCATAGACCTGAAAATATCAGGGTATGTAAAAGAGATAAAAGATTTCTTTGCAAATGAGCAATTAAAAAAGGATCTGGCTAAATATAATGGATCTCTTAAGTTAGCAACCAGAGAATTTACTGAAAAAGAACTAGAAGAGGCCACATCCAATTACGATGACGGCAGAATCATTGCTACCGGAGACGGAGAGCATGGAAAAGTGTATAAAGGAATTCTACCAGATAAGAGAGTGGTTGCCGTAAAGGAGTTCAAGTACGAATCCAGGTTTGTTACAGAATTTAAAGTTCTTTCTCAGATCAACCGCAGGCATGTGGTGAGGCTCTTAGGTTACTTTGTAGATTCGAGAAAACAAACCTTAGTTTACGATTTCATCAACAATGACACTCTTTACAAGCACATTCACGAAAAAAATGAAGGATTGTCAACACTCTCATTCGAATCACGAATGAAGATAGCAGCAGAAATCGCAGCGGCGGTAGCATACATGCACTCCTCCACTTCCAATTCACCAATCATACATCTAAACGTGAATTCGAAAAGAATACTATTGGATGAGAATTACACGGCAAGATTGGCCTACTTTAGAGAGGCAAAAGTGTTGTGCGCAGCGGAAGCGGATTGCACTGTGGCGGTTGATATGAAACCGTTGAGACAACAAGAGCAAAATATGAAATACAAAAATCCAAACGACACAAGGATTTATCCTGGTTCGGCCCGTGTGTAGCCTACATCCAGTTTCAAGAAGCGCGAGAAATTCCACTAGTATCCCAAAAGAGATTACAACCAAAGGAGATTAACCATCTCACATATCCTAGGAATTCCAGAGTTTAACTCTCACAACCCAAATCCCAAATACACCCAAGTCACTCACACACAGATACCTTAAAGAGAGAACAACACAACAAGGAGGAGCAACAACTCCTTTATCTCTCTCTCTCTCACATGGTGCAAATGGCACCTCAAATGGTGCGGCACAAAATGCCCACACTCTCTTCCATACGGCTTGCACCTCCTTTTGTAGCCCATTCATGCTTTCCAAAGCCAGCCAACCCATTCAATTAATCACCAAATGCCAACCTACGTGATGGCCAGCCAAAGAAGGAATAAATCCTTCATCATTGCACCATGTTTTGTCTCCCCACCAAAGACATCATCATTCATGCAATATCATTGGCCACCAACTTGCAAACATTAAAGAAAGAAAGAATTAACTTTCTTTCTCAATTGGGACTTGCTTTCGGCTACCAAAATAGAAGTGCAAAAGCACTCTCCCAACACTCCATCACGTGAAGCTCACAACAACAAAGTAGGTGCCCATAACAAAACACATCACATGCCATCAAATTTGAGCCAATTCCAACAATCTCCACCTTGGCACAAATTTACCAAGTTACAGGAGAACTTTCTACCGCTCATCTTCCTCTTACCAAATCAAGTTCAAGCACTCCTTGAACTTGCAATAAAAAATGTGTGCTTCGATCGAAACGGATGACCCCAAAAGAAGAACCTCTTCAATGTCATCCTCATAACCAAGCCACACCAGCTGAATGTACGTGCATAAACCGCATAAACCTTAAACGCTTGAACCTCAAGCTTCTTCCGCTACAATACACGCAGAGTCCAGACAACCAAGTAGCAGAAAGAACAATTTCAGCTGCTATAGGAGGGAATCATCCTCCCAAAAGATAACCCCTTACAATCAAAACCCTCACTTGAAAATCTAATGATCAAAAGAAAAAACTCATGTAGCCATAAACAATGCTACCCAAAGTACATAGAGAAAATCAAAGCAACAAACTACACACTACCCACAAGGAACACCCACGAAAAAACTCTTGAAACTCCACCGTGAAAGAAATTTTCAAAAGTTACCAAAGACAAGTAAAAAATCACACCCCAAGTACGGCACACCGAAATCATCGATCATAGGAGGAACATAAATTTTATCCTCCCTACGACATCCACAAAAGCACCTGCAAGAGGAATTATTAGACTTTTTTTCTTTCTTTGATGATGGGCAATCAAATCTCAAATGCCCGTCCTTGTGGCAAAGTTGCATTTGTCCTCCTGAGCATTCACCTTGGAACGCGATTTTCCTCCATTACTGCTTAATCCTTATCATCCTATTTTCATATGCATGACCTACACATTCATGAAAATCTTATTGAACTCAACAAGATAGTTTTGACTAAGTGTACCTTCCGTCATACCACTGAGTGTACAATCGTTGTTTGGCATATAACCGATTGAAAATGATTTGGTCATATATGTATTCTCCACAATTTTAGCCATAGCCCAGCATGTGTAGTCTCATCGGCAACCTCACGAAGAACACTGTCCGCTAACTGCAATCCAATCACAGTGAGTGCCCGATTCAAGACATCATCCTTCTCCATCGTTGGAACACGTTGCTGGCCATGCTTGGATACCCTTTAGTGCCTCTTGAGCAGCCCCTGTTGCACTAACAAGGCTCTCATCTTCAACACCAAAGTCTGGAATTTTTCTCCTGTCAAAATAATTTCATATTTTCTCAACGTGTCATGTTCCATCATCACGAACACAAAACTCCACCAGATTCGAAAAACTGGAGCTCTGATACCACTTGTTGTGCGCAGCGGAAGCGGATTGCACTCTGGCGGTTGATATGAAACCGTTGAGACAACAAGAGCAAAATATGAAATACAAAAATCCAAACGACACAAGGATTTATCCTGGTTCGGCCCGTGTGTAGCCTACATCCAGTTCGAAGACAGCGAGAAATTCCACTAGTATCCCAAAAGAGATTACAACCAAAGGAGATTAACCATCTCACTTATCCTAGGAATTACAGAGTTTAACTCTCACAACCCAAATCCCAAATACACCCAAGTCACTCACACACAGATACCTTAAAGAGAGAACAACACAACAAGGAGGAGCAACAACTCCTTTATCTCTCTCTCTCTCACATGGTGCAAATGGCACCTCAAATGGTGCGGCACAAAATGCCCACACTCTCTTCCATACGGCTTGCACCTCCTTTTGTAGCCCATTCATGCTTTCCAAAGCCAGCCAACCCATTCAATTAATCACCAAATGCCAACCTACGTGATGGCCAGCCAAAGAAGGAATAAATCCTTCATCATTGCACCATGTTTTGTCTCCCCACCAAAGACATCATCATTCATGCAATATCATTGACCACCAACTTGCAAACATTAAAGAAAGAAAGAATTAACTTTCTTTCTCAATTGGGACTTGCTTTCGGCTACCAAAATAGAAGTGCAAAAGCACTCTCCCAACACTCCATCACGTGAAGCTCACAACAACAAAGTAGGTGCCCATAACAAAACACATCACATGCCATCAAATTTGAGCCAATTCCAACAAAAAGTTCTTCAAGGTAAAACTCATGTACAAGATATCGTGCTAGGCTCATCTGGATACTTAGACCCTGAAAGTATTCAATCAATCACGTCGTCAGAAAAGAATGACGTCTATAGCTTTGGCGTTGTCCTAGTGGAGCTACTAACAAGCCAAAAGGCGTTTTGTAAAGAGAGGCCTGAGGCAGACAAACACCTTGCAAGCTTGTTTCTTCGCTCGGTGGAAGAGAGTCGCTTGGGTCATATTCTTGATGGTGAAATAATCAAGAGGGAAAATCTTGAGACAGCCGAAAAGGTTGCTGATCTGGCAAAACGCTGTTTAGGGTCACGAAACGAAAGGCCTTCCATGAAAGAAGTAGCCACGAAGCTTGAGGTGTTGCGATTTATGGAATGGCATTATTCAGCTTCTACGGGAATGGCTAAGTTGAATTTTTCTCAATCTCCCTAAAAAACCGACAACTTGCTTGGTTCACCTTCACAGGCTCAAGTTCTTGAGGTTAGACGTGGATTTGATGAATTTTTTGGTTCTTGTTGGATTTAACAGCTGCAGAGTTATACGACAGCAGTGCAGGGCCAAATCAAATCCAAATTAGTGTCGAAGCCTGATGATGATGGCCGATAATTGATTGGCTTGTTCCTAACGAAAACTATGTCAAATTACTATGTTTTGAATGTTTGGTCATAAATCTATGAGTCCGGATTTTGATTTTCTAGTGTTGATATTGTGCAATTATGTCAAAACCCATATCTTTTTAGACTTCCATTAATGAATGTGGGCGACTAGGAAACTATTGGTAGACGTCTTACGAATCCTAGGTACACAAAAGAAGACAAAGGGCAAATAAGATTGGAAACGTAATCTGCATTCATCGTCCTAGTTACATCATGTGACTAGAAATATACAAGAAATTTCATGTGCAACATGCAATTGTGGATTGACTAAATAATAATAATGGAGAATAGCATCATGTATGTTGATATCCGCATTGGAGGATGGAAGTTTTGCAATAGCGTTTAAAAGATCTTGCCAACTAGTTTTAGGTTAGAGTCTCAAGTTCTGATAATGTGATCCTTATAAGTCCTTACAAGGTTTCTTTGAGTATTTATACACTTGTTCTTAAGCTCTTAACGAACTTCTAAAACTGTTGCTTAACAGCCTAACCATCTAACAATATTAGAAACAAACTAACTAACTATACACGTTGGTCAGCAACTGAACTAACCACTGCCAAAGGTCACAACTAAGGCGGGGCTGCATAAAAAAATACACACATACATATATATATATATATATACACACACATGCCTTCACCAGATTTGTTTAATTGCAAACCATACCTGTCCTTGGAAAAGTAATCGTGCCATCACTCTTTCCTTGCCATTTCTTCAAGAACCTGGCACCAAGATCATCAAATACTAGCAATCAGACAACGAAAGTACGTATGTACATAAGTATGCATGTAGCCGCGGGTGGGAAAATAACATCTTGTTACTACACACATGCCTTTATTATATGCACACCTCACAACAACAACAACAACAACAACAGCAACAAATTAGTTGCACATACATAATAATACTAACCAATTCGATCACCAAGCTGAACCCTTGCCAAGTCTTCGGCCTTAAGAACCAGAACTTCAACTTCACCGATGGCCCAAAAACTAAAAGGAGAGGGGGGCAATTCGGCAGGAACGTTAGCTTCCGTACATTTAGATCGCATCCAATGTTGTATAAGTTCATCTCCACTGTGATTTGGACGTTCTCCTTCTCTGATGTAATGTTTCGAGCTCTCGTTTGCCACCGACACAACTCCACCGACGATGAAGAACATCATTTCCATTTGTTTCTCCTTCAGAATAATGTACTCATCTTTGTACGTTTTTTTGGTAAGATGGTCGCATATTTCTTTCAACACTTCCTCATCCATAGTCTCAAGGCTTTCCACCTAGGATATTATTGGAGACCATATTTATTTAAGGCAAAGGAGAAATTAGAATTATGATTAAAATATATAGGATATATTATAGGTCTGGTTCTCTTCATCCAGAGGAACTTACATTCTTTAGGATGGTCAACGATTCTCGAGGCTGATCAGAATCTGTAGGGAGGGCGGTTTCCGTGCTGAATTTCGACCTGAATTGATCAGAGACTACACTCTTCAAGTCGTCGGCTTTGAGAGCAAGGATTTCGACAGAACCACCGAGCACGCCGCATAGCGCAGAACCAGGTGATAAAGGTAGTTTGGCAGGAAAGGGCTTGTGTGATACCCAAGTTGTAACCCAATGTACAAGTTCTTCTCCGTAGAAACTTCCTATTTCACAGGTTTTTTTAACGTTCGCGTCCACAGCACTATCGCTTTCAATTGATACAACTCCTCGCATGACGAAGAACATCATTTTAAGTGGTTTTTTCTCTTGAAGAATATGGCGCTTGGCAACATTGAAGTTCATGGGCTTAAGGCACTTGGATATTGCTTCCAACACTTGTTCCTCCATTTGTTGAAAGATTTCCACCTAAAATTATATAGATGTGACATTGTCAGTTAAGAAAAATATAAAGCATCTTCTAAAAGTTAGTACTGGCTTGCTAGGATGATATATAATGGTTTTAATTGGATGTGTCTTCTTCATTAAGTTCTAATTACTTTGCTTGATATATATATATATATAGTACTGCAGATGGAGCAACTTACTTTCTTTAGCCAAGTCAACCGGACATCTGAGGGAGAGGCAAAATTGCGGAAATGCGACATGAACCTAGAGACTACACTCTTCAAGCTCTTGGCCTTCAGTATGAGGACTTCAGCATCATCTGAGACTACTTTAACAGTGCAGGTCGACAAGGGTAATATGTTAGGAAAAGACTCATCCAGTACCCACTCAAGAAGTTCTTCTCCAATAAAATTTGCTTCGGGAGGGTTCTCATTTTTTGTTACCTCTCCCCTCGTAACGAAGAACATCATACTAATTGGTTGGTTCTCTCGAACAATATAGTCGTCGCGTTTATAGCTAACCGAAGAAAGATGATGAGACATTGCTTTCAATACTTGTTTATCCTTAGTTTCAAGTTTTGGCACCTAGGATTTGACACATTATTAATTTCTCAAACATAAAGAGAACATTATATAAATCAAATAAGTAACACATTGTATATACGTCTTCTAAATAGAGAGGAGCTTACTTTCTGAAGAATAGTTACCACCATGCGCAACTCGTTGATAGACCGCCTGGAACTAAAGCCCAAGGTCGCCATGTCTGTGGCAGAGAGAACAAGGGCTTGAACATCATCAATGGCCCGAACAGACTCGTTTATGGGTTTTGCATCACCAGAGGAAGTCCACAACGGCGAAACTAGAAGTTCCTCTCCATAAAGATATCCTGCGCCTAATTGCAACTGAGAATTTGCCTTTTCAATAGTTACACGTCCGTCCACGATGAAAAACATCATTTCAAGTGTTTGATCCTTCTTAATAATGATTTGTTCAGGAGTATACTTCTTGGGCTTAAGCTTCTCAGAGATTTCTCTCAAAACTCCTTCGTCCAAAAACATCATTTCAAGTGTTTGATCCTTCTTAATAATGATTTGTTCAGGAGTATACTTCTTGGGCTTAAGCTTCTCAGAGATTTCTCTCAAAACTCCTTCGTCCATGTCTTTAATTAGTGGCACCTAGAAATAGATACAATATTTTAGAAAAATAATCAGCAATTAAAAATCTAATATATATATGGGGACACACATTTTTAAACACATCAAACACACATTTTTAACATTAGTACATAATGGAAATAACAAAAATATATTATAGAAAAAACTATTAATATATTGGAAATACAAATGATCTATGAATGTAGGCTTAGAATATACTTCTTGGGCTTAAGCTTCTCAGAGATTTCTCTCAAAACTCCTTCGTCCATGTCTTTAATTAGTGGCACCTAGAAATAGATACAATATTTTAGAAAAATAATCAGCAATTAAAAATCTAATATATATATGGGGACACACATTTTTAAACACATCAAACACACATTTTTAACATTAGTACATAATGGAAATAACAAAAATATATTATAGAAAAAACTATTAATATATTGGAAATACAAATGATCTATGAATGTAGGCTTAGAATATAGATGGTTCGGATCGTTGAAAACAAATATGCAGGCATATATATATATATATATATATATATATATATTGTATAAACTAGCTTCGGAACCTACCTTCTGCAGCCTTCTGAACGGGGTGCAACTTTTGATATATTTGGGGGTAAGAACAGAGAGGATTTCCTGAACCACATCAATATCCCAGTTTTCTTCAAGTTCTTGTCGTACCTTCTCCATGATCTCCGGCATATTATGCAGGGGGATGCCATTTTTAGATAACCATGATTCTACTTCTTGGCCCTTTACTTTCATCTTCGTTTCAATTTTCATCTTGCGTCTATGCGACTCTAACCTTTCAGTATCTAACTGCACATAGGTCTATTTCACAACAAGAGGTTCAGTTCATTGATTCTAATTTATATATACACATTGACCCAAAAAAAAAGACACATAAATATATATAGATGGGTACTCAAATGAGAAAAATAAATAAACATATATCAAGATCGCTGTAAGCTTAAGGATAACTTTTTATATACAGATATTCAGCGCACCAACCTGCAAATTTCCAATGAGATATACAAATAGTAGCAAGCCGATTATAGATATAAAGGCCACAAAGAGGATTTCCCATGTATTGAAACTCGGCTGGAGATTTGAAGCAAGAGAACTGCAAAAATGAAATGGATCACAATACATAAGATATACAAATCAAAAGTTATAAAGATACAAGAATTTTATATTGAGAGCTTGTCTAAGATTTTTAAATGAGGTTCTATCTTTTGACTGTTTGATCAAACTAACCAATTTGATCTAACGGCTAACCAATTTTCCCTCGTTATAGAATGACTATAATATGTTCAATATAAGGAAATCTAAGACCATTTCTCTAGTTCCGGACCCAGCATTTTGTCCATGTAGGGCATATGAATTACAACCATCCTAGAAAGAAAGAAAAAAGTTAATTGTATTCATCTTTACATGGAACACATTATGATTATGTACTTATTAATAACTTTCTTTGGGTAATTAATTAAAATACTATGCAAAGAGTACTTTTTTCGACAAAGATACTTTATTACAATCAAGTAGAGAGAACCACTAGCACTTCAAAGGCTAGTTGATTACTATTTGCTTTTTTTTAAAAAAAAAAATTAACAAAATCCTCTAGATTGCAAATTTAGATTTATATTTATTTGTAATTATAACTCAATCTGTAAGATCAAAGGGTCTCACATGTACAAACCTCAAATTTCGCAGGCCCCAACAAAAACTGTTCAAATACTTCAGGGGATAGTTTGTTGACCACAAAACACCTGACTGAAGAATATTTAGATATATACCAAAATCAAAGAGAGCTGGATTTTGTGGATTTATAGGGCATAAATCATTTAGAACCGTAATATTTCTCAGTGTATGGTGATCATGACAGTCAAAAGTACTAGTGCCACATCCATTTTCATATTGACATGCGTGTTCCAACAACTTATTAGTCGCTGCACAGCAAAAAAGTATTAAAAAGTTCCAAGTACCTAAGAAACCAACAAGCTAGTTAGAATGAACTTTTGAGAAAATTTTAAATGATGCTAATAAGTTTTCATGAAAATAAAATTTCAAATTTGTTAAAAAAAATTGATGCTGACAAATTTTGTGAGGATTCGCCTCACAAGATTGGTTCTCAGAGAAGTTATTAGGATCGTTTGTGTTTGCAAGTTGTTGATGCCAAATTTCATAACACTGTCAAAAAGTGTGTAAGAAATAAAGCTCAAAATATATGAGGAGGTAATTGGACTCAGATGGCTAAAGCTAAAAGCACCTTGCCTGCGTTTGAAGAGGCTATACAAAAGGCAATGAAGGCCGACCAGGACCAAAAGAGGTATACTATACACGACCGAGCCTAGTGCGCCTATAGCCCAAGAACCTCTCTTCAGAAACCCACTTAAGGATCACAGAATACTCTATTGACGCATGCTTTCACAAAAATGGTGAGACACATTAGACTACTCCGAAGATATCACGTCTTAGGCGAGTCCAACATCGAAAGATAACCAAAGTAAGACCCAGCTTTCCTTGTATGAAAGAGTACTTTTCACCTGAAAATGTAATATGAACTTCCTCTAGAGACTTGAGAACAGTACGATTACCCTCATTTGATGGAAAAAAACTAACTTAAGAATTAAAGGGTGCTTGGTGGCTCCACCACCACCTCTTTAGTGACCATTTCCTGTTTCCTTTCAGGAGCAAGTTGAAGCTATCTTACTTGGCCACTCCAAGTAAGGCCAAGAAAGCATACAGAAGTACAGAACCCATCTAAGTTCATTTCTTGAAGAAGAGTTGACTTGATCTGACTCGTCCTCTTGGTTGAGCAAAAGTCATGCATCAACACAAGTATAATTTGATACAAAGCATATATGCACCTTCTATTGTTGTTGTTGTTGTTACAATGTTCCCTCAAATAAAAACTTAAGAAATAAATGGTTTGTTGAATTAAAATTCGTAGTGGACCCCTTAATGCATCACTCAAAATAAAGTTATTTAAGATATCATGCAATGCTAGTTCAATATTTATTTAAATTTAAGGACTTTGTTTGACTCCTTCCCAACAAGACATTACTATCAAACAACATATAAGCAAAAATAATTTATAAAAATATACAAAAAGAAATTTTGTTTGCATACATGTCAAATTGTGATTAGCGGGAAAATAAAAGTTCTTACTTGCATGGAAAAGAGACAAGACGGTAGTTTTCGGGCCATTGGTGAAGTTGAAATTTAGATCGCGCGATCTAAATATACCGTCTTTTCTGCCGAGTTGCCCTTATCTCGTTTTAGTTTTCGGGCCATTGGTGAAGTTGAAGTTCTGGTTCTTATGGCCAACGACTTGGCTAAGGTTCAGCCTCCTCGAAGTGCAACTATAATCGATTGTTCTATTATTCAAGTTTATTAGCAATTTTGTTTTGGGCTTTGTAACTGTTAGAATGTCATGTGCTCTCTGCACATAAAATCCTTCCCTATCCAAATGCACCGCATATCTCCTTCCGGTTTAAGAACTTTGCCCTTTGGCTCGTTCCTCAACTTGGTGTTACTCATTTATTTATTTATTTTCTTTTTATGCAAATGATATTATTAAAAAAAAAAAGAAAAAGGATTCGAATACAAAATTCAAGTGCAAGACAGTAGATAAAGCAGAACACAGAAACCCTGTGAGCTCAGTAGTAGGTAAAGCAGAACACAGAACCCATGTGAGCATGGCAGAGACAAGGTTTCCTTAAAATAGGATAAGGCAAGGCAAAAGTAAAGTAAGGGCAAATAAAGGCAAAGCAAAGGCAAAGGGCATGACCACGTCAACAACGACGACAATGACTACATCAACTGAAAGCGAAGCAAGCAAAGGCAACGTTAACAAAGGTAATAGCGACAACAGCAGAAAACGACAACGACAAATTCTAACATATCAACTTTAGCTCATTCACGCAAACATAAGTTCTCTTCAATCCTCCTCTCAGGCAATATCTCCATGAGAAAGAGAAACATATCTTTTTCACTCCCCTCTTCCTTCTTTTCTGAAGAGGAGAGGAGGAGAGCACTTCAATTGCAAAGAGAATGCAAGCACAGGTCACAAGAGAACCTGGCTCTGATACCAAGTCAAACAAAGTAGGGCAAATATTCAGGTATGCTCATATTATTATTATTCTTCTCAAATATGGAGGTATTTATATAAATACAAAGATGTGTTAATCCTAAATAAAATATGAAATGTATCTAAATTACAATAGGAAATAAATCTCATTTATAATAGGATTAAATAAATGGTAAGTAACCAAAATTCTAACTAAATAAAAAACCAAAATTCTAACTAAATAAAAAACCAAAATCCTAACTAAATAAGGACTTCCCAACAGCAAACCCCTTCTAAATCTCAGATTTTCTACAACTGAAGTCAAGTTATAATAAAAATGGTAGATATATAATGTCGAAGCTGTTTGGTCCAGAATGGGTGGCCACGTGGCCCATTTGTGTGGCCTGTTTTCTGCCACGTTTTGAATCTTATTGAATGCACTGGATAGACCTTCTTCTTCTTCTTCTTTTTTTTGGCAGCAAGTGAGTGAGCACTTGTCATAATAAATGTATTAGTTGTGGAATTATTGCAGGTGTGAAAGAAGGGAAAATGAATTTCCATAGATAAGGTGGACCTTTTAAGCAGTAATGATATGATATGTATGTCCTTCATAATGACTCTTAGTGGAAGACACTACAAATTGTACTCAACGATCTCAATCGTCTAGTTTTGAAGTCTTTAATCATATATCCTTTTCACAACAAATTAGATAAATTAAAAATCATTTATATATCTAGTTGCGAACAGCAAAATAAATAAATATAGTATTGTAAAAAAACACTAAGGGGGTGTATCTAATTCAACAAAATAGATAAAGACTTTTTGTAATTGAGTTATTTTCATAGAGTTGACAAATTCTTAAATACTCTCAAAGAGTTCATAAAAGTCACTAGTAAATTGACAAGCCTTTTGATATTAACAATTAGCGTTAAAAGTATGCAAAAGTCATTTATTTAATAAGATTTTTAAAAGAAATTAACTTTTTGGATATCACCAAATTTTTAAAGACTTTAAAAAAATCACAATTCGATACCACAAAACTTTTAAATACTTTTAAGAGCATCCTGAATGGGCTCCCTAAACCACCTCATTAGATAATTTTTAGGGAGGAATTGAAAAAAAACAACTCCAACCATGCTCCATATCCACCTCCTAAAATAATGAGACTTCTAGGAACTCTTAAATATGGGAAGAGATAAAGAACTCTTAGTAGCTCCCTATAATTTAATACTATTTTATTTCATGAGTATTTTAAACCTTTAATTAATGTTTACTATTTTTTATATTATTATAGAGATAACCAAATAAAAAAGAGTTATAGCATTTATGACTCCCTAAATCAGAGAGTATGATTGGAGTTCAAATTTTATAGAGAGCTCCTATGATAGCTTTTATATGTTTTTAACTAAATTTTAAGTAATAAATAGAAAGCATGGTTGTAGATGCTTTAACTACTTTTTAAAAGTCACAATTGAATGCCACTAAACTTTTAATTACTTTTTTTTTTTTTTAAAGTATTATTTAAAAAGTCACAGTTGAATATCTCCAATCTTTTTAACTTTATGAAAGTCTTTAAAAGTTAAAATTGAATACAACCTCTAAAATAATTGAGTGGTCAATAATTTCAAATTCGAGTAATTTTTTAGGTAGAGTGATGTTTGAAGAAATACATACAAAATAGACAATTTGAATCATGGAAAAACAATGTAGATTGCCCCCACATTATACTAACGCAAAACAATGAGATTGGGAAAAAAATAAAAAATTACACTGTTAGTTATCAACTATGACGTATGAATCGCATAAAATATAAAATAAAAAAAAACTATGACGTATTACTGCCATGTGAACAATATTTGCCGTATGAGTAGATACGTGACTTATTAGGGTTGACATTTGATCAAACCTTGTTCCCACGTTCTATTTTTGATACTCTTCCTTCCATCCTTCCTACTAGTGTAGTGACCAAAAAAATTAATGACTCTGAAAAAAAACAATAATTAACCTCATGTGTAACATGCAAATTGCTATTTAATTAAGGGAGTTGATTTTCTCACTCCTCTTTTGTTTACTTTCACTCTCTTTGTTGGAAATTGTATGTCTCTACTCCTCTTTTGTCCACTTAAAAAAGTATTTAAAAAAACAAAAAAGTGTTAAAGCATCTCCAACAGTCTTTTCAACAGCTATGAAATTCTAAAATAGGTGAGCCACATAAGAAAAACTTTCTCCAACAGCCTCTTCAACCTCAGTCTTCAAAGCTACAACCTCTTCAACCTTAGTCTTCAAAGCTGCAACCTATTTCTCCCTTTTTAAGACTGGTAAGTTGACTTAGGTTCTTCAAACATTTCAAATTTGGGAGATCCCCACAACATCGAAACCATCCTTCTTCTCCCAAATTTGAAATTCCCTCAATCTAACATTCTTCTCCCAAATTCCCTCTTTTCCTAACCTGATTAACCATTCTTCTCCCTTGTTAAGAGATTGAAAAGAAGTGGGGGCCACATCAGCTAACAGAACTTCTCTCAAATCTAAAGGAATAGCTAACGTGAGACACTTATTGAAAGTATATGTGGTATATTGAGACATTTCAAAGAACATGTGATAATCTGAGATTATTTTAAAAGCACATGAGGCATATTCATAAATAAGCCTAAATTATAACTATTATCAGCCTTTTGGCCTTGGATATTCTTTTTAATGTTTAATATGATTAGATTCAATCAGGGTCGTCGGATTGGAAATAGCCACCGCGCGCAGTGCTCTATCAATTTTGGGCCCCTTGTATATAAGGGTTTGGGAGTAATTTCGGGCCATAGATGTCTAATTTTGGATTTGAGACTCTCCCCCTGAAAAGAGTCTTATACAACTAGTGCGCCCAATTATCTTACATATTTGCTCTACTTCAGGACTGCTTTCTGATTTCGGATCTACAAACAAGTTGTCATCTAAACCTTTCAACAATTATTTTGGTTAAATGAACCTTTCAACATTTATTTGCACAACAATGTGATGTACGTGTAGAAAAGCTACTTGGATTTCTTTCAAATTAATTAAATATAAAAATTTAGAACATGTTTTGGTGAACAACTTGACTATACAACTATAAAAGGTTATTTGTATATAGGGTTAATTTTAGTTTAGCACCTTGTAATTTTTAACCTTTCCGACTAAGAAAAAAAAAAAAGAAGAATTTTTGCTATTTCAGGTGAGGTGTCCTTGGTTATACATCTAGTGCAAGGTATGTAAATTAGAGATTAAAAAGGTTAGTTGCGGAATTAATGCATGTATGAATGAGAAAATGATTTTCCATGGATAAAGTCTTCACGGTTGGCCCTTCTTAATAATGACACCTTGTGGGTTGATTGCAAATTTTATTTGAACGATATCAATTGTTTATTATTCAAACTTTTAATCAGAGATCACTTTTATATATAAAAAAAATAGATAAATTAAAAATCATTAAGATATTTAGTTGTAAACAACAAAATAGACGAATATTGTGCTTTAAGAAAACACTAAAATGATAACTATATAATGAAGTGGTCAAATAATTTGAGTGCTGCTAAATGAATCTTAAAATTAATTGAGTACACCATACTACCAAATTATTTATTGAATTACTAATTTACCCTAATATAATAACAAAAAAGATATATTGAATTGTGAAACAAATATAATTTTAATAAGTACATTTTAATCACTATATTCAACCAGTAATCAAGTGTAGAGAAGTTTTCGTATTGCTTTATCACTTTATTCAATTTATTTCCATTTGTGAATATATAATTTTTCCCTTGGGTTAGGGCACACTGGTCACTTTTTGTTCAGGAATGATTTTGAGGAATTGAGTGGTACCGTTGATAGTACGAGTTCTTAGACATGCAACACGCCCAATTCTAAGTTGTAACAAAGGAGAAAGGGTACATATTGTGATATAGCAAAAAGGTTCATAATAACCATCCTTATTGTATTCATAGATCTCAAATCCCTCGTTTTCAAAAAGAAAAATGAGAATGGCTACCTGGATAACATATATTAATAATACCAACAGTTAAGATCTAATTATCACGAGTAAATCTACGAATCAATATAATAAAGACATTACCTTTAGGTTTTTATAATCATTTAGGGCCCCAAGATTTGAATAAATTTGTACATTTTTCAATATTGAGAAGAGAAGTACGACTTAGAACATCAATTTGATTTGAACCTTCTTAATTTTATATTGCCTAATATAGTTTGTAGCCACTATATATATATGGAGCAATTATCTCATGTTCTTATAATGAAATTAACATCCTAACAAGAGAACATCTGTCTTGCACGTAAACAAATAGAGAGATAGAAAAACAATTAATCAACTCCAACAAGGGCTTCATTTACCTGTGGAAGGGGAAAAATATATAATATGTCAATGAAGATAAAGTTGTTATACGAAGACTTCCATAAAAAACTTAATTTCAATTGGCGCCTGCGACGGAAGTCATCGATCAAACCAATAGTTCTCAAATGATCCATGAATTTGAATAATAATATCCACTATGTAGAAAAGATCTGTAAGTGATCTTAAAATAAGAGTGGCTATGTTCAAGTTTGTCCAACAGCAGGCACTTCAAAGGAACGTAGAGGAACAATGGATCCACTAGAACAGCAAACAAACATGATACTACAAATATCTTCTTCCAGTTTTGAAGGAAAGACTCCTGAGGATCACGAGTTTCATCTCTGGTCCATATGCTACTGTTAATGTGCAAAATGGTAAACTGATTAGTATGTAATTCCTTTGTTTAGTGTTATACTTAGCTCATAGGCTAAGCTGTTTAGAATAGTCAAACGGTTTCTTAAGTCTTATAGGACTAGACTGGACAGGTGTCTTAATCCTACTGATAGTGTAGTTGGATGGTTGAGATTGAAGCTAGGAATTGTCTAGCTCTCTCTCTCCTCTAACGACAATTTGAGCTATATGAGCTGTGAGCGACATTGTGCCTCATACTCCACGAAATACACAAGTTTTACAGAGCATATTGTTTCCTCACTCTCTCTTCTTCAATGTACCCATTCCTCCATTTTTCTCATAAGCTTATTAAACACTAACATGGCCTCAAAGCCAGGTTCGATCTGAATATTTCTGGGCGTCGGGATTGTTAGGGTGAGCTCGGATTCACAAGCAAAGGCTTATTGCAGTGATTCAAGCTTCCATCGGTGATCGAGTCTAACATTGCTGGATCTGGAGGAAGGGAACTCAGGGCACCAATTTTTAATGGTGAAAATTTTGATTTCTGGCAAATCAAAATGAAAACCATCTTTCGTTCGCAAGAGCTGTGGGATCTTGTGGAGAATGGGTACAAAGCTCCGACGAAGGAGGCGGAGGAGCTCACGGAGGCAGAGAGGAAGCTGATGCGTGAGAACTTGGTGAAGGACGCTAGAGCTCTGGGTATTATCCAAGAGGCTATATCAGATCAAATTTTTCCAAGAATAGCAACTCAGGAAACTGCAAAGGCTGCGTGGAATATTCTGAAACAATAATTTGTGGGTGATAAGCAGGTAAGATCCGTGAAACTTCAGGGTCTTAGGCGTGATTTTGAATATACTCGGATGAGTGATAATGAATCTTTGTCTGGATATATTGCTAAGTTGTTTGATTTGATCAACCAAATGAAGAGCTATGGTGAGGATCTGAGCAATCAACGAAATTGTTCAGAAACTACTTATTAGTCTGCCTAAGTCCTATGATAGTATTGCAGCTGTGATAGAGAATACAAAAGATTTAGATATTATTGATGCTCAGGATGTTGTTGCTATTTTAAAAGGATATGAGCAGAGGCTTGATAGGCATGGTGACAATAATGCAGAGAAAGCATTTGCTAGCTTCAACGTTGGATCAAAGGCAGCACAGTCTAATGGTCACACCAGTAAGTCTCAGAAGAATGCCAAACCACACGGGCAACAATAGGGCAACAAGGGTGATGGAGGTAATAAGCCTAATTCCTCTGTGAAAAATGAGACAGACAACACTAGAAATAAATGCAAATTCTGTGATAAATTGCACTATGGAGAGTGTTGGCTTAAGAATAAGGTCAAGTGTCACAAGTGTAACAAAATTGGGCATATTGCAAAATATTGTCATACAAACAAGGCTGTGCAGCATGTGAACTTTGCTAATGAAGTTGAAGAAACTGGAAATTTATTTTATGCTAATCACTCTGGACAGGACAGAATAAGAATAGGTGATGAGTGGTATATTGACAATGGTTGTAGCAACCACATGACATCAAGGTCTGATTTACTTGTGGATATTGATAGAAGGGTGAAGGCTAAAGTTCAGGTCGGCACTGGTGCTTTGGTTGATGTGGCAGGAAAAGGAACTTTGGTTATTAGTACAATGAAAGGAAGAAAGTGTATCAAGGAAGTCATGCTAGTACCTGGTCTTGCAGAGAATCTGCTCAGTGTAGGGCAGATGACTGAGCACGGCTATTTTCTTGTATTTGGAGATCACAAGGTTGACATCTTCAATGATAGTTCCTTAAGTAACATGGTGGTAAGTGTAAAGCAAAAGGGGAACATGTGTTTTCCTTTAACTTTCAACACAATCAAGGAGGTTGCCTTGAAAACAAATGTGCAAGAATGCTCCAAGATATGGCACAAAATATTTGGGCACATAAACTTTCGAAGTCTCAAGCTGCTGCAGAGCCAAGCAATGGTATTGGGGCTGCCTGAAATCCAAAATGGTGAAGTGGTGTGCCAAGGTTGTGTATTGGGGAAGGGTCACAGGGAGCCATTCCCTAAGGAATCAAAGTGGAGAGCCAAGGAGCCATTAGAATTGATTCATTCAGACTTGTGTGGTCCAATGCAAACAGCAAGCCTAGGTGGAAATAAATATTTTATCACATTCATAGATGATTATTCAAGGACGTGCTGGGTTTATTTTCTGAGAAACAAGTCCGAGACATTTCATGTGTTCAAGAAATTCAAAGTAATGGTGGAGCTTCAATCTGGATACCATGTGAAGAGGTTGTGGACCGAATCGGGGAGGAGAGTTCATCTCAACTGATTTTCTTCAGTTTTGTGAAAATCTGGTGTTGGCACTAAAACTGAATAGATAGAGATGAGTGCAACTTACAAGTGATGTGGACGATCTAGAGATCGATTAAGTGCTAGGCGCGGATTCTTCCTGTCCTTGGATGCTAATCCTAAATAGGAGGAAGCTAAGATTCGTAAGGTCTATGGAACGTGTGGAACCAGCCTAAGACCCTTCGATGCCAAAGTAAATTTGTTTTCTAAGAGCTTTTGCTGTTGACAATATATTTAGCATAAAAGTCGAGCTGAAAAGTCTTACCCTTGTATTGTAGTGAAGGAGCCTATTTATAGAGGGAATTTGGTATGCTCTTAGTACTTAATTTCGATGTGGGACTCGTGGGAGGGCCCTATGAGGTTGACACAAGTCTTTAGATATTTCGGGCGGGCCCTTCGAGGTTGATTCTCCAGAATCGGGATCAGGGGTACCGATTCTGGATTTTGCTTAGGTGGCATCGACCGTTCGCTTCTTTGAAGCCATATCATCGGTAGCCAATACCGATTGTTATGAGCCTTGGGCAATTGGGGAGTCTCATTAATCTACGTGTCACTGAATGAGCGGAGGGTCAGATATGGTACAAACATCTGGGAATAGAGAGGCGGCTCACAGGTAGCTTATTCTCCACAGCATAATGGCGTTGCGGAGATGAAAAATAGAACCATTATAGAAATGGCAAAGTGCATGATTCATGACAAGGAGCTTCCCTACACGTTTTGGTGTGAGGCAGTGAATACCTCTGTGTATCTACTTAATAGAAGTCCAACTGGAGCTTTGGAGAATCCTGCACATTTTGAGAAGTTTAGTGGGAGAAAGCCTGGAGTTAAACATCTCAAGGTTTTTGGCTCGGTGTGTTACTCACTTATCCCTGGAAAGTTAAGGCATAAGCTAGAAGCAACAAGTGCCATAGGAGTTTTTATTGGATATGGTACATGTGAGAAGGGATCCAGAATATTGAATCCTGCAACTCAGAAGGTTTTGCTCTCAAGGGATGTGGTTTTGATGAACATGGCAAAAGGGACTGGGAGCAGCACAGAGTGAAAGAAATCTGCATCCCACTTCCTGCGAATGAAATGTCAATATGAGAACAACTGAAACAAAAGAAGAACCTGTTTTCCAAGAACCTGAAATAGAAGAAGAACCTGCAGATGATCCCTCGGTTGATGACACACCTTTGAGGTACAGAAATCTGAGTGAGATCTATGCAAGTTGCCATTCATGCATAGTGGAGCTTGAGAACTTTGATGAAGCTGCACAGGATGAAGCTTGGAAGAAGGCAATGGAAAATGAGATGAACATGATTGAGAAGAATCAGACGTGGGAATTGGTAAATAGACCCTTCAACAAACCTATAATTGGAGTAAAATGGGTGTACAAGACCAAGTTGAACTTGGATGGTTCGGTTCAAAAGCATAAAGCCAGACTAGTTGCAAAGGGCTATGCACAAAAGCCCGGAATAGACTATAATGAAACCTTTGCATAGTGGCAAGGTTGGATACTATACGAACTCTCATTGCCTTGGCTGCAAAGAACAGTTGGAAAATGTATCAATTAGATGTGAAATCAGCTTTTCTGAATGGAGTGCTTCAAGAGGAGGTGTATGTAGAGCAGCCCGATGGTTTCATTGTACAAGGAGAAAAGGATAAAGTGTATAAATTGCACAAAGCCTTGTATGGCTTGAAACAGGCTCCTAGAGCCTGGTATGGAGAGATAGACTCCTATCTCGTGCAATGTGGTTTTAAAAGGAGCACAATTGAGGCAACATTATATGTTAAAGGCAGGGGAACCTCTGGATTTGGTCATAGTATCTATCTATGTGGATGATATAGTTTATACAGGGAATTCTCAAGAGCTAATGCAGGATTTCAAGACTGATATGATGCAGAGGTATGAGATGACATATTTGGGTTTGCTACATCACTTTCTAGGAATGGGAATTATCCAAAGTGAAGACTACATTTTCATACACTAGAAAAAATATGCTTCCACACTTTTGAAAAGGTTTGGTCTCCAGGATTGTAAACTGATTGGTATTCCTCTTGTACCAGCTGATAAATTGAAGAGAGATGACGAAAGTGGAGCTGCAAATGAAGCTGAATACAGAAAACTAGTGGGAAGTCTACTCTATCTCACTGCAACTAGACCAGATATAATGTATGATGCATGTTTGTTGGCTAGATTTATGCATTCCCCCACAAATAAACATTATGGAACTGCCAAGAGGGTACTAAGATATGTTCAGGGTACACTTGACTTTGGTTTGGAATATAAGAAATGAGAAGGATCGGTTTTGGTAGGCTTCTCTGACAATGACTGGTCTGAGATCAGAAGATGATATGAAGAGTACATCGGGATATGCCTTTACATTCGGTAGTGGAGTATTCTCTTGGGCATCTGTGAAGCAACAATGTGTTGCTCTATCCACAGCTGAAGCAGAATATGTGAGTGCATTAGAGGCAACTGCACAAGCTACTTGGTTAAGGTTTGTGTTAGAAGATTTTGGTGAAATGCAGAGACTGTGGCAACACCCCTAACTGTGATAACACCTCAGCCATTGCTATCACCAAGAATCTGATCTTTCATCAGAAAACCAAACACATAAACCGGAGGTATCACTACATCAAAGAAGCTCGAACAACAGGGTGTAATCGACTTGATTCATTGTCCTACAAAGGAGCAAGTAGCTGACATCTTCACTAAGGCTTTGGCAAGAGAACAATTCTCTTATCTCAGAGAATTGCTTGGGGTGAAATCAGTTCACAATTTGAAGGGGAGTGTTAATGTGCAAAATGGTAAACTGATTTAGTATGTAATTGCTTTGTTTAGTGTTATACTTAGCTCATAGGCTAAGCTGTTTATAATAGTCAAACGGTTTCTTAAGTCTTATAGGACTTGACTGGACAGGTGTCTTAATCCTACTGATAGTGTAGTTGGATGGTTGAGATTGAAGCTAGGAATTGTCTAGCTCTCTCTCTCCTCTAACGACAATTTGAGCTATATGAGCTGTGAGTGACATTGTGCCTCATACTCCACGAAATACACAAGTTTTACAGAGCATATTGTTTCCTCACTCTCTTCTTCAATATACCCATTCCTCCATTTTTCTCATAAGCTTATTAAACACTAACAGCTATTTGGTCCATGTTCATCGTTCGTGGCAGATTTTTCCACGGTGGCCTCTGAATTTGAATCAGGATTACTGGATTAAACACAAACATACGTCAATTTGCGCCCATTAGATAGAAGAAACAATTAAGGACCCATTGTATCATTATAAGATTTTTCGTCACAAGCATGTAAAAATTTACCACTACAGTTTGTCTCACAAGTCGTGGTGTGTTTGATACAACATTTTTTTTTAAAGGGAAAAGAAGAAAATAAAATGGTGATAAAGTCAAAGAAACTAACCTTAACACACCAACAAAAAACTAAAGCTAACCTTTTAACCTTCTCTTTCGAGTTCTCTTCTGTAAGTGAAGTTGCTTCAGCTTTCTCTTCCGTGATGAATAAAGCTACCTCGGACTTAGCCCTCAAACTTTTTTTTTTTGTGGTTTTTTTGTTGCAGTGCTGATATCTTGCTCGAAATCTGGAATCTTAAGATCTGCAAGCGAAGTTATAAGAATGGTGGATACATAGAGATGCAGAATTCCATATTTTATAAAGTTGAAATAAAATAAGATTTCGTTCTGGCAAGTTGTTTGAATTCATAAATTGCAGTAGTCGTCATAAAAAAGAATTTTCAATATACTATTGATTGACAATAAGAAAAACATAAGTGAGTGACTTAGTCTTGACAATTGATCTAGTCACTGTCCCCAAGTCTTTTTCTAATAATTTACTTCTTCTCACCAACAAAAGCAAATTTAGTTTATTAATTACCTAAACTCCTTACACTAGCGGGTACAATAATTGTGCCCCCTCACCAAGTTTTTATAAAAATTGACATTTAAATTAATTTTTTGTTATTTTGGAAATTTAGGTGAAGTTTTGTTATTTTTGAAATTTTTTATAAAAACTGACATTTAAAAAATAAAAAATAAAACTCTAAAAACACCACAAATGAAAGCTATAAAAATATTGGGAAAACATAGCTATAAAATTTAAAAAATTTTAAAAGATTCCGAGCATATATAATTTTTGCTGGCTGCTAATTGACTAACACCTAATTACAAATGACTCCGAAAAAATAATAATAAACCTCATGTGTAACATGCAAATTGCTATTTGATTATGACTTACATATCTGCGATTACGATTGCATTTGACAATTCAAACAAACTTCTAGACGTCCATATCTTGAGAACAATTTTACAAAATTATTTTAGAAATTTGTTTAGCTCCGTTTACACATGCAATTTACTATGTATGTATATATATAGTCAACATACAAAACAGAAAGGAATCACTATTTGATTTAAGGATCAATATTATGTTGTGAATATTAGGGGAAAACTTCTCAGTAATGGGATCTGAACACAATTGCCGTTTGAAGATCTCTACATGATTGCATAGACCTTGAAATGATTTGCATTTTATAGAATCAAGAAGTACCGCCGCCAACTTATTGTTGTGAATTGAGCACAAAACTCAACTCACCCTCCCCTAATGATCTTGTTGTTGATGGACTTTGTGACACACACAAGGATGGATGAATCACACACACACACACACACTTGAGAAACCAACCAAGCACAAAATGACACAAGTATTTTAGAGGTTCAGCAAATGCCTACATCCTCTTGGTGATCCCCTTGAGAAATTCACTTCATGAAAGAATAAGTTACAACTTTGGTTTTAAATAGAAAACCCCCTTAGAACTCTATTCTCTCCCCAAGCTCTCTTTTCTCTCGCACCCCTTGCTCAACACTTTGATACACTTGTGAACACTCTCACAACCCTTGGTGTTTCCCCCTTAGGTGTCTAGACACTCAAGACTACAACTCAGCTCTAACTTGAACTGATTGCTCTCTCTCACATTCTCCCTTGGTGAGATAACCTCCCTTTGCACACAATAGCTCCCAACTACTTGACAACTTTGAGATTAACCACACATTGCATTGTCTTGCTTCCTCTTCCCTCTTATACAAGCCTTTGGACTCCAAGATAAGGTATCATTATGTTCTGCACGTTCTTGCTTTAGTTATCCAACTTTAGACACCTGTTTTGGCAGCTCACAAAGCAAGTATACAATGGCTGCTAGCAGCCATCTTTCCCTTGAACTAAGAGAGTATTCACTCATTGAAGCAAGTCATCAATTTGCCAAAGTGTTTTCCCCAACTTTCCAGCTGGTTGCCACCTTCTAATATCTCAGAAGTGATCCATAAAATCCTTGCAAGTCGGTAGAAAGTGGTAGCACACCAAAGAGGACTTGAAAACGCGTAGGAAAAACAGCACAGCACGTCTGCGACCGGTCGCTGATACGTTTTGGACACCTTGAGGATACATTGCGACCGGTCGCGGATACCTTGCGACCGGTCGCTTCCTGCAATTTCTCCAGGACTTCGAATATGTGGAAAAACGACGGTCGTCCAAACCTTGCGACCGGTCTCTCACTCCTTCACTTGCATACTAAATGTGAGCCATTTTTCCAACACTTATAAGGCTATCTTTTCAGGTAAACAAAATACAGCAACTTGGTTCAACTTATCAAGCTAGCAAATGTATCATTCTTGCTTTCATTGAAACTTGAAACTGAACCCTAAGCCCACTACTTCTCCACACTTGCATTATCGTACTATTCGAATGGGTTTTGTTCAAGAACTGCAAAACGTAATTTTGTATATATACATGTTCAAGTTCCTAATAGTAATGCCAGGTTGAGGAATGACCATAATTTTCCCAATCCCAGGGCAAGTTCTTACACCGGAATTGACTAATTGACTAAAAATTACAGCGAATACAAGAAAAAGTAATTAATAAAATTTGATTAAAAGTTCATAATTGCAATTGCATTTGGCAATTAATTCAATCCGACTTGCAGACTTCGGTTTCTTAGGAGAAAGGTTTTACTACGAATTCGACGAGGCTGAACGCTTGCCAAGTCCTTGGCCATAAGAACCAGAACTTCAACTTTACCGATGGCCCTTAAACTTAAAGCAGAGATGGGCAACTCCTTAGGAAAAGCGGTATCTTTACATCGCACCCAATAATCTATAAGGTCATCTCCATTGTGATTTGAATGTTCTACTTCATTGCGGTATTCTGTCCAGTACTCGTTTGTCACCGCCACAACTCCCCTCACGATGAAGAACATCTTTTCCACTAACTCATTTAATCCAATAATGTACTCATCTTGATACTTTTCTGCCCTAAGATGATCACTTATTTCTTTCAACACTTGCTCATCCATATGCTTAAGCCTTTCCACCTAGATTAATTAGATACCATATTATTTGTTTAAGCAAAGAAGAGAGAATTAAGTATAAACAATATATATATATATATATATATATATATAGGAACTTACATTCTTTAGCATAGTCAACAGATCCCGAGTCAAAGGCTCCGATGGAGGGAGGGTGATCTGAGTCTCCCTTGTGAACAACTTGGACTTGAAATCAGAGACTACACTCTTCAAGTCGTCGGCTGTGAGAGCAAGGATTTTAACAGGACGGGAGCCGCGTAACGCAGAACCAGTTGCCAAAGGTAGTTTGGCAGGAAAGGAGCTATGTGATGCCCAAGTTGTAACCCAATGTACCAGTTCTTCTCCATAGAAACCTCCCATTTCACGGGTTTCTGACCCTTCTATGATGCTATCGCTTTCGATGGATACAACTCCCCGCACCACAAAGAACATCATTTCAAGTGGTTCCTTCTCTCGAATAATATAGGTGTTGACAGTACTGTAGGCCCTGGGCTTAAGAAGCTTGGAGATTGCTTCCAACACTTGTTTGTCCATTTTTTGAAAAAATTTCACCTAGAGTTAGATAGATATAATATTGTTAATTACTAAGAAAAGTATTTATAAAGCAAATCTAAAGTACGTATAGCTGTGAGGATGAAAATGGTTTTAAAGCAAATCTAAAAATATTGTTACTTGATATATAGAGTAGAGATGGAGAGCAACTTACTTTCTTTAGCCTAGTCAACCGGACAGAACTCAAAAGATCTAACTCAGAGGCGATCTTGCTGAAATGTGGCACGAAGTTATCATTAGAGGCAAATTTCTTCAAGACTTCTGGTTTAAGATAGAGGATTTCAGCATCGTTTGAGACTACTGTAGCCGTACAGGTGGACAAGGGTAGCATCTCTGGAAAAGACTTATCCAGTACCCACTCAACAAGTTCTTCTCCGAAAAAATTTCCTGCACGATCCTTCTCATTATTTTTTATCACCTCTCCCCTCGTGATGAAGAACATCATACTAAGCGGTCGGTTCTCTTGAATAATATCGACATCACGTCGATAGCGATCAGGTAGAAGAAGCGCAGACATTTCTTTCAATACTTGTTTATTCATAGTTTGAAGCTTTGGCACCTAGGGTTGGATGCATTTATTTAACAAACTTAATGAGAAAATTATATAAATCAAATAAGTAACATCATCATTGTATGGATATGTGGCAAGGGGTTTGTAGCTCATGTATTTACACATGCACCCGAGGTCCTATGTTCGATTTTCTCCTTCCTCAATATCACTTGTACAAAAAAAATTAATTGTATAGATATGTATTCCAGAGAGAGAGGAACTTACTTGTTGTAGCATAGCCACCTTGTCACAAGTCAAAAGCTCCCACTCAGAATCCGTTAGATGACTCATCTCCAACTTGTCGAACTCTGACCTGAATCTAGTGCCTATACTGGCCATGTCGCTGGCCGAGAGAACAAGGGCTTCAACATAACTGGCCCAAACAGACTCGGTTGCTATGGGTCTTGTCCCCTCATGGAAGGACGTCCATAAGGGCCAAACTAGGAGTTTCTCTCCGTATACATCTCCCGCATGTCTTCGCAACTCAGTAGAACATTCTTTCTTTTTAATGGTTACGCGTCCGTCCACGATGAAAAGCATCATTTCAAGTGGTTCACCCTCTCCAATAATGGTTTCATTAGTAAACTTCATGGGATTAAGATGCTTGGCGATTTCTATCAAAACTTGTTCGTTCATCTTTCGAAGTAATGGCACCTAGGTTTAGATAAAATATTTTAAGAATGGAACCAGCAATTAAAAATCTAATAATAACCTCGTATCATATATATGGGAGCTTATCCGATAAGAATTTGTGTTAAGAACTAGTTCACCTTAGACTTCTTAGTAAATTAATTTTTTTTATATGTACCATACATTCAATCTAATAACTGAAATTAGAAGTTATTAACTACAACGTTGTGAAAAATTAACTATAACTATACTAAAGCGATGAGTTTGCATGAACCCTACCTTCTTCAGCCTACTCAACGGCGTGCAACTTTTGATGTAGTTTTGAAGTTTCAAGGGAAGAATAGAGAAGATTTCTTTTTTTACATCAATATCGGAGTTTTCTTCAAGCTCTTGTCGTGCCCTTGCCATGACCTCCGACTTTTTACGCAGGGGGGTGCCATTTTCAGATAACCATTTTTCTACATCTGGGCCTACTTTTTCTGTCAACTTTTGTTCAAGTTTCATCTTGCGTCTGTGCGACTCTAATCTTTCAGTATCTAACAGCACATAGGTCTATTTCACAACAACAAGGTTCAGTTCATTAATTCTAATTTATTATATATATGCATATTTCCAGAGATACAGAAAAAGCCGGCCAACATATATACAAAGATGCGTACTCAAATGAGAAAAAAAAAAAAAAATCATGAGGAGATTTAAGCTTAAAGAAAACTTTTTATGTAAAGATTCACCGCACCAACCTGCAAATTCCCAATGAGAATTACGAATAGTAGCAAGCCGATTACAGATATAAAAGTCACAAAGAGGATTTCCCATGTATTGGTACTCGGCTGGAGATTTGAAGCAAGAGAACTGCAAAAATGAAATAGATTACCACGCATTAGAAAAAAAATTGTATTTTTAGTTACATTTGTAATTATAACTCATCCTGCAAGATCAAAGAGTGTCCTATGTACAAACCTCAAATTCCGCAGGCCCCAACTAAAACTATTCAAAAACTTCAGGGGATAGTTTGTTGACCACAATATACCCGATTGAAGAACATTTAGATATATACCAAAATCAAATAGATCTGTATTTGATGGATTAATAGGGCATAAATCATTTAGAACCGTAATATTTCTCAACGTATGGTGATCATTACAGTCAAAAGAAGTAGGGTCACATCCATTTTCATATCAACATGCATGTTGCCAGCAACTTGTCATTCTTTGAATAGCAAAAAAGTACCAAAAAGCCCCAAGTACTTAAAGAAACCAACAAGCTAGTTAGATTATATTGAACTTTTAAGAAAATTTTAAACAAACGCTAATAAGTTCTCATAAAAAGAAAATTTAATATGTTATTAAATGATTAATGTTGACAAATTTTGGGAGGATTTGCCTCCTAATATTAGTTCTCGCATAAGGATTTGCCTCCCAAGATTAGTTCTCACGTAAGTTAAATTATTAGGAACGTCATTGTATTTGCAAGTATAATTTAATATGAAGTATGCACCATGTTTGTATGTATGTATATACATGTTTTTTATTCACATGAGGTTGAATACTATGAACCTAAACTTTTATCAAGAAATAAGATATCAAATAATGCTAGTCCAGTATATGTAGGTTAGGCCAGTTGGCCAAGACATTGAGTCCACCCCCTTCAAGTTTGAATCTTCATCTCCGTAAATTAGATTAATTAGAATAATTAGACTATCACTTATATCAAATAAATAAAAAACAATGCTTGTTCAACATTAATTTAAAGTAGATTAACTTTTCAAAATTAAATTATGATGAAATTGAAACTTACATGACTAGCAAGGATGTACAAAAAAAAATTGAGTACACCTTTAACCCATAATGCAATTTGTCCTTTGAAAGGTTTTTTAGATTTCTTGCATGATAGGTATATGCGAAGAACTCGTGGTACATATTGCACCATAACAAGAAAGTTCATGACCTTCTTGAAAGATCTTGAGGCCCTCATTTTTGAAAAGAAAATGAGAATTACTACCTGGCCAGGACACACATTGCAATGTTAATATCAACTGTTAACATATCATGAGACAAAATATTGAATTAATTTATATTTGCCTGTGTCCTGTGTGACATTTCATATATTGGGCTGCAATATATCACATTTCAATTACTCAGTACCATAAATGGTCTTAATTTCTAATAACTTTATAGTGAAATTAATATATACGCATATCCTAGCACACCGCCATTGCATGCAGACAAAAACAGTGAGATTGGAAAAGATATTAACTACTCGATCTAGAGTCTAGATCAAAGCAAAGGCTTTTGTTCATACCTGTGGAAGAGGAAGAATAGCTAAAATGTCAACTATGATGGACGACTTCCATATCTCTTTAGTTATACTTGGTTTTGGAACTTCGTTGCTTACTTCAGGTAATAACACACGAAAGCTTTTGATGAGTGATGTTATTAACTTGGAGGAGCAACTTTCGGGAAGAAATCGCTTGATCAAAGGTGAACAATTTTCAAATCTACAAACTTGAAAAATAATATTGGCTATATAAAATAGATCTGTGACCGATCGTAAGACGAGAGCTGTAATCTTTAAGTTGTTGTCCAACTTCAGACACTTGATATCGTCGTTGAGGATAGGAATGTAGAGGAACAAAGGATCCAGTAAAACGGCAAACACACATGATGTTATAAATATGTAATTCCACTTTAGACATGATTTTTGTATATCTTCCGGGGCAGGATTTTCCGTGTTTGAATTCGGATCATCTACTGCACTGCTGGGCAAGAGACACAAAGAACATAAAATTACGCCTATCAAATAGAAGAAAACATTTAAGGAAACCAAGTAACAAAATCCTTATCAAGAGAGACAGAAGAAGTTTGATAATGTAAGAAATTCTCCTATGCGGACGTCCGGATATTATTACCGTGTGGACGTTATGTATTTTTTCTACTACCCCTCCATGATATATATTAAAGACGATTAAATATTTGGTTGTCGTTAAATTGCAACACAGCCATATATGCAGATATGCAGGTCCTATTGTTTGATAGAAACATTTATTTAAGAAAGGGAAAATCAAAATGGTGCATGTACTTAAAGTTGTGGAAACTAACCTTGCAACGTTCTCTTCACCGGTAGCCGCCATGCAGAACTCAAACTCCCTTTTTCTTTTCTTTTCTTTTTTCTTTTTTGTGGTTGATTTGCAGAAGCTGAATCTTGCTAGCTAGAAGTATGGAGTTTGCAAATGATGGAGCAAATCCCTTTTGAAACCAAATTTTGAGATCTCAAATTTTCTACAACTGAAGTCAAGTTATATGCATTAATCCACAATTAATAGAATTGACTTCAAATAAATACTTATCATGCAGTAGTTCACATTTATCAAGTTGAAATAAAATAATATTTCATTCTGCTAACTTGTTTGAATTCATAGATCAAAGTGTTAGTTGTCATTAATTCAAAATAAAAAATATTTTCCATACTCCGCTTGGCAAAAAAAAAAAAAAAAAGTCCCCATAACCTTTTTGTGGTTGAGGTGCCAAGTCTTTTTTTCTTAATAGTTTACTTCTTTCTGACCAACAGAAGCAAATTTAGAGCAACTCCTTCCTACTAGTGTAGCCAATGAGAGGCGACTTCACTGTAAAAAACAATTGTGGCTAAGTGACCAAAAAATCAAAGATTAATTTTCTGGTTGATGACCCAAATAATTGTGGCTAAACCACAGGTGTAACTTGCAAATTGTTATTTAATTAAAACTTCATAGTTGTTAATAGCGTTTTGACGATCCAGATTCCAGACAATCCAAACAAACTTCTAGACTCTCATTTTAAAAACAATTTTACTACATTCTGGGAGATTGGTTTTAGCTCCATTCACACATGCCAATTAAATACTCATGGATTTGGTTTACGGACCATTATTTTGTTGTGTGATTAGGGGAAAATCCCTCGCTAATCCCGGTTTCAATATCTCAACATGATATCATGACCTTGAAATGACACGCATTTTATAGGTCAACGAGTACCCCCCGAACTTACAAAATACAAACAAAATATACAGCAACTTGGCTCATTTTCATCTACTGCTGCTATATCATTCTTGCTTTCATTGAAACTTGAAACTGAACCCTAAGCCCCCTACTTCTCCACACTCGCATTATTGTACACGTCGAAGAAAAGCAAATAAATTCAATAAAATCAATGTTGAATAGGTTTTGGTCAAGAACTTGATAATAAACTGTAAAATGTAATTTTGCATATATACATGTTCAAGTTCCCAACGGTAATGCCAGGTTGAGGAATGACCTTAATTTTCCCAGGGCAAGTTCTTACACTGGAATTTGTGCCAAATCCAGCAGTAAGAGATTTATGTACAGAAAGCACAGGACATTCTAACAGTTACAAGGCCCGGTACAAATTGATAATAAACTTGAATAGTTGAACAGGCCACAATATGTAGATTTAATTTATGAGATATATGCCTTCACCAGATCTGTGTAATTGCAGACCAAACCTGTCCTTGGACAAGTAATCTTACCGTCATTCTTCCTGGCCATTTCTTCAAGAGCCTGCCAACACATAAAATAAGTAAAGAATATTTCCAGACTAAATTGCCAAGATCGTCCAATACTAGTAAAATGCATGCGAACCTTAGAGCTGTAGACATAGCCATTGGGCAAGACTTGTGGTGGGTTCTCTGTGTCCATTAGTTCCTTAGTTATGTAGCAAACAAGCTTCGAGTGATGCTGCTTAGAATAAGGTAATGGCTGGGCTAGTTTCCGGAAACTCTCCTGTGATAGTGGATCCTCCTTGGTGCAATCATCGTCGTAACAGTATCTGATTCAGGTCAAGGCTAAACAACATATCTGAATACAATTAGCAGCTATAATGCATGCACTCGCATGCTAAAGGTGAAGGAGAAGTACCCAAATGCCAATCAAGGGAGATACAGCGTTGGTTTGTCAACCACCATTATGACCACCTGATGACTGAAAATTATAACTTACAACCCCTAAGTTAGCAAAAAATGGGAGATAATACTAAATTTTCATAAAGTAACGGAAAAATTGTCAAATTTTCCAGGTTAACGGGCCGAGGGCCCACTCCAACAACACCGATACTGTCCCCACTTTACCACCTGCACAATCCTCAGGTGTGGGGTTTTATCACAAAAGGCCTCGGTATTAGTTAGAGTGGGGTATTTCTATTTAAACCATTATTTCTCCTTCCCTCTGTCCGATGTGGGACAATTGGTTTTCAACAAAAATAACTACTGTTAATGGATACGGGGTTTTCAGAGCAGACAGGCCTGCTTGCAGATAAATATTCAGCAAAGGCTCAAGAGTCATGCCATATAACTTGCAAAATTCCTGTTTGAATTGGTCAACCAGGTAGTCCCATTGCTTCGGCTCAAATAACACCTGGAAAGCATAAGCAACCAAAGCAAAATTGAAATAACATACCAGAGATTAACCTGTAATATACAGTTCCAAGATGAAATAAAACCACTAAAGCAAAAAATCTCACTAAATGTATAGTTCAAAATATATATCTCCCAAGGAGATGGCAGAAATATTGAGTCAATTATTCTTGAAAACCTAGGCCTGTATATCAATTGTTACACAAGAACTCATGTGACATCTTAGATTCCTTATAGGCATGCTGAAGGCTGGATAACGAACGGAGACATAAAAATTAATGTGCGAGAAACGTATCCCAAAAGGTACTTACTACCATCACAAAGAGATGATGCAGACAGACATGTGCTAGCTTGTGGCTTGTGGTCAACAAAACATCTCTCCTATATGGTAAGTTCAACTAAACATGGGTACCATATAGCACATTTCTATTCTACTGAACAATTTAGTCCAGTTGATTCCCACAAAAGAACAGGGGAAAACAGAGAGACCATGGTCTCAAAAGCTTTTTTGTTTGTTTATTGTTTACTATATTTCCCTTAAATGTCTGTATGCCTAGTCCAACAAAGTTGCAGCACAGTTAACTTCAGTTCAGATAAGTAGAAACTGATAATGCTGGCAACGCATTAAAGTACTCACCTTGTATGTAGCACATTCAGTAGTACTCTTATAAGCTACTGTTACAAAGACCCGCTGCAATTCTTTCATATGAGTAGTTCCCCATGGTGCAAGGTATTTCTGAGCATATGTGATAGCTCGCAAGTTATTTTCAGCTCGAACCAACTCTATAAACTCTTGAAGTCGCAGCTGAAACTCGAATTTACTCTGCCATCAATAAAGCATTCAGCATTAGACATGCTAATACCAATTTTTTAAAGCAGTGCAGTAATAACTGCAATTCAATTGGTATAACAGTCAACAGGAACATTTTCCTAGCTATCTAATTTGAGATAAGAAGCATTTCAGGGTACCAACTCAAATAAATTAATTTCAAGAACACTGTATCAGAAATTGACATTACGAGATTAAGTATGCCATTGCATCTGGCTTAAATACACAGCATTCATCATTCAGAATGGAGAGACTCTTAGTTTGCTTGCACCAGAAACCCAATATTACAATTAACTATCCAATCGTTGCGCATTTAACTTCACAAGCAGTTATCAGAAATTTAGCAGAATCAACATACATTTGGAAATTGGAATCAATGCAGTTACCACTATGGGGGATCTTTCACATCCATGTAGCAGCAAAATGACTAAGAATCTATGAAAGAAAAGTCATTTTCCTATTACTTTCATCTCCTAGCATGTAGTCCAAGAGCCAGGACAAATAAGATGAAATGATCACCATCTTAAGCTTATGTAGAGAATATTCCTATGCTACTTTCTTTCAAAAACAAGCAACAGAACAGATGATTTCATAGATATTAGCAAACTCATCTAACCCACCAATTAATAGCAAGCTTCCCTCCCCTCCCATTCCTGCAAGTACATACCTTGGATTTCTTCAACCTTGACTTGTTCTCGGCACACCAGGCTAGGGCAGGACCTACCTCCTTATTCTGAAGAGCTTCTATAACCTTTTTTGCTTCTTGGAACACATCAATATCAACAAGATCCTGACACATAAGAAACTAATCAGGTTCCCAACATTTATAATCTGAAAATATGGGAAAATTCTGCAATCTGCACAAGCAAGAAGAGAGAAGGCATTCTAACATGCCAGTGAACCTTGGCAGATCTTCTACGGAGAGGAATCCATTATCAAATCAATAAGCTGCTTTCCTTCACTCGAATAAACTTTGTGAACTATAAAACCATTGGGCCAACCTATAATTTCACTCTTTTTCTTTCTTTCATAAAACATTCTTGGCCAAGCTATAATTTAGCTGAATACTTCCTTCATTGATTTCAATAAAATAATTTATGTCCATGGTTAGAAAAAGTGAAGATGAATCGCCCTCTTCAAATTCTAAAATAATGCACATTACTGGATGATGAACATGATGATAACAGAACGGTTTGATTCCCAGAAATATGATAACATTGTCACCCTTTCCAAGTTCTTTCATCCCAATACATTTAAACTACAATAATTCATGATATTCAAAACTTCAATGAATTCATAATTAATTGGAAGAACAATACTGTTGACAGAACAAAATATAATTTCGCCTAATCTGGGACAGGAAATCAAAACTACCTGAATATTTCTGCTTTCCGCCAGTTTTGCTGCAGTGTCATAATAAGACATCCGCAACATGTAGTCCACTAGGATTCGATTCAAGCGAGTGTTATTCCAATCAGACAAACTCTCCACATCTGCCGATTCTAAATGGTCAAGCCGAGCCCGGCACCTCTGCGCCTGCAAGTGCTCTGTCCTACTCCCTTCCTCCAACTAAACCACAAGAAGACATATCAATCAGTTGCGAAATTCAATTACTCAATCTTAAATACCAAATCATGAACAAGCACAAATATCCAATCCGGATAAGCTAAACGTCAATTCAGATCGAGGAATTTCAACGGTTCAATACTCAAGCTCACTCATTGCCAAGCTATTACCCTCTGTTTGGTTTCCGAGAAAAACCTGAGGAAAGCAACAGAAAACTGGATTCTAAATTCTCGAATTCACCGAATTCCAATTGTTTCCTCTCTCCTACTCCCTCACCAACCAAACATGGAAAAAAGAAAAGCTAAGCTAGGGTTTAGAAATGCAATACCTTTCGTTTGAGCCCTTGCAACCTGGAGACAAGAGAACTAAGATGATTAACGGCGTCGTCAGACGACATGTCGTCGCGGTCGGCGGCTTCGGAAACGCCGTTAATAACGGCGGACATCTCCCTCTCCACAACGCGGTGGTTGGCCCGGATCGTCTTCTTGTAGTGCTCGAAGGGGACTCTGAGGAACTGGTGCTCGAGCTTCAGGGACTCCGACAGGTGGCTCAGCTTCGATGACGGAGCGGCCGCGGCGGTCGGGCCTGGGCTTGGGCCCGGTGACGTGGCGGAGCCATTGGGAAGCGAATCCATCTCCATCGGGGAAGTAGAAGAAGCAGAAGAGATAGAAAGATTGATTGGAGATTTGAGTGTGGGAGTTAAGAAATTACAGAGAGAGGAAAGAGTGAGGACAAAGGCAGATGGGGGAAGAGAATAGAAAGTTGATTGCAGTGAAACTAGAAGTGGGAGACATAAAACGACCGCGTTGCGATTTCGTGGGCTTTTCTATAACGGTCTCAACTTCATTTATATAGGCCCAATTTAAGCAAGGATACGCCTAGCCCAAAAAACAAAACCCAAAAACCTTCTTCTTCTTTTTTCTTATATATATAGCCTCTCCACGCGTGCACTTCTGCGCATGCGATATGTTTTTAAAAAAAAAATTAAAATTTTTAAAAAATAATGGGTAGTTGTGTTCCATAAAAATAGGTTATTATCTTAATTTTCTTTTAATTTTTATTTTTTTAACTATAAAAAAGTGTGAATTTATCATATTATCCTCATTTAATTAATAATTTCAATTCTTAATATTTGCATTAACCAAGGGCATTTTCTGGTATTTTGAATGTTTCACCATTCTCTGACTTTTGCTTTATATATATATAGATTATATAAAACATGTTCTCATGTGAAAAAGCTAAAATGACCTATAATGATATGCATCATGACCTATAACGAAGGAAGGTATACGCTGATGAGCTTTCGGATGGATAATCTTTGAATCTCAGTTTCATGTATTGAGTTCCTGCGGCCTTTTTACTTTTTCTTTTTTTTTTTTTTTTTTTTTTTTAAAATAAATAAATAAATAAATAAATTTTGTTAATGGCAGGCTTTGATTTGGTTTTCCACTTTAGTCTAAGAATGGCTTGAGTTTGAAGTTATACTATACTAATCTATTTTATCCACTTTAGGACTTAAATAATAATGGATTGTTAATGCTCTCCAATTTACATGTTTTATGCATTAGATAGCATCACAGTAGAAAAGTGCGCTCAGGTTCAATTCCAATATATTATTCGCCTCTCTCCTCTCCATCTAGCGAATGATAAAAAAAAAAGCCTTAACATTCAATACAATAATATTGTTTGGTGTCACCATGCAATATATATTTATACAGACAATCTTGAGGGACAAGAGTTACCAACTTTTGCCTGCTTTGTGACTACTTGAAAAAGTCTAAAACTACAATGATATTTGTCCTCCACTGCAACATTATCATTCATCTTATTTCAAGGAGAAAACTATCAATTGTGTTGACAAAGTTCAAACGATTAATACAAAACAAAATGACGTCACTTTAGTAGAAAATTTTGCTCAAAACGTTACCTTATCAGATAATCTAACGTGTTATATTAACGCATAACATAATTTTGACCATACAAGCAATCAAGTATTCCACTGATAAAATGATTCTGTGGAAACTTTTGTGAATGCCTTAACGGGTCACTAGCCAAGCTTAAGCAAAAGATCACCTACTTGGCAACGTGGCAAAGCATAATTGCACAGATTTTCGATCTCACTTGTACCTGATTTCACCTGATTTGCGCGCTATCAGACACCGCTCCTCCCCCGCTTTTTCCGCAGACGACAAAATTTTCAAAGTTTCGCCTTCGGACTAATTTGCCCTCCAATCTTATAACCAGAAAATCATTCTATTGGTTGAGGGGCATTTACAAATCATTTGACCCACTCTCCCTTTCCCTCTCTTTTTATTTGTTAACTCAACATCATTGAGAGCGCCCAATTTTGTCTGCCACAGTCGTAGAACCAAAACTCGCCGTTTGGAGCTTAACGGTCGAAACGCCGGCCTCTAACGCCGTTTCGAGTAAGACTCTCTCTCTCCCTTAAAAATCAGTTTCCCATAGAATTCGGGTTCCTGAGTTGGAAGCCATTTTATTTTATTTTGAATTTTGAATTTTCCTGAGCCAATGCGTATCCTAAAACGGACCAGCATTTTTTAGCAAGTAAGTAACTCCAAAGATATTCAGAATTAAATTCTCTAGATTTTTCACTTTTTGAATTTTCGTTTTTGAGTCGTTGTTGGATTGGATTATTTGCTCCGCTGCTGGCTTCTCTCTGTGGACTTAATTTTTTTGACCGTTTGGGAAGAAAAAGCAGAGTAAGGAATTTCTAACTCTTTCTTATTTTTTCCTTTTATTTTCTTTTCGTTTTCTTTTCGCTGTTTGGTTGCCGAGAAAGTTGGGGAAATTGAGAGGGAATTTCATTTGGTGAGAGTTCAATTTCTCTGGTGTTCAATTTTTTAGTAAAAGAAAAGTTTTCAAGTCATGGCTGTTGGTGCTTTTCTTTATTTCTTGGTCATGAAATCACTGGAAGTGTGTCAGTAATTCGTCTGTTTGTATCATTTTTTTCTTTTATTTTCTTAGTCGCCAAACAGGAATTAAGTTGCTTGTTTAGAGAAAATTCTCGAACTGAAGAAGTAATCGTGTAGATTGGAGTTAGATATTTGGTAATTGTGTCGTTTCTTCTATCAGATTTTAGCTTTAGGTTGCAGAAATGGTATGCAGTCAATATCTTGTTACTTTTATTTCCTTCATTTTCTCAGTAACCAAGCGGAATCGTATGGAGTCTATTGTTTCTTTTTTATATTGGATATCTGGATCTGATTTCTTTGGGATATAGGATCATGACGAAATGCGTCGATTTTTGTGGAATTGCGAAAAGTGTTTGATGATTTGATACTTTTGGCGTCAGATTGTATAAAGAAATCGTCAATTGTTTTTAATTATAGGCTTGAAATTACCTCCCTGTGTGGGAAGATTAGGGTTCTTAGGGTTTAAGGGTAATGAAAGTGACGAGGCTATTGTGGTCTTTTCACGCTAGCTTGGCTGAGCTGATAAGCCCAGAGTGGGATTGAATCAGACCTGCTGACACATATGTTTTGTTAAATCCTGTGGTCATGTATTTCGTGATTTTCAATGACAGAGGAACGTTACTGAAATCTGTACACGTGACCTCCTCTTTTAAAATGCTATTTATATGTTTATTTATATTTAATTCTTCTTGTGTTCCATTTTTTATTCTATGCACGGAGCTAGTTGCTGAAAATAATGGTAGGAGTAGGGATGTTGATGCACAAGACTAAGATTCTACATTCTTAGATTAAAGCTTTCCTCATTATTTATCTACCTTTCATCTTTCTTTTGGCTGCAGGCTGTGGTTTAGCAATTTCACCTGTTGGTGTATTGTTACTTCAAACTGCGTAGTTACTGCTTAAGAATCTTGTCTAGGAGAAGAAGGGTATGCATGGCTTCCATAAATACTGAATTCTAATGCATTTGTTCTCTCTCTCTCTCTCTCTCTCTCTCTCTCTCTCTCTCTCTCTTTCTTATAGACTTTCCCCTGAGTTTTGGCTTCTTAGAAAATGTTGGATGCACCTTCGCCCCCGCCCCCTAAACTTAGTTCTTTTCGAGGAGTCATTATTTGGGTCACTGATTCTTCTTGGTCTTAGCATCTGGGATTTTAATTTCTAACATTCTTTTTGTACTTCTATTATTATTGGAAAAACGGTAAATGCAAGTATTAGTAATCATCAACTATGGTTTCTCCATATAAATTTTCCGGTATTAGATACTAATGATTTAACCTTTGGGATATTGACATATTCTTTTTTAAAATGCTTGTGCAAATAAAATAATTAATATCTTTCACTTTCTATGCCTTAATCTAGGTGCGTTCTTGTACTTGATTCAGCCAATGTTATTGCTTTCCAGTTCATATTTCTGTCATGGTTATTATGCCCATGGCTGCTTGATTTCTTAGTTTCTTTTCTTCTATGAGGTGGACACTGCTGAACTGATAATCTTTGCAATGATTCATTTGCTTTTCTCCTATCCCTACTCCCCAACAATATTAATGGTAATCATATGTTTTTTGTTCCTAAATTATTTCAGGTTCAGAGAGATCCCAAGGTACAGAGATTTAATGTGCTGCAGTTAGCATTTTCTGCTGAAGATTCAAACATGAAGAAGCTCTTCTTTTTCAGATCTTCTGCTTCTAGCAATGGAAACAACAATGTTTCTCCATCAACTGATAAGCAGATATACTGGGAGAATCCATCAGAAGATGGCAATCAAGTTGGTGACATGGCCGAGAATAGTTTCCGAAGCCCTAAGGGATTTTTTTCTAAATCTCGAAAGCAAGTAACTGATATCCAGAACTCAAGTAAAAGTCCAGGTCTTAGAAGGAGCCGGTCATTATCATCAGCAGCCTTTCTTGGAAATGAGCCAGCACAAAACAATTTTTCTTCTTCAAGATATCAAAGTAGATCTCCATGCAGTCCTGCAAGTAGCGTTCCTCATCAACAATGTGGCCAATCATCTTGGTGAGGCTTTTGCATCAACTTATGTCTTATTATGATGAGCTTGTTGACTAAGCGCAAGTACAATATTTGCAGTCTTGTTTAATAAAAAAAATTCTTCTCGAGGCTAATTTTGTTGGACTTGTGATGCATACCAGTTGCAGGACTCTTACTCCGGAGAGGCATGAGGCTAAACCTTTTGAAGTTCCAGCTGTTCAAAATACACATGGACTAGAGAGGCCATCTTCTGCTGGCTCCTCTAGAATTCACCATGATTCGTCTGGGAGCTCCTCCACATGCTCTAGTAATATCTCATCCAAAGTTTTGGACCGTTACATTGATGGAGAGCAGGAGGAAAGGGGCAGACAGAAAAACAGTTCTTCCTCTAGAAACTTATGTGGGAATGGAAATGGTGGTGGATGCCGTCCTCCGCGGGCTCAGTTTACAGCACCCAATTCACCCAGGGCTCATTCATTTAGAGAGGCTAAAAGTTCTCGTTTTCGTTTGTCATCCAGAGACTGGGCAGAAAATGGATTTGGGCATGAATCTCCCCGGAGACTTGCAAAGAATGTTGTTGAGAGGCTCTCACAGTCTCATGTTATTCAACCAACACATGAAAAGGAGTTTGACCATGATATGCCAGTCACCATCGAGGATATATATGGTAGATCAGATCTGGTTTCCCAGAAAAATTATCATGGGGATGACTACTCAAGCTTGCAGAAACTTATCTATGGAGAAAATTGTGACGGTTTAAACACTGATGAGACTCAAGAAGACATGGATGTGGAATTGGAAAGAAGATTGAAGGAAGCTGAGGAGAATGTCATGCTTCTTTCAGAAGAACTTGAACAGGAAAGCTTTCTTAGAGATAGTGGGTACAATGTTCAGCAGACAGTGAGAAACCTGACTGATCAGAGGATAAACTTGGCACTTGAGGTTTCAAACCTCCTACAGTTGCGCATTGCTGAGAGGGCTTCTGCCAAGAAAGAACTCAGACTGGCAAAGGGAGAACTGGAGTCACGAACCAAAAAACTAGAGAAGGAGAAGAATGAGTTGCAGTCAGCATTGGAGAGGGAACTAGACAGAAGGTCAACTGACTGGTCACTTAAGCTTGAGAAATATCAGTTGGAAGAGCAGAGGCTTCGTGAGCGGGTTAGAGAGCTTGCAGAGCAAAACGTCTCACTTCAAAGAGAAGTTTCTTCCTTTAATGCGAGAGAAACTGAGAGTAGAAGTGTGATAACAAATTCAGAGCAACAGCTTGAGGGCCTCACCACAAGGCTGGGGGAAATGAAAGAGGAGAATCAAGATTTAAAAAATAATCTCTCAGACTTACAGGAGAAGTATAGAGCAGCGGAGGAAGATCGTGTTTGCATCCATAAAAGTTTTGAAGAGAAGGATAAGGAGTGCAAGGATTTGCGGAAATCCATTACAAGATTATTAAGAACCTGCAAAGAACAAGAGAAGACAATTGATGGCTTGCGTGAAGGTTTTGGTGAGGAATTTAGGAAGAACCAATCATTGGAGAGGGTTGATAAGCAAATTTCTAAATTGCAGATGGAGCAGATAAGGTTGACAGGAGTAGAGCTGGCCTTGAGAAGGGAGTTGGAATCTCATAGGCTTGAAGTTGATTCTCTTAGGCATGAGAATATACACTTGTTAGACCGGTTGAGAGGCAATGGGAAAGAAAATGGTGCTTTAACCTTTAAGCTAGATAAGGAGATGTGGACACGGATCTGCTGCTTGCAAAATCAAGGGCTATCAATCCTAAACGAGAGCTCCCAGTTATGTTCAAATTTACTGGAATTTGCCAAAGGGAAAGCAGGCCAACTTCCAGAAGCTAGGAATGGTTTAGATGGGCAGTTTTTTGTTGAATCTGAAATGAAAGTTCAGGGCTTAAAGCGTGGAACTGAAAGTTTAGCAAGAAGTTTGCACACCATGTCTGCTTTGCTGCATGAAAAATCCAGTCTGGCCTCTTCAAAATATCCATCTAAGTGCATTAATGCTGATGGGTCTCCAAATGATCAATATCCAGAGGTTAGTTGCTTGCTGCTGACTATGTTCTGTGGTTATTCTTAGAGAAAGGACACTAAATATGAATTTTTCAGTTATTATTTTTGAATGAGCTCTTTGTTTGTATTCTACACACACACAGTTATTGATGCTTGGTTTTATCACTCTTACTTATCTAGGACGATATGAGATATGAGCTTAAAGCAGAAATTTTACTAACAAGCCTACTAAGAGAAAAGTTGTATTCTAAAGAGCTGGAAGTTGAGCAGTTGCAAGCTGAACTTGCAGCAGCTGTAAGAGGAAATGATATTCTCCGATGTGAAGTTCAAAATGCAATGGACAACCTTTCCTGTGTCACCCACAAGTTGAAGGACCTTGAACTGCAGGTAACCCTTAATATCACGTACGATATAAATTTTAATATTAGAGATCATAATATGTATGAATCTGGTGCTTTGTTTGTTTATATGACGTATGTGATTAAGCATGTATGTGCTTTAAGAGATACAAATAACAATTTTCATATATTTACTTCACATGATGTTTTAACCCAATGAGTCACTAGTTGAGGGCTTTATAAGGACAAATGAAGACATAAAAGACTGTTGTGAGAAAATACATGATCACAATTGTTTCTCATGGGATATGCTATGCTGTATAATGTTGCATATGTGTAGTATCTATGTGGTCTGTTTCCACTACAGTTGCAGTTCTTTTGCATTATATTGACGTCAATTTTCTTTTGGGTTTTCGATTGATTTATGTATATTTCTTGAAGTTGCATAATAATGCCTCTAATTTATGTTATTTGGGAAGAAAAAAAGTCTAGCATAGGCCCACGAGCTGTTCATAAAGAAGCTAATTTGTCTGCTGGTTGGAGGAAAGATTGGTTGTTGCTTGAGGATTAACCGCACATTTCAGAATTTGATTGTTTTTCTCGGGCCCCAATAACAGTTTTAACGACAATGAAGAAATTTATTTATGAAGTTATACCCTAGTATTTGCCTTCTAAAGATTAATTATTCTTCTTCTTTTTTTCTTCTTCTTCTTCTTCCATAATAATGCAGATGCTTAAGAAGGATGAGAACATAAGCCAGCTTCAAAGTGACCTCCAGGCATCTACGAAAGAATTAACAGTTACGAGGGGGATACTGCCAAAAATTTCAGAGGAGAGAGATATGATGTGGGAGGAGGTGAAGAAATACAACGAGAAGAACATGTTACTAAACTCAGAGGTTAATATGTTGAAGAAGAAGATTGAAACCCTCGATGAAGACATACTTCTAAAGGAAGGTCAGATCACAATCCTGAAAGATACCATAGGGAACAAGCCTTTCGACCTTCTATCCAGTCCCGATTCTATGCGAGGTTTTTTGCTTCAATAACTGTCAAAGAGCAGGGCTTTCTCATAGGGTGAATACATTGTTCATAGTCCTATACTCCCCAAGTTCTAATAGGTTTTTCTTTTCCCATTTGTATACTTTTCCCACTTTTTCCTTTTATCTTGATAGAGCAAGAAGTGAGAAACATATCATGATTTGACTGTAATCTACCAGTCCTTATAGCTGTTCATAGTTGGTTTGCCTTTGTTGGCATGATCAAGATAATCTCTTTCTCTTGACAAGAAGGTTAATGAATCTGTTGATTTTAACTCCAGAGATTTCCTGGATCTATTTTTCTTACTTCTGGTTTCTGGTATGATTGAATTTGCTGAGATTCTGAAAATTCATTTATCAGTTTGCTTTGCCATAAACCAAAGCCCAAAAAAGCAGCAAAAGACCCGAAAGGAGAGACTAAACAAGAACAAATAATTAAATCCATCAAAACTAACAATAATTAAACCCATACCAAACATTTTCTGGAACAAATGTCCTAAAATAGAACACATAAGAAACTGGCACTACACGGCTGCCATCTTGTTGATGAAGCACCTTCACCCGGCCCGGTCGCCAGTCGTCTGACCCGACCCTCTTCAGGTACAGAGAGCACACCCTCTGGCTCATGCATGGTCCACTGGCCTCAAACATGTCTTTGGCACATCGTCCAAACCCGCCATAACCCCTACGTCTCAAACCACCTTTTGGAGCATACAATAGCTTAGGGTTGTTCAGATGCTTCACTATGATCAAGTTACCCTCGGAGTCCCCGAATCTGACACTGACATGGTCCGTGGTTCCGGCAGATTGTGCACATGTTGTCTCAAGCTCAATGGAGTAGGTGCAGTTTGTTTTGGATCCTTGGAAGCCATAGTTGTTAGGTTGCATTGCATTGATTGGCATAGAAATGATGAAGAAAATTGCAAAGACAGTTAAAATGCTCATTCTCTTCATTGGAAACTTTAGCAGGGTTTCTTGGTTGTGATTTGTTTTTTGGGTGAGAGGTAGTGAGTGAAAGTTTGGAACTTGTATATAATACAAGAGATTTCCTATTTGGGTTAGATTCCGTGAAGATATAAAGAAAGGTTGCACAGGAAAATCAAAGAAAGGCATGCAAATGGATTTGCTTTGAGAAAGAAGAGATTCCCATTTCCCCACTACTTTCATTCTCAATCGACAATGGATAGTGCATCTTTTAATCTCCGACCAATCCAATGGCAAATGTTTTGGAACATGAACAGGAATTTGCTGCTGACTATGTAGGTATCCTAGCACGTGTGGACACATAGGTATGCCATGTCATGTGATTTGGTTCAGCTTTATGAACAATAATTAAAGAAACGATCCTAATTAAGATTGGGAGAACAATATCTTTAATCTTTAAACAGGCTTTATACGTCTACTATGACTGAACTTCGAAAAAGAAATCTATGTGAAAAAACTGAGTTAGGAGGCCAAACCAGCCCTCCATCTTTTTCTACTTTAATCTAATCTAAACAACGAGGACAGGAATCTGAACTCTGGTGCAGAGTTGGGAGCACATCCGCTCTAGCCAACTCAGCTAATGCCCATATCTGCAATCCAGCCCTCTGTCTTAAGGTTTCTTTTTATGGGTTTTAAATTTAATGTTTTGATCTGTACACCAAGAGGCAAAATAGAAAAATGTATTCTTTAAAAGCACCAATTACTTTGATCCTTCATATCCATTTGCCGAGGATATAGTTTTATGAACATATTCTCTCTAAAAATGTATTCTTTTTCTCTTAAAGTAAGACCAGTCTAATACAACAATCCATATGCTGAAGTAGAAGAATGTATAGTTCGATCCTACATTGATATTGATGTTTGTTTATTGGTGAAAGGGGAAAGGCCATAACTGACACTATGGTAGCATCCAAAATATTCAATTTGCTGCATTATTCTTTATCTGCAGGTGCAACAGAAGTTCCAAATGGCTCTGAGATATCATTTTGAGTAATAGGGTACACAGGGCAAACCATCTCGCAAATCATAGAGATGCAGATTTCCAGAACTCAACGGGCATCCGGTGCTGAAATAGCAAACAAAATAAAAAGAATTAGTTTACTACAACATAATTCGATCAAGAAAACAAATATACTTCATTTTTCAAACTAGACAAAGAACATACCTTGGCAATTGGCATCTTTTCTCTCACTGAATCGATCAAGGAGAGATCAATATCAGCTATAGCAATCCCTGTTGACAGTCGATCTAAGACAGAACGAAATGTTAAAATTATGTTGCAGCATTGGCTAGTACAAGTAGCACCAGCCTAAGAACTGGTTCCAAACAATAAAGCAGCAGATTTGACATTATAGTTTCTTATTTTTCATTTTCAACTCTTAGGAAAGGTAACACACTCTAGTATTTCAAAGAACGGCTACAGTGAAGTTCAACCTATAGTGAGGTATTTCAGAGTTGAATATCTCCTCAACCAAAAAACCTTTCTAGTAAAGTTATATGTCTGATCCATTCTGGATCTTGTAAAACATGAGTTAACACAGAGGACCAAGTCTCTTATCTGTTCTTCCACATTATCAAGGAACAAATTAACAACACTCAAAACACCTTCAATTATCTATTTTTATAGCTTGTTAATAGTTGCCATGGTTTAACAAGGGAAACTCAAAAAAATTTCGAAGAAAAATTGAACTTCATTATAGGAGTCTTTGAGAGATTAACAAAGAAAATGATGGTTTATAAGTCAAAATTTCCTTTTATTAACTAAACTTGAAGCCATGATCTACAGCCACTGAAGGCTATCTCAAGAAGCTTAGAATGTGCAAGAAAATTAAGTTCTCACCAGGCAGTCGGCCAACAACTGTTCCCCATGGATCAATAATTAAAGTTTCGCCGTGGCTTTCTCTTTTATCATTATGCTGTCCAGCTTGTGCTGCAGCTATGACCTAATAATGCATAAATAACATAATCATCCCCAAAAATGTAGCAGCAAAGAACAGTACCATATCCAAGATGACATTGTCAGCGAATTTGTTCCCTAGAAACAAATATGAAAAGGTTATGTTAATGAAGAAGCAAATGGAATACATACATAGCATTGAGTTTCAATTGCACGAGCACGTAGAAGAATCTCCCAGTGCGCCAGCCCAGTTACTTTTGTGAAGGCCGCAGGGACCAATAGAACCTGCAGATTGTAATGCAAGATGGCAATATGAGATGATAAATAAATAAGCCCCATTGCACCTCAATGCTAAGAAAAATCTACGTGTACCTGTGCCTCATGTTGGAACCTGAGCTGCTGGTATAGCTCTGGGAATCTCAGGTCATAGCAAACTGTCAAACCCAAGCGTCCGACCGGGCTATCTGTTGCAACAACATTCTTCCCTGAAAATACAGACAAACAGCAATAGTAAAAAACATGTTAATGGTTAAAGAGGACATTCAAACGCCAGGATTAAAACAATGTAAATGAAACCGTCCCAATACTTATATATAATTTGAACATTACATATGTGGGAAGCAAATTACCTGGTTCTGTAAAGCTGCCTTCATTGTATGCCCTTCCACCAGGAATATCCACATCAAACCTGCAACAACAAAACAACTTTAACAACTTTGTTTGCTATAAGCACATAGGTTGCAACATGACCACAGTTTTCACAAAAAGTTCAGCTACCAAATATTGCAAAGCAGTGAACTTAAAAGAAGGGTCACATACAAGTAAATCTTACTGTAAGTGCTTCTGATGTTCCCAGCATCATCAACCACAACATGGGTGTTAAACAAATGTTCATCATCAGACCCCTTTTCTTGGAACCCTCCAAGAGACAACCAAATCCCAGATTCTCTGCAATTAATTCTTAAATGGGTCACTTCAATTACCCACAAAATCAAATTCTGATATAAAGTTTCTTTCTTTTTTACAAAATTACTAATATACCTTGCTAGAGAGCAGTACTGTTGCAAAATTGGACCGTCCAAAGGTTGCGCTATTTTGATACTATCCCCATCTTTGGCACCAATAAAGGAGAAGCTTTCTGGAAAGCATATCAATTTTGCTCCAGCGGCAGCTGCTTCCTTCGCTTATCATAAAATGATATTATCAATAATTAATCAAACTCTGAAAAACAAAACATAATTTAACAAATTGAATTATTTTTGAAAAAGGTGTAAAGTTGGGTACTTTGACGAGGCGAGAGCAGGTTGCGAAGTTGGCGGCGAGGTCGTTGATAGAGGTCATCTGTGCGGCGGCGACTCGGAGTGAGTTGGCGGCCATGTTTGACTCGCCGGCGATGATGACACGTGCGGACTGGCAACGAATCGGAGGGGCGTGTCGGAGGAGTGGACTGATACGAGAGTTAGGTAAGGACAGACAAAACGGCATCGTTGGGTAGCATTGAACGGTCCGCGGGAAATGTTAACGGCCAGTTGTTTTCCCTTTTTTGGCATTTAGTCCTTAAGACTTTGCTGTATTTTAAGGATTTTAATATTTAAAGAGCTTTTTCTGTCTAATTCAAATGGTTTTTTTTAATAACAAATGTTGCATTTTTTAAATTTCAATTGGGATAACCTTCAATTCCCACCTGAATGCTACATTAACAATATCATATATGACAATAACAAGTATCAAAATCTTCTTTATAAATTTTAATCCAAGGATTATAATATTTTATTCAACAAAATGCAAATTAATGGATATTAATTTTTTTTTTTGTCACTATTAGAAAGAAAAGGGATATTCTCACACATACATGAAACTATAGGGAATCGAACCGTAGACTACTAGCTTACATGCCAATAGCTCTACCCATTGGCATATTGGATATGAGGATGATTGTGGTGAGAAAATATAATAAATTTAAGATGTAGAAAGATGATTCAAAGTATTTGTTTAAATGAGAAAACATACAAGCATGTCATCTTCTCATCAATAAATTTTCTTCTGATGAAAACCAAAAAGAGAAGTCCTATCAACAATAAACTCATTCAAACACATCAAACTTATGTCCCAAGAAAAAGTTGAAGCTTCGATTTTCACCAAGTGGTAGATAAAGTACCATGTACTTCAAGGATGTGTTTCTCTATGCAAGTGACAGCCGAATCCCTAGTATAATCAATGAGTGCATGATGGATCGATATAAACGATGTGTCTAATGTTAAGACAAAACATGGAATTAATAATGCTGCATGCACCTAGTTATCTTTTAATAACATTTATAGTTGACATGACTAATGTTCATAATTACTCTTCGGTTTAGGAGAATTTGTCTCCATTTGATTAGAGTTTATTTCAAGTTCGTATTATATAGATTACGAAAAATGAGTTCGATACCTCTGATTGATCTTCATCTTCTACAAGGAAAAGATCTATATGATCTGTAAACATATAAACTTATAAACTTCATTCATGAACATCAAAAAGATTATGTGCCAAAACTTAAAAAAAGAAGGAGAACTCAAACTTCGATTTTCACCGAGGAGTAGAAAAGTACCATTGTACTTTGGAAAGAATAAAGCAAAGTGTGTTCATTTGCAAGTGACAACCGAATGTATAAGCAAAACCATAAAATATAGCTAGAAGGTCAATTAGCAAGATATTATGATTGGCCAATAGATAGTGTAGCAAGTTGTCAACTTTATTCCCAAGAAATTCCAAAACATAATATTATTGGCAAAGTGGGAAAATTCTTTAATGATTCTTAAGAAGAACTTAATAGAGTTTACTATATTAAGGAGAAGGGAAGATGAGCAAAAGTTGCCTGAAATGGTGGTTTGTTGCAGGTCAAAGTCAAAACCCCAGCCCATAAATTAGAATACCTAAACTGAAAATCCAACCCAAAAGGCCTCAGCAGCTCTCTCCCTTATGATGGTTTTTCAAACCGAGGGCGAGGGGTTTGTTGTATTGTATGCATAATCTCTTTCCCAAGAAGAAAGAAAATAAAATAACATTAAGGAAAAGGAAAGAGAACCAATTACTGCTTCCAATCTATCTATCTCTCTCTCTCTCTCTCTCTCTCTTTCTCTCTCTACTCTTTCGATCTACCCTTTCCACGTTTCTGACAACCTTTTTTTTTCTGTCAGAACATTCCAAATCTGTTTCATTGGTTCTCAGTCTAATCCATATAAAAATGGTTATTTTCAGCAACAGATGAATTATCATAGACAGAGGGCTAAAAGAATCCCTCCAACATATTGAATACAAGGTATGGAGATTTTGTTCATTTCATGCTTAAAGAAAAGAACTTGTTTTTGTTCTATATTATGCTTCAATGTTAATCATTGCAATGGAATTATTTGGTATGCAATTTTTATTACAAACCCATATGTCTGTATAGACATTGGATTTATGGTTTTGATATTTGTCTCACGTTTGAAGTTGATATATTTTCTGGAAATACCCCTTAGTTTGTATGTTGATCTATTCATTGATAAAGTTTGCATTTTTGTTTTTCTAGAAAACTCTTGCTGTTTCTGGGCATGCCCATTTTGTTATGTTTTTTTCAATTAAAACCTATTGAGTTTAAGGTTGCTTGCAATTTGATTGTCGTCCCAAACTCATGTTGTCTGGTTTTGCGCACCTTTCAATCTGTTTTTGTTTTGTTTTGTTTTGTTTTTTTTGGGTATAATTTTGACTTTGGTTGTGTTTGCAGTTTAATCTTTATCTCCAATTTATATGCAGGTTATTCACATACCCATCAAATCGTTCAAATCGTTTGATGCTTTACACCCCTACAGATTAATGTCCCCATTCATCAATGAGTATTTGATTTGTGGAATCTGTTACTTGGATTTTGTAATTGTAGGGAAGCTAGAGGAAACACCAAGATTAGATCTTGTTCACAAACATATACTCGATGAATAATTTAATTGCTGGATAATTTGGTTGAGAATATGTAAGGGATGGTATCAACTACGCTAATGAAGCTTGTGGCACCGTGTTGGAAACCTTCTGTTGAGGGTGAAAATTCTAACAATAGAGGCGGGGACGTGAGTGGTCGGCTTGATGGTTTGTTGTGGTACAAAGATTCAGGACACCATGTTAATGGGGATTTCTCAATGGCGGTAATTCAAGCAAACAATTTGTTGGAAGACCATAGCCAACTTGAATCAGGGCCACTGAGCTCGCTCGAATCAGGTCCTCATGGAACATTTGTTGGAATTTATGATGGACATGGAGGACCAGAAGCATCCCGGTTTTTAAATGAGCACTTGTTCAACAATTTTAAGAGTGCGTTGTTCCCTTGACTTGCACCATTAATATTTTTTATTATACCAAATCTCCTAAATTCATCTTATTATACCTGTTCAGAATTTTTGGTAATTGCAATACACTAAACTAATGCTGCTATTGCTATATACTTTGGTGATGGGAGAATGCCGCATTCTAATGCATTTTGGTCAGTTTTTTGCTAATGCCTGGATGTTTCTGCAGTAGCTCATAAGGAAGTAGTAGTAAAATAAAAAACTGGGAAAGTAGTATTTTCATGTGTATTACAAGATGAAAGAGTAGTAAGAGCCATCCCTGCTGTTATCAATTTTTGTGGAAACTATTAAACTTCCTTATTTTTTGTAGATGATGCTTCCAATATTTAGATAGCTAATGCATATATTTACTGACTTGACAGCTATTCATGGTGCAGAATTCACATCAGAGAATCAGGGAATGTCCGCTGATGTTATCACCAAAGCATTTTTGGCAACTGAAGAGGAATTCCTCTCTCTAGTAAAGAAGCAGTGGATAATTAAGCCACTGCTTGCTTCTGTTGGTTCATGTTGTTTGGTAGGCGTAGTATGTAGTGGGCTGCTATACATAGCAAATGCGGGAGATTCTCGGGTGGTTTTAGGAAGACTGGAAAAGACCGTTAAACAGGTAAAAGCTGTTCAGTTATCAATCGAACACAATGCAAGTATAGAATCTGTGAGAGAGGAACTGCGCTCGTTGCATCCCGATGATCCACAGATTGTGGTACTAAAGCACAAGGTGTGGCGCGTGAAGGGTTTGATACAGGTAATTCTTTTTCTTATCTGTTCTTAAATCTCTTTTAATATCTTATAAGTCATTTTCTGTTACCCTATACATAGTGATCTTTTTCCTTTTGACTCGTGTGTGACTCCACCAATTCTATGCTACATGATGTTTTCAGTATACATACAGTTAATTTCCTTTAGTTTTCTCAATATTTCAATGATGGACATATATTGTATTTCTCGACTAGAGTGGTGCCATCATTGGAATGGATTTGGAAGTGGGGTTTATATGAGTTTGACTTTTAGTTCTAAACCTGAGTTGAGAAGCATTAATTTAGAGATATGTGTTTGTCTTGCAGGTTTCAAGATCCATTGGCGATGCCTACCTGAAGCGGCAAGAATTTAACAAAGAACCTCTATTGGCAAAGTTTAGACTATCAGAACCCTTCCACAAGCCGATCCTTAAAGCTGAGCCAACAATATTAGTCCAAAAACTCTACCCTGAAGATCAGTTTCTCATATTTGCATCAGATGGCCTATGGGAGCAGTTAAGCAGTCAAGAGGCAGTTGACATTGTCCAGAACTATCCGCGTAATGTATGGTTCCTATGTTGAGTTTTGAATTTCTTTTGAATTTACTTGAGTATGTTATGATTGGATGTGTTTCTAAATCACTTCAGGAAAGATCCTTTACTCTTGCTTTCGGAATAATAGGTTCTACAATTCATATATTATTAAGAAAAGCTGGCACATTCTTGAAATTTTCAACTATAAAACTTCAACCTTCAAAATCATTAATCTAAATGTAGATTGGTTTTGTTTTGTATGTATTATATTGTAAGATTAGTTGGAAATCATCTTTTATTCTAGTTGCTGCTTGGACCTGCTATAATATTTCCCATGTTTGTGCAGGGTATTGCAAGGAAACTTGTCAAAGCTGCGCTTCACGAAGCAGCCAAGAAGAGAGAAATGAGATACTCCGACTTAAAAAAGATCGACCGAGGGGTGAGGAGACATTTTCATGATGATATCACAGTGGTAGTGCTGTTCCTAGATTCGCATCTGGTCAGTCGTAGCTACTGGCATGGTCCTCTGCTTTCAGTTAAGGGAGGTGGCGGTGTCCCTGCCAGCACCTAGATTGGGAGGTTCAGAACTTCAGATGATCTATCACTCAAACCCCTGGTTTCTTCGTTTGTACTAAGAAACAATAAGCTTTTATTTCTTTACAAAGAGGAGAGTTAAAGGCAGAATTTTGGGTCTTTTTTTACATCTTTTCTTTTTTCTCCTTCTTCTGATGTATAGCTGTGCTTCATGAATTTTTTTATTTGTTTTATTTTTACATAATGCCACAAGAAATTTCAGTATAGATGGAAAGTCAATGACTAGAAAACAGACTTAACCCGCCATTGGGGCATGACATATTTTTCAAAAGAGCTACCACTTAATACGAATTAATTAGGCTGCTTGCCTTGAGAATATAAGACTGGAAGCATTTTATTTCTCAACGAAGAACATTGTGCTCCCTTCTATTAAGTTCTTTTTTTTATTTTAAAAATATAAACGATAATGTAAACTACAAATGAAAAGGGGCTCTCATGAGGCTCAAACATGAGACCACTGTTTACAAGTCAAGGCCTAAGCTAGATCCCGTCACCTTCTTATAAATTCTTAAGCCAAAGTTTACTTTTCAACCATTAAATACAAAGCCAACAGTAAAGATACACAGTAACTGAGATGCATCTTACTAAAAACAAAGTATAAATACAACTCCAGCTAAACCTTTTCTGATTGGTATCTCAGAATCCAAAGTCCAAACCTTCTTTTTTTTTAGTCTTTTGTTTCTGCTTTGAAAAATTCTGTGAAATCTGTTGACAACATAAATAAATACATAACCAGCAGCAGAACCAACCCAAACCGCAATGGCTATTGGTTCTGCTTCTACTTCATCATCCTCTCTGCCCTCTTGGCCACACCTGTCAAATTCAGTCCCTTTCTCTCTCTCTAAGAAACCAGTGATAGCCAAATTTCCAAACACCACCATACTATCTCCACTTAAGCTTCGACTTCAAGCTTCTTTTGGAAAGAAAACCAGAGCTTCACTCTCTGCAATTATGGCAACTGGGTATGTTACTTGTCTCCTGTTTGGTTGCCCCGAAAATGCGAAAAATCCAAAGTTTATTCCTTTTTTCCCTGTCTCTAAGAACCCAATAACTAGAGCTGTAAAAGTCTTCATATTTTACTTCATAAATAAGCTGAGAATTTATTTTTGTTTTTGTTCTTATGGGGAAGTGGACAAGAGGTTCTGCCACCAGCTCTCACTTCTACCTCAGACCCACCTCCACTCTTCGATGGGAAAACAAGGTTGGTATAGATCGCTAGATTTTCACTGCTTCATTGCATTTAGTTTTTTGTTAGACTTTTGTAGTTTGCAAGTTCTTATAATTCCAAAATTGTGTTTGTTTCAATGCCCATTGCAACAAATTTTACATTATTTGGGTTTGTAATTTTGTTAATGTCAATCTCACTATTGGGAATGTTGGGTTTGTTGTATTGTTGAAGGTTGTATATATCTTACCAATGCCCATATGCACAGCGTGCTTGGATTTCCCGGAACTGTAAGGTTGTTTCTACAGGCACTTCACAGTCTGGTTTCACTTGTTTGGTCTCTTTTTCTCATTTTCAATGGTTGCACAAAAAATTCGGAGAAGAAAAGAACTTTGTGAATCTTCTGCAAAAAAGAAGAAGAAAAGAATAGAACTCTTTAAATTAAGCCTGAGAGTGAGAGTAGACAGCAAACTGCAAGGGCTAGTAAATGAGGTTATGGACGACTTTTTTCTGAGGTACCAATGTTTGCTCTAGTTGTGGACGAGTCTTTATTGTTGTCTTGTTTGTGGACAAATCTTACTATGTTGGCTATGATGGTGCTTAAGCTATCCTTGTTTTCTCCACAAGATCTTCCCTTTAATCCTTGATGTTTGTTGGGAACAGGGACTGGAGGAAAAGATACAATTGGTTCCTATAGATCTGCAAGACAGACCTGCTTGGTACAAGGAGAAAGTCTACCCACCTAACAAGGTGAGCTTTTGCAATTAGAGTACGTGTTATAGCTTCCTAGATTACACAAACATAAGGTTTTTCCCTATGCTTTTGTTATGCATTTGAAAGCACAGTTCCTCAGCATAAAATAGAGTCATAAGAAATTGCAATGAAGGCTTTCATATCATGGAACATTTGAATACCCCCTCGCATTGGAGCTTAAGAATCCTCACTGTTTTGTTATTGAAACTTATTTGGATGTCAAAAGTAGTCAATAAATATATTTTTGGGCCATCATACTATGAGATAAACCGCACACATTTTGTATTGAAAAAAGTAGAAAGACAAAACAGAGCTAATTACGCTTGATTAACTGTTGCATTTTCTGCCCAAATTGTGTCTGATATGAAATTTGAACACAGGTGCCGTCGCTGGAACACAATAACGAAGTCAAAGGAGAGAGTCTTGATTTGATTAGATATATTGACAGTCACTTTGAAGGACCTTCACTGTTCCCTGATGTAAGATTTCAGGATTGCATTGTTACTGCATGTTGACTTCTCTAGGCTATACAAAAGCTCATACTCTGTAAATATAGGATCCTGCAAAGAGAGAGTTTGCAGAAGAGTTGCTGTCCTACACAGACTCCTTCAATAAATCTGTGTTTGCTTCATTTAAAGAGGACGGAACCGAGGCAGCTGGTGAGATGACTACTTGCTTCTTTTGATGTTAATGAAGTTGAGGAGCTAATGTAACCGTAGTCGTATGTTGAAGCAGGTGCTGCATTTGACTATATTGAAACTGCTCTTTCCAAATTTGAAGATGGACCTTTCTTTCTTGGCACTTTCAGTCTGGTAATATGGTAGCTATATCTGCTTTCTGTCAATTAGTATTTTAGTTCTCATTTTTGCTTTACCAGTCAGTTTTTCCCTATTTTTTTGCTAAATTCGTTTGAAGTTTTCTCCATCATTGGAAAAGTTTTAAGTTTTGTTCTTAATTTTCAGGTGGATATAGCTTATGCTCCATTCCTTGAAAGATTTCAGCCTTTCTCACTGGAAGTGAAGAAGTATGACATCACTGCAGGCAGGCCTAAACTGGCAGCATGGTTTGAGGTGCAGTATGAATTTAGTGGCTTCACATATTGACATGCCTTTGAACTTCCTCAAGAAGCGATTCCAAGTTTTAAAACATGAATGTATGTATTGTTATATCAATTATGAACATATTACTCATGTGAATACATCAATTGTGTAGGAGATGAACAAAAATTTAGCTTACAAAAAAACCCGGCGTGATCCCAAAGAGCTCGTTGAAAGCTACAAGAGACGTTTTTTGGTAAATTCTCTTGTTACAGCATGTTAGGGAGTCAATTCCCAAAGTTGTTGCCAATGATGACAATTGAAGAAGATGGCTTGTGCTAATTTCTTAATTCATTGGTTTTTCAGGCACAGAAATGAAATCAGCATAACAAAGTTAGGAGTCGCTGCAATTTCAGAGAACCAAATCATGTATTTATTGAATCGAATCTTAACTTAGCTGAATTGATATTTTCAGCTTTTATTTTATATAAATAATTTGAACAAAACAGAACATCCTTTGAATATAGGCAGAGGACATCACATGTGACCAAGTAATCAGGGCCTTGGTTTACTTGACTTTCTGACTGTTTTACTAGAGAAATAACCTTTGCTTTGATTCTTATCAACATTTGTACATCAATTGCTAGCTGTTTACTTCCATTTGTTTTTGCACAATATTTCTTTTGGTAAAATGTATGGCTGTAACCAAGAAGGATGGTTAATGCTAGTTTCAGCACACTCAAGATCTCTCAATATTTCTCAAAGCATCTAACTCAGAAAGCCTCAAGGGCAAGTTGTGGGTCAACGCATTTTTTCCCTTTTATAAGGGAAATATTATCAATCTTGCAATATCCTGCAAAAATCAATAAAATGTTTCTCTGCAAAGTAAATGCCATAAGCATATAAGGGGAACTCAGAAAGCTACTTTCTTTAGCCGTAGATTATTTTTGTTTACACTTTCTAGAATCAACAAACATAAGCCATCTCCAACACCAGACCAAACTGCAGCAGCAACTAAATTAATTAATGCCACATCCTCCAACATCATCTCGGCTTCAAAGAACCAGGATCTTCCAAATCAGTGTACATATTTTTTTCAAAGAACAAAAAATTGAATAACCAAAATGTGATATGTAATGAGGAAATTTTGTTTCAACATCTCTATTATACCAAAAAGTCAGATGAACCTGACAGCTGTGAGAATATAAAGTCGCCGAGGGGAGCAATCAAACAAAATGATACTACCCCGCCCAAAATATGAAAGTGCAATTTACTTAATACTGCAGAAACTTTAGCAATAACGGTTATCCCCTCCATCGACTATCAGCAGGATGCTCCAATGGCTCATTACGGGGTTCATGTACAGAGCACTAACAAGTACTTCTTCGCATTCGAGATGATTGCTCGGTTGAGAGTATGCATATCCGTAAACACAGAGCAACAGCACACACACTACTTCAGCAGTACTTTCCATATCTTGCTCATATACACAACTAAAGACCATACAGCAAGCCCTGCTGAAATATAAAGCAAAGCAACACCCGAAGCTACTAGAGCCTCTGGTTTTCCAAGACTGCAAAAGTTGGATGGTAGGTGATGGAAGCAAAGGGGTCAGAAACTACCAAATCTTTCATCTGTATTGACCTAAAGAGAAAAGATCAAAAGCCAATCAAAACAGACAATTTACCTGCTGTCTCGGGTGGCCAAGAGGACAGTTAGTGCGATCATCTGTGTGGCTGTTTTCCACTTTCCCAAGTTATTTACAGCAACAGCCTGAGAATATTCACCATTCTAATAACTACTTTGTTTATGATATGTGTTACAGCTAAAAAGCTTTTTAAGTTCTAAAATGACAAGGTTGCATGGGGAAGGAAACCAAACCTCTAAAAGCTTACTGTTCTGAGAAGCAGCCCATTCTCTAACTGCAGACATGGTTATCTAAAAATAAGATGCAAACTGATTCGTAAGACAGTACTATCAATTCAATAGAATCCATAAAACTACACAACAAGAATGATTGCACAAGTACAGGGCAAGATAGAGCAGTTGATAATTTCTTATTTGAGCAAACATGATCCTAAAACAGTAATACTTGATCAGCAGGAACTCACAAGAACAACGTGCACATTCATACACAAAAAGTAAAAGGCCACACTCAACCTAACATGGATGAAGAGATCGTGACAAGATATTTGCAAACCCCAATTCAATATGCCGTCCAAATACATGATACACTGGACCCCACATCTTTAGGAAGATACCCTCGTACTTTCTACATGCAACATCATGCACAGACAATTTCATGTTAAATACAGGCAAACGCAAATTTTCTACTAACTATGATTTCCTAGGTGCCAAAAATCCAATCAAATTCCATTTTGACAATTACTAACATACCAGTGAAATATTTTATTGGTCAGTCAACACAAGAAAAAAGGGCAAGAAACGCAAGTCCTGAATCGATGAATCAATAACTAAGGAAATAAAGAAGGTAAGTAGAATTATATAATACCTCTCTACCGATTATGGCAATTGAAGGAACAACCAGCAACCATGGAACTTGCCCAAACATAGCAACATCCAAAGGCCTGGAACACAACAAAACCAGTGTGGCTGCAACCATGAGCTGCATTCAGCAGGATGACAATCAAATTTAGAACTCTAAAACAGTTTTAAAGAATAATAATAACCAGAAACAATCTGAAATTGACAATGAACGTGTTAAATTTGAACTTGATAAGAAAGACAAATACCTTATCAGCTACGGGATCCAAAAAAGCACCAAAAGCAGATCCCAACCTCATCTGAAATGCAAACAAATTCTTAAGAAGTCAATAAAATTGTCCCCAATAAAACCTCAAGCATTAAAATTCCCAAAATCAATTGAAAATTGATCTCTCAGAGTCAAGACAGAGAAAAAAAGTTAACCTTTCGAGCAATGTACCCATCAAGCCAATCAGTAATTGCTGCAGCAATGAAAATACTTGTTGTAGCAGTTGTTCCCCACCGACTATCCACGTAGAAAGCTAGGACAATGAAGGGGAAAAAAACCCACGTAAGCCAAATGAAAATGCAAGGGCATTATGCATCCTAATCAAAATCTGCAGAAACCTAGAATGCCGACAAAACCCAGATATATGAACATAACCAATTGCCAAAATATGACTGCTCCAATTTTATTGGAGCTCCCGAGAGGCATCAATGTAAACGAAAAACAAATAAAACCCACATGGGTAATCAAAAAATCAGCAAGATACACAATTGCAATCAATACAATTGCCAATGAAAACAAAAGCAAATCATACTGCTAATGAGAATCGGCACAGAGGCAACGCGGCCGAGCGTTAGAATGGTGGGCAAGGTGAGCAATTTGGAGGAAGAATGCTGTTGTTGTTGTTGTTGGCGATGTTTCAGAGGAGATAACAATTCGTCATTGTTTGGGTACAATTGGCTCTCGTACCAATCAGTGCCTTTATTGTCCGAACCCATATCGGCCATAAGACCAGCGGCAGGGCCAGGCTCAGAGCCAGACCCAGACCCAGAAGACTCTCCTTTGTCCTCGGAGAAACCCCCACTAGAGCTGCTGCTGCTGCTGCGAGAGGAGATGGAGAGGCATTTATGAAATCTGGGCCCTAGGTTTTGAAGAAGAATGTGAGGAGGGTGAGGGTGGTTGGGGTGCGCTAGGGGTGCGCAGGGGGTTATCCTGCACCCGTATTTATTATGTGTTTGCGTAAATGCCTGAATGGGGGTATTTAGGGCTGGAGGGGAAGAGGGAGAGGGAGTGGTGGTGATGGAAGAGGTAGGGCGTTGTGGGGAGACCCAAACCCAATTGGAGAGCTTTTGGTGGTAGGGCTTCTTCTTGGGGTATATAGACGAGGCTGCTGTGGTCATTTTGAGCACCAGGGCTGACATGGCTGGCTCGCTTCCTACCTACACACAACTTCTAGTACCACAAAATCTACAACGTGGGCTTTAGTGCTTTTGGTTTCAGCACGGCTCTCAGGGGAAACAGTTACAAATTCTATCTACAAACCGACTTTTGCTAAAAGCTCTTTCTTCTTTTCTTTCTTGTTTTTGCTGTGAGCTTGGTTTATAACTTCATATAGTTTAGTTAGCTCTCTCTGCTTCTGATTTCTACCTCTGTTTCAGCAGAAGTTGGGTCCTTTAACTTTTGTTTGGTCTGGTGCCAATCTTTCAATCCTTATACTTTGTTTTCTCAGGAAAAATGAAGAAAAAGAGAACCTTTGGAATTTTCGTTTTTCTCTGAGCCAAAGCAAAAAGATGTGGACGCCTTTTGTTGGGTTACTTTGACGAATAACTTGTTCACATAAAAGTCAGCATATTATAATACAATTTTCCTTCAAAATTCAATTTTTTTTTCTATCATATGTATATATCGAGCCAGGCCCGTTTTGGGAACTCAGTTTGGGCTTCCAAACTGTCAAGGTCGACCATGATCACCTTGATCTCGTAAAAATTATTTCAAGCCCATGATCACCACTCTTTCACAAAAACTGAAAACTGAACAAAAGTTGTTCGGTAACTTATTTCAGTTTTTAGTTTTATGTGAAACTTGGAAATGGAAGTTTTTGGGGTCAAATTGTGAATTTGATATCATAAAATGTAATTGCATATTACAAAGAATTCATAGTATTTTTCTGCGAAGTATTTGCTAATAGGATGATTTTTTGGTGAATTTTGGAGACGGAGTTCCAGGAGACTTGGATTGGGTTCGTGGCCAAACACAAGATTTGAGCGATTGGGTCCAAATCGGGAGGTCTCAACTACCAAATTTAGATAATTGGAGTGCATTCCATATGTCATGATGTAAAATTAATGAAAGAAATAGAAGCGCAAAAAAATGAAAACGAAAACTTAAAACTTAAAACTTAAAATACTTTCAAATTGTTTTAAAAATATAGAAATTTAGTTATATACCCATTCTTAACACTAGTATTATAAATAAACCCTACATCATTTAAAACCCATAAACACACCCAAAAAACACCCAAAAATTGACAGCTGTCCTATTAACTTATATTGTATTCTGATTTTACCCTTTTAGCATAAAGTATAGAGGAAAACCCATGATCGCCAGCTCACCTTCTTTGAGAAACGTTGAATCCATAAAAGCATGCGAAAAATAAAACAAAAAACAACCTGGAAGCCATAAAAGTTGGTATCCCAGAAGACCAATTGCTACTTTTTCTCAAATCTCAACCCAACTAGCTGATTTAAAAATTATTCTTTTTAATCATTTATTTAATAACAATTACTTTGTGGATTGAAGAGGAATGACAAGAAGAAGAAGAACATCGACCATGACGATGCGCGAGCTCATGACTGGTGGAGTAGCTTGTGCGGTTCCAGGCTCATCTTCTTCCGCCAATCCTTTCGGTGCTCTAGCCAACGCTCTTATCGGCTCTTCTTCCAAGACGTAGGTTCGTCGTCTTTCTCTTCGCTCATTTCACTTTCAATTTCTCTTCTCCATTTAGAATTTTCAATCCTCAATTTCATCACCAGTGGCCTCAACAACGTCATTTTCTCATGTTTTCGTTCGATTCACGAGCAAGAAAGGTTGAAGGAGATACCTCATCCACACCAACGGCTTATGAGCCGTAATTTTATTCATACGCTCACGGCCACATGCTGCACCAGATCTGAGAGAATGCTCACAAAGACGGGCTTAAGAAGAACGAAGAGACCATTTCAAGTTAGCCGAATCGAATCATCCTGGTATGATCCAGTTTGATTATTGCCGAAATTCGAAGCTCGTTGGCCAGTTTCTTAGCGATTTTTGTGATTAATTTGAATATGTCTTTGGTTGTTTCCCTTAGTTCTGCATTTCATTTACAGATTGCGATAAATAAATTGATTTTAAAAAATGAGGATTGCTTGCTTGCTTATTTGTGTTAGTTCTAATAGGATTTACAATATGATCTATAATTTTAGTTTTATTTTTATATCAAATATTCAAATAAGAGGATTGGCTTCAGGTATCTCGCTCTTGTATCAATATACCACTTGTGCTGATAAATATTGAAGGAGCATATAACAACGCCATGATTGGATAAAGGCTCCAATTTTTATTCAAAGACTGAATAGGCTAACTATGTTTGGATGATGAGCAAATGACTACAATATCATAATTGCATGCCTCCATGGACCTTTCTCCTTACACGTAATTAGGTAAATTCCCTACATTTTTAGTTAAAAGATGGATGAGGAGGAGGTCATGGCTTATTTTGCTTTTGAAGAGGTAGGAATTATGTTTCGGGTAGTTCTATGACAGGGTATTAACAATGTACTTCTATGACATAGTATTAACAATGTACTTCTATGATATAGTAGTATTAACAGGATAGTTCTATGACATAGTATTAACATTGTACTTCATGACATAGTAGTATTAATAACATAGTAGCAGTGTTAATACCCTATCCTGAAACTTCACAAGTGGTATACATGCATTAGAAATAGGATTTCATAGGGAACTAGCAGTGTTATTACCCTATACCTGGAACTTCACAGTGGTAGACATGCATTAGAAATAGGATTTCATAGGAAACTAGCAGTGTTATTACCCTATACCTGGAACTTTACAAGTGGTAGACATGCATCAGAAATAGGATTTCATAGGAAACAATCAGTGTTATTACCATATACTGGAACTTTACAAGTGGTAGACATGCATTACAAATAGGATTTCATAGGAAACAAGCAGGTATTATTACCCTATACTGGAACTCTATAGTGGTAGACATGCATTACAAATAGAATTTCATAAGAAACAAGCAAGTGTTATTACCCTATATTAGAACTTTATAGCTATTAATCAACATGACAGGTAAACTAGCGACTAAATTACTAACTATTTTATGGTCCTATGCAATCAATCCAATAGTGAAATCCAATATAGTTACAAGCTTTTATCCTTGATTTGAATCTAAAATATTGTTATTACCTTAGACTGAAACTTTATAGCAATTAATCAACATTATAGTAAAAGTTTGGTTTGTAAATTTCTTATCTTTGAAGCGTTTTCTTGTTGACATTGTTCTCTGAAATATTGTCTTGGTTTTGTAGGTGGAGGTCAGAGTGTGGTGTTTGTTTTTGAAAGTAGATCAAGTTTGGTGGTGGTTATGAAGTTTTGATTTGGACAGACGATGAAGATGGTGTATGAAGAGACGTTTTGTAGAGATAGTTTAATGAAAGCATATGCTGGAAGTTAAGTTACAGTTTTCTTTTTCTTTTTGGACGAAAGTTATGGTTTTTGAGATGGTAAAATGTTTGGGCTTTTTTATAAAATTGGGCTGGGGTTGTTTTGAGTGTTTTTTGAGTTTTTTTTTTTCTGTTGGGCTTGATAGTGGCAGTGTTGTAATTTATAGGAACTTCAACACCAACTTGTTATATAATAAATGGATTTTGGGTGTGTTTAAAGTGCATTATATATGCGGTTTTTTTATAAATTCAGCTCCTATTTTGGGTATATTAGTGAAGTTCCCTTCAAAATAAGGGTAATTTTGAAAACTATATTTCACTTTTTAAAAAACTAAAAGATTATCCCATATCGAACAAGGTGGCAAAAAAAAAAAAAAAAAAAAAAAAAAAAGGGTAACATAAGAGCTCATATCCATAGAGAAGCCAACCACATGATCATCAATTGAGTTTCTAATATCAACGACATTTGGTTTGGTTTTGATGTTGCTTTATAAGGTGGAGAGAAATATTAGAAATTCGATTCTTCAATATTAAAATTCTTGACTGCGCGTGCGTATATATATAATGTACCGAGAAGAGAAAATACGTTAATAGTTTAACATTTAAAATCTCTTAAAATATGACCGTCACAAGTTGAATACCCCATTCTCATGTTAAACCAAACCTTAAGATTTTCCGAACCCCATATGCACCATGACCTCATGCCATTATATGTCCCCCAAGGCACGATGCTTACCTTAAGCCTTAAACTCAGCCGAAATATTAAGGAAAAAGGCAGATGTAACTTCAAAGGAAGAAAGACTCCTCTATCGAAAATAAAAATGAATTTTACAGGAAGAAACCAGTGAGAGTCTTAATCAAAAGTTAATTTCGCTTGATTTGAAAGCATAATAACTTGTTTAATCGGGACTAATTTCAGCTTTATTGGAAAATAAAAAATAAAAAAAAATTAATTATAAGACAAAAATGGTTACTTTACAGAAGAATGCTTGCAAATTACAAAAAAAAATACTATAGAACAAATATCTTGCTGAGGAAAACCGTTGTCTCAGTTGTTGTCTTCTGCCGACATAAACTCTTTTAAGTTTGAGATTTAAAAATAAATAAATTACATTTGGCATTTACGATAAAAATGGTCTTTATACAAAAAGCAAACCCCACCACTGACAGGTCACAGTAGGCAACAAGTTACAAGTTACAAACGAGTAAGAAAAAAAACACTGCAAAATCAAATCAAATAATTACAGCCTCCTGTGCTACCATGTGAATCGTGAGGTAAAACACTCAAATACAATCAATTACTTTGCTATATTGATATATTAAAATTAACTGCTGGTTTTTTTTACTAATATAATCTTCTTGCCTAAATCCAAATACTTTGGTTTAAATTATTTCATCCAAATGCATCCTAAAATAATTTTGTAGTAACATAATATAAGTTCAATATAAGAATACATAATTTATAGTTATAGTGATTAAATATATTTACTCATACATATGAAATACTGTGTACGAATTCCTCGTCCGTTATAACTAATATATGAAGTGCTTCGGTTGGCCTCCAAGGGGAGGCACGCATTGGTTGGCCTCTGAGGGGAGGCAAAATATTGGATGGCCTTGCTAGGTGAGGTCATTCTCATTTGGCACTAAATTAACCTCTTAAAATATTTGGGTAAAAAAATGGGTGGCTATGATTTACAGTCTGTTTTGGTATTGAGCAAAAAAGCTACATAAGCTAATGATGATCGTGGGCCTCTCTGTTTTGTGCTCATTTCAAGCGCACCAATTGAGGATAAGTCCTTTTTATGGTAATTTGATTATTACTTTATATGGTTTGGAAAATGGCCGGTGGAAAAGTGTGCAGTCATTCTGAGTCGGGACTGTTTACAGTAAAGCTCTTCCAGAGAGTTTGTTAATTACTTTTTCATCTGACCAGAACAAAGGGTTTATCAACATATTTAGAAATAGAAATATGCATAATGCCTTCAATTTTCATAACCCTTTACTATAGTTAGTAAACAACGTAACGAAAAAAAAAAAGAATAAAATACATATGTAGTAATAATTATTATTTAAAATTTGTGGGTTATAGTCCTTTACTTTAATAATAAATGAAAATTACGTATATAATACATGTATATAACACAAATTTACTAACTAGGATGATATTATAAACATGATTGGTAGGGCCTTGAATTCTCACAGTCCATTCTATATATGTATAGAAATATGATCAATAATTTACTAGATTTTTGGCAAGCTGATTATCGACTTGATTTTCTCACTGTAAACCAAAATTCACTAGCTAACAAATTTTTTCCTTAAAAAATTAATAGGAGTAGGCATAGGTTGAGTTGGGTCGGTTTTAGTCACAACCAGATATATAACGATTTATAATTTTTTAGACCAAAAAAGACTCGATCATTATTAGACCAATCAAATTCAACACAAACTTTTTGTCATCGGGTTGGGCGGTAACTCAAAATTAAGTTTACTTTTAAGTTTTAGTGGTTTGTGATTTCTTAAACTCAAAACATGCTAATTTTTATTCTAACTCAACTCAACCCAACATATTATAATTTATTTGGATAGGTCGGTTAGGTTGACCCAAAATTGTACCCACCCATAAAAATTAGTATAAAAAACGTTTTCAAAATCGGGATTGTAGAATGTCTCATAAAAGTGAGTCAGTCACAAATGATGGCTCATGGGCTTAGCAATAAGGTAATTTAACATCATCATAATTATCTGCAAATAAGTAAATTCGTTTACACCATTTCCTATTATAACATCACAGAGATTTGTGGTCACTTACCGTTGAATGTAAATTCAACGGTTCACTCACTCTTGCACTCATTTGAAAGAAAATTTATAAAATTAGGTAAAATCCTCAGTCAAATATTCCATCTTTTAAAGAGGTTTTAGCTATAATGATAAGGTATTGAACAAAAAAAAATTCACATTTAGGGAAATTGTTTGATTTCTGTCATCTTATTGTTCGAACAAAAAATAAAAGCCCTATTTTTTATCCTTAATAAAAAATAATGCAATGAGCTTGTAGTTACTAGTTACCGTACATATGAGATCTTGTGTTCGATTTTTCCTTTTTCAATACCGCTTGTATAAGAAAAATGTATATATTTTTTAATTTTCTATTTATTTGCTTCAGCAGGAAATAAGACCCTCTCTCCCTCCCTCATCTCGAAATCCGTGTTAGAGACATGGAGCACATGTAATACTGCGACGGAAATGTCGCTCCCTTATGCATGTGCCTCTCCCTCTCTCTCTCTCTCTCTCTCTCTCTCTTCACACATCACACTCTACCCTCGACAAAACCCATCTTAACTCTCTCTCTCTCCATCCCTTAGCAACAGTCCTCTCTCTCTGACTATCTCCCACGCACATAGTTGAAAATTCAGTTGCAGAAATTCAAGGGCGCGCCGCGGAGCACGAAGATCTTCGCCAGCGGATCGCTCCTATCTCCCCGCGCATCGAACCGGATCTAAATGAAATCCGCCACCAAAGTCTCTCTTAACCCGCTTGTCGCCTACGAGCACAAGAGGTATACGCTTCTTCCCTGCTACCCCCTCCCCCTTCCCGCCACGCGTCCCTCCTAGGTCTTCTAATTTCATCGTCTTCTTCGATCACATTGACTTCTTAAACTTAGTTAATTATGCTTCCGAGTTTAAGATCCTGACCGTTGGATGCTGCTTAGTGTGTAATCTAATTTGGTAGGATTTGTGTGTTCGTTTGCTTGTGAATGGCTTGGTTTTAGATTGCTAGTGTGAATGTGAAATGCGGTGTGGTTTACAGTAGATTGAGATTGCGATGATGCAATGCCGAGTTCTGTGGCTAGTAGAATTCTCGAGCATGAATCAGGCGATCGCTCGAGGCCGATTGCTGGTAATCCGAGCACCGTTGTGCGCGGAATTTCATTTTTTCATGGTTTGGGTTCGATAATCTTCGTAATTGGGCTGTTTCGATTGGCATATGATTGTGAACTGATTGTGATCTCAGTATGGAGTTGTTGTTATGTTAAGGTTAGATAGAATTACTGCTTGTCAAAGAAAATGTAACGTGTTGGGTAGATTTGTTTATCATTTATTAAAAAATTGGAATGAATCGGCATTGGTGTTTGGACAGGGATGCTTATGGATTTGCTGTGAGACCTCAGCATGTACAACGATACCGAGAATATGCCACTATCTACAAGGTTTTGTTCTTCTTTTATTTTCTTCTTTCTATCGTAACGTCTTTTGTTTTGGTTACTGAGAAAAATTCATGATGATGGAAATAAAGGAAAAGAGAAACAAAAGCTATATTTTACGTTTTTTGTTCTTTTAAATTATTGAACTCTTAAAATCCTTGGCTGGTGTTTTCACTTCTTTTTTTTCTGGTCTTACAGTGAAGACTAGAGGAGTGACTCTTATTTTTCAAATTTTAATATCTACTATTTTCACGAAGCAAACAGACTTGAAAGCACAGATTCCGGCCATGTTGTACTCCATGTAATTTACTTTTGTTTTCAGGAAGAAGAGGAGGAAAGATCAGAAAGGTGGAAGTCTTTCCTGGAACTACAAGCAGAGTTCACTCAATTGCCTGCAATTGGATTATCTAAGGAACAAGATAACAAGGCCTTGCTTTCTGAAGCCTCAGAGCATGAACCAGACTCCAATTCGGAGAAGGGTGTTGATGGTGATGATTTAAGTGACCAGAAGGCAGGTTCTGATTCTCTGACCAAAAATGATAACGAAAAGGAGGAACTGGAAGCTAAGGACACAAAAACTCATGGGATTCAAATATGGAATGAAATTAGACCATCTCTTCATGCCATTGAGACCATGATGAGTGTTCGTATAAAGAAGAAGAACAATTTGTCAAAGCATGAGCAGGACACAGGAACTGGGAAGCCGCTTACTCCTCTTGAAGAGGCTAGATCCCCAAAAGGAGCATCTGAGGAGGACTCCGAGGAGGAGTTCTATGATGTGGAGAGGTCAGACCAGGATGTCCCTTCAAGTGATAGTGTGAGTGCATCTGCAACAGGTGCTGCTTCTGACACTGTCCCTTCAGAATCTTTATTTCCTTGGAAAGAAGAGTTGGAGGTTCTTGTTCGTGGGGGAGTACCAATGGCTCTCAGGGGAGAGGTGCATATTATGTTCTCAAGTTACCTCTTGTTATTTTTTTGTTTTTTGACTTCATGAATATCTTTGTTATGAGTAAACTTTATAATTGCTTTACTTCCAACTTTCAGCTCTGGCAAGCTTTTGTTGGTGTGAAGGCACGGCGTGTGGATAACTATTACAAGGATCTGCTAGCTTCTGAAACTAATGCTGGTAATAATGTGGAACTAAATAGCTTGGACTCAGACAGAAATAGCAAGTTGTCAGCAACAGATTCTGTATGTGCACCTGAAAAATGGAAAGGGCAGATTGAGAAGGTTGTTCACCACTTTATTTATAAAAAAAATTATGTTTTCAGTATGGCTGCTCCTTTATTTGAAAATATTAACAATCCAACTTCTTAACTTATTGGCAATGATCTGTACTGCAGGATCTACCTAGAACATTTCCAGGTCACCCTGCTCTAGATGAAGATGGTAGAAATGCTTTGAGGCGTTTGCTTACTGCATATGCGCGGCATAATCCCTCTGTTGGGTACTGTCAGGTAATTGGTTCTGGAACATGTTATGTGCTCAGGTAACTGCTACTTTTTAGAGTTGCCATTACTGTAAGTGGCTGTGAGATTTATTGATCAATATAGTCATTATTTTCATAGACATGGCACTTTACCTTTTTGTGACTATTAATACAATAATACTGAGACTGTAGTGCTCATGAGTTAGATTTATTTATGATGTTGATGAATGTATCTGTGAATAACATCTAGGAAATCCCCTGTGTTTGTCACTGCTTATGTGTGATATTTTGAATTATTTTATTTTATTTATTTTTATAGAGTTTGTATATTGTGAAGAACATCTTACGAATTAGTTCAGACCAATGCATGAAAGCATAACGTGTTCTTTGGTCTTTATGTGAACTAAGTAGTTTTGATTAATGCATGATCTGGCAATATAGGCCTGAAAGGCCATAGGATAGCTTGTGATCCACAGAGAATTTTAGCCAAAATGGACTTATAAATGTTGAGATAATTAGCCACAGTAAGTGTACGTCTTACAGAGGATGATTGGATAAAATTGAGATGGAGCTGTAACGAGCTCCCTTTGGATGACTTTTGAGAGATTGCAATGTGTCAAGTTAGCTTCTTGTGATGCTTCTCAATAAACTATTTCTAATTTTATTTTTATTTGATTTTTGAAATTTGATCAATGATATCAATTACTATCTTTGTTTCACTTTTGCCGACTTTAATGCTTGTTGGGTTTAATCTACACGCAGGCCATGAATTTCTTTGCTGGCTTATTACTGCTTCTCATGCCCGAAGAAAATGCCTTCTGGTAAGATCTAAACTCAATTGACTGTTTATTAACCTCCGGGAAAGGATAATTCCCAGATATTGTTGCCTTTTCTTTTGTTTGGGGGCTTTGTGTGAAGAAACCAAAGAGCAGTTTGTTTTTAAAGGAACAAAAAAAATTCCTGGAAATATAGAAGTTTGTGTTTGCATATAATTACATTTAAAGTGATTGCACTTGTTTGGCTTTGTGTAATTACAAAATCGCTAAACCTTTCAGGGCTTTGATGGGGATTATAGATGATTATTTTGATGGCTATTACTCTGAGGAAATGATAGAATCTCAGGTAATATTTTCTGTACTCTAGTTTTCATGCATTTTTCATTTTGCGTATCTATGCTCTTTCTCCTCAAGTGAGATACATTAACAAAATTGAGGAAACCATGGTATAAATGTATAATTGCAGATGTTGGCATTTCGAAATATTCTGATGAGTTGTATTTTATCAGGTGGATCAACTTGTTTTTGAAGAGTTGGTGCATGAGAGATTTCCTAGATTGGGTTTGTATATTATTATTATACAGTATACACTTCTTTTTGTTTGATATATTTGTTGAGCAATCACTTAATGCCACCTTTAATCATGTTGCAGTCAATCATCTAGATTACCTGGGAGTGCAGGTGGCATGGGTTAGTGGACCATGGTTCCTTACCATCTTCATGAACATGCTTCCATGGGAAAGTGGTCAGGTTTTATATGTTTCTTTAGATAATGAACTAACTGGTCTTTTATGGATACTTTGTTGAAGCTTACCTATATTTTGATTTATTGGCTTCAGTTCTTCGAGTCTGGGATGTGCTTCTTTTTGAAGGAAACCGCGTGATGCTATTTAGAACAGCACTTGCTTTGATGGAGTTATATGGTACTGGGTATAAAAATAGTATTTTTTTCGTTTGCTAAAGAAAAAAAGGCATATAACTTGGTTACTTTAACATGATATAGTACCAAGTGGCCTGTATATTCTCTGGTTTATGAAACTTAATTTGGCTCAGTTACTTGTAGGCCCTGCACTGGTTACTACCAAGGATGCTGGAGATGCAGTTACTCTGCTCCAATCACTGGCTGGCTCTACATTTGATAGCAGTCAACTGGTATTGACAGCTTGCATGGGTTACCAAAATGTAAATGAAACTAGATTACAAGAGTTGAGAAATAAACATCGGCCAGCTGTACTTGTTGCTATCGAGGAAAGATCGAAGGGACTTCGGGCTTGGAAGGATTCTCAAGGTCTAGCATCTAAGCTGTATAATTTCAAGCAAGATCCTAAATCAATGATAATTGAGACGAAGAAAGGAGAACGACTAGTTGATGCACAGACAAATGGTGATTTATCACGTTCAGAGTCTGGGTCCACTAATGCAGATGAAGCTCTTGTTAGCCTGAATGGGGATGGGGAGTTAGATTCTGTACCAGATCTTCAAGAACAGGTTGCTTATTGAACCTTCCATACCCTCATTACAGTCTTCTTTGTTTGGCATAGTGGAATTATGAATATTGATTCTACCATTTTATCAGCCCATTGATTAGACCTTTGTGTATATATATATTTTCTTCTTTCCATCATATAATAAGCCTGTCTATGGGTTGTCAACTTGTCACCTAATCTGCATTTAATAAAAAAAGAAAAGAAACACATTCATGCACAGCCTTTGTGTTACTTTTGTATTTTGTTCTGGGTTATATGCAGTTGCTGGGGCTCGTTATTAAAGTATTTTCCGCACAATCAACTTTGAGATTTAAATTAGGTTCTATGTGCAGGTGGTATGGTTGAAGGTTGAATTATGCAAGCTGCTGGAGGAGAGAAGATCTGCTGAACTCAGGTTCTTATATTCTCTCTGGTGTTAGGTGTTTTTTGTGTTGGTTATTCAATAAATATTCATTCAACGAAGATCTCTTCTTTGCATATATTGGATGCCTGTGTAACTCTTAGTGTCCTCAATACAATGGGTATATAACATATACCATGTATGGCATTTGTTGACTTGATTAAGTACAATTAAAATAGCTCATTTTGGAAGTTTGGGATGAAAAGGTATTGATCTTTACCCTTCAAGGCCAACCAGGATTTGGGGGTGTCTTCAAACACTCTAACAACCAAATATTACAGCCTTCAACTCCAACCACGAAATATTCTTGAGCTAGTTATTATTTTTTCTAACGTGGCATTGATATTATGGGTCCTTTTTTCACTTTTTTCAGAGCCGAGGAGCTGGAGACAGCATTGATGGAGATGGTCAAGCAAGATAATCGTCGGCAATTGAGTGCCAGGGTATATCCAGAAAACTTTTATAAATTGCAGCTTTCTAAGTGAGAGATATGGTTATCTTGCTTGGGAATCTGCCCCTTTTCCTGTGGACCTTCATGTCTTGAAAGTGGAATTTTACTATTTAGTGTTTCATTTTTTACTCTGGGATTGTTAATAAAGTATAATCTTCTCCACTTTTTTTATTGTGTTTATTTTTCCTTATACTTGTAAAGATACCTCACTTGACCAAAAAAAAAAGTACTTGTAAAGATACTTCATTCTGATCTCTTATTGTGTCAGGTTGAGCAATTAGAGCAAGAGGTTGCTGAGCTTCGCCGAGCCCTTTCTGATAAGCAGGAGCAGGAGAGTGTCATGCTCCAGGTTTTGTTTCCTGTTCTTTTATACTTGGGATTTCTGTTCTTTTCATACTGGTTTTGGGCTTGTTATGGTAATTGCATCACTTACTATCTTTACAGGTCTTAATGCGAGTAGAGCAAGAGCAGAGACTAACAGAAGATGCTCGCAGATTTTCTGAGCAAGATGCTGCAGCACAGAGATATGCTGCTCAAGTGCTTCAGGTTTCATAGATAACCATATATCTGAACGCATGTTCTGGTTATGTAATGATAAGAAATCATTATGTTAGAACCACCCTTATAAGATTAGCTTACTAAATTGCTTGCATAAAATAGTTTCTTACTCCTCAAGTTGACTTTCTCTTGTCCCTTTCCATAACATTCTTTTCCATGGGGGTCTGTCTTGAATTGCCATATATGGTATTGGCACCAAATATATATTTAATTTTTGAATGCTTTCTGTTTTATAATTGTTTACTTTGCTGCTAACTTCAGTTGCACTCTTTGTTGCTCAAAACTGAACTAATTTTTTAGCTGTCTGAAGAGAAATCTGGAAATAGAGTGTGGAAAGGGAGCTTAGGTCATTTAGAAAACAAGCCCTAAACCCTTAATCCCAGCTTAGGGTCTAACTCCTGCTGGCGCCCTTTTCCTGAGAGCTCCACCTTTTTGTCAACTAAATAGTATGCCTGACATTTCTTCTCCTTTTAAAGTTTTCATCTCTGTGTGAATAGCATTGGAATTACATGCAATACCGCCTGGAACCCCACCTGAAATTTCTAAAAGTTGAATTTTTCTGTTTAGAATGTACGTGTGATAAGGTCTAAAATACAGATATTGTGTGGCAATTGTTATTGTTATATTTAAGCGTTTGGATTTATGTTTATTTGGGGTGCATGGAACATGAGAAATGTGGGATGCTCACCATTTTCCTTTCCCCTATTTGATGCACCTTGTAGCCAATTCATTTCTTTCTAATTAACGCTTTACCTTATCTTGTGCATTATCTGCATGAAATTGATATTTAGCGCATGCAATTCAATCAAACTATTCTGTGACTGCAGAATGCACGATTTTCAGGTCAAGATTATATGTCTTTAATTTTATATATTAATTCTTGCAGGAGAAGTATGAAGAGGCCACAGCTGCACTTGCAGGAATGGAAAAGAGAGTTGTAATGGCAGAATCAATGTTGGAGGCAACTTTGCAATATCAATCCGGTCAACAGAAAACACAACCTTCTCCACGGTAACCTTGTGTGCATTCTTTTTTTATTCATTTCCGAATATTAATCTGTTGCCTTTCATTACTCTTGGTTTTCTTCCGTGTCCACCGTAATTTAGTCCTTGCCTTAATTGTGATTGAGATAATGTGATTTTTGATATTTTTTTTCATTATTAATCTCTCTATTGATATTTCAAATGTTCATTTTATTTTGAAATGATATTCCTTTCTCTTAAAAATCGAAAATTACTTTCTAACACTTTTTCCCTGTTCAACATAGGTTAAAACACCTAGATATATATGTAAATGGTGCTCATTTAAAAAGGATACACATTTATACAAGCCACAATCATATAGTAACACGAATTAAAATAAAATCAGATTTGCGTGGTTTTGTTCCTCAGTAGTTGAAATTAGTATGTTTAGTTTTAAAAAAAAATGGTTGTCTGGCAGATCTCTATCTTTACCTGTACAAACCAATCAAGACCAGACACAAGAGTTCCCTGCAAGAAAGATCAGTTTACTATCTCGACCATTTGGCCTTGGCTGGCGTGATCGCAACAAGGTTACACTCATGAACTCTAACTATTGTGTGAAAGCAACAATAGGAGAATACATAGAGCTGTTTGACTAATTTCGTCACCTGTTGAATGCAACAGGGAAAACCTGCTAACAATGAGGAGCCAAATGACGGCAAGTCTATCAGTGAGGGACAGAGTCCCACCGCAGAGGTAAAAGAGACGAATGGCCTTCAAGCAGAAGATAAAGAGTAGAGCAGATCAAAGCAGAGGCTGTATTGATATATCCCTACAGATGTTTGCTGCTCCGATAGTAATACTCTCATGTGCAAAGCTTGATAGTATGCCTTCTGTGCCTGTCGGTCCAGGGAGCTATAGTTTTGATTTCTTTTGTCGTCTGTAATTTTTCAATAGAGAAACCAATTTTATCCATTCATTGTTTGATTGTTGATTAAGTAGTGGTAATAATCATGTAGTAGGGGAGGAAGAAAATGTAGAAAATATTGATGATATGGTTTACATAGGTGTATAATCTTCGTCAAATGTATTTGTATGACACTTTTCTAAGCGTACAGTATCTTTTTCTTTTAATCAGATAAACGTACAGTTTTTAGTATTCACCTTCTAATACGAGGGTTTTTCTAATAATAGCGATTATGTTGCTCTCCCTCTCTCTGAACCAAAAAGAATGATAAAATAAAATAATAATCAAGCTCAAATGAGCCTATTGAATCTCATATTTTTTACTTGGTCCGGTTGAACCCAAACTCCTGGCCATCCGTGGGGTATATTGGAATTTTATTACCGAAATTATAACATCGTTGAAAAAACAAATCAATTTATCTTTTCAAATTTTCCTTACATTTTTGAGCCGGGATAAAACTCATAGAAAGTTGGTGCAGTGAACAAATATTGTTCAATCTCTTCAAGAAAACTAATTTTCCTTTTTTTTTTTAGTACAAACAACCATTAGTCTGCAAGTCAAGGCCTTTTTCCATCTAAACAAGTTTTAAAGCAATTTTAATGTTTTTCAAATAATGCCATTTTCACTAATTTTGAGCAGGGGTAAAATTGGCATAAAACACTGGTGCAATGAGCAGTTAGGCACATACCACACAATTTTCTAAAGACTTTGCAACTCAAGCTTTAAGATGAGTGTTATGACCGAATAATAATTAAAAAAAAAGCTTTAAGATGAGTGATTTGTGCGCCTACTGTTGGCAAAGGACGAGGCCATTCATTCACCAAATCAGTAAAATTCCTATAAAATAATTTGGATAAATTTCTGTGACTATGGGATACCAGTTTCTATATAGATACAAAACCCCATTGCTCAATTGTACATAAAAAGAATCTTGTATAAGGTGACAGAAGGAAAAGGGTGGAGGGAAGAAAAACAGGAAGTGGGAGCACCACCACGGCACCTGCTACCGGAGTGAGCAAAATTCGATAAGCAGGCACCATTTCATGTACAGCCAACAAAGCATACCACTAAGCTCCAACCAATTGACTTCTGAATCACAAATAAAACCCCATTTTGGAAAAAAAAAAAAAAGCCTAAAGCAGTGCCACAGCTAGGTTCTCATCACAACCTTCCAATCACGGAACTGTATCAAATAAGTCTTCCCTTATGAACTTCACAGTTCCCTTCTAGGTCTAGGAGTGGATGAGCTTGTGCGAGAGCTCTGTACTGACCGCGTTTCAGGATCATATTTTTGGGAAGCAAGGTAAGTAAGGGCTGTGACAACATCAGCTATGAGAGGTCGCATATTAGGCTGCTCCTGGACACACATTGCAGCAACGGCAAGAGCTTGATACATTCCCCTCACCGGATACTGACCTTGGAGCAGTGGATCAGCAATCTGCCAAAATTTCCTCCGATCCTTGAACAAGGGGCGGGCCTGCAACAAAGAGTGAATGAGCAGAAATTCGCAAGACTGCCGTTTAGCAAGAAATAGCTTGTTCTTCCCATTGTTGCTTTCACTCGTAAAATAGTACAGCTGTTACTTGTTAGGGTTAACTCATAAGGAAATTCATTTGAGTGTTGCCAATAGATTAGTTTTAGTACACACCGTCTAGTAGGTCAATATTGCATATACCATATTTCAAATAGAGAAAATCAAAACTCATAGCACAGTTGCATAACATTCTAAACTCAAACTGTTACCAAAACAGAAAGTAGGTATATAATTAGAAGGGTCTCCAATATAAGAACGTGACAGAATACTGATAATCTAAAAATTGAATGTGAAATACAATGAAAGCATATATAAAGAAGAAACAAAACTTTACTCCTGAAAATGATTTTAGAAACAAAAATATTAAAGCAGAGCAGAAGGCATAACTCTCTTACCCATGCAACTAAATTGTGTTCCCCAGCAGCCCTCGAATTGTCAATTGCCTTTCTTCCGGTAATGATTTCCAAAAGAACAACCCCAAAGCTGTATACATCTGATTTCAATGTGAGCTGACCAGTCATTGCATATTCAGGCGCACAATATCCATAAGTTCCCATCACCCTAGTGGAAACATGAGTGTTGTCTCCTACAGGACCTAACTTTGCCAAGCCAAAATCAGATAGCTTAGGATGGTAGCCTTCACCAAGTAAAATGTTTGAGCATTTAAGATCACGATAAATAACAGGGGGGTTAGCTTTGTCGTGCAAATACTCCAAGCCCTTTGCAGCACCAGCAGCTATTTTCATTCTTGTATTCCAGTCAAGTTGTTTTCTGTCTGGTGGTAGATCTGGCATATATCAGCATGTGAGATCAAGAAGGTGATTAACAACATTACTGATACCAAATAGAAGGTAGACAAATAAAAATGGTGCTCAAGCCCCATACTCTGAGTCCGCTGACACATTGAATATTCCACAACATGGCTAACTGGTTAGCTTGCAAGATTTCTATACCTTACGAAGAGCATGATTAAATGATTTTGGATCATTTCCAGAATTATCTTATAAAGTAATTTTTTTCCTATTTTTCATACAGTTAATTTAAATAGTTCTATAATTGTCAAATCCTACTGATTTCTATAGCTTTGAATCTTTACTATTGCAAGACCCAATTATAGTATGTGTACATCAATTTATCACCAAGTACAAAGAGAGAGACCTCAAGACAAAAATAATGAACTTTGGGCAAAGAAATAATTGAATCTAGTGCTGTTACTGCTGTATATACCATGTAGATGGTCTTCCAAAGATCCCAATGGCATGTACTCGTATACCAAAAGCCTCTGATCACCATCAGCACAATAGCCTATTAAGTTAACAAGATTGGGATGGTGAAGTAGGCTTAACATTAATACTTCAACAAGGAATTCCCTGTTCCCTTGAAGCCCATTCGAATCAAGTTGCTTTATGGCCACTACCTACACAAAAAGGAACAAGTTCAGCTCTTACCAAAAGCTTAGCATATAAAGACAAAGATATCATAACACAGAGAAACAACAACAAAAGAACTTTTAAGACTCACGGTAAAAATCTCAATGAAAGTAGATAGAATCCCACAGCAAACAAAACCAACCCACCAACATATTGCACTAACTAAACAAAGATTATTAATGTGTATATCCACGTTATCTGCACTGACTGAAAGCGAACTGGAGCCTCTTAAATTGGAGAACGTCCAGATTTAGGCTTGCCACAAACACTTAACCTTTTCAGTTTTACATAAGACCATAGTTTTTTACCAAAAAAATATGACCTTAAATTCAGTCATCTTTTGTCACATTCTACTTACTCAAAGCACACAACAAACTTAATATGGAAGTACAACATATATATTGAATAGATATTTTAGAAAAGGATCTATATGTACAGATATACACTGAACCCCAAAAATGTAATTCATTTTAATTTTAAAACAAAAATTTACAATGTCAGCGAGAAATCTTAAAATTCAGGTGAGATTGTTAAACCACCAATTGGACATGGGAAATGAGAGGCATAAAAAAGTTTTAAAAAGGAAAAACAGGTACTATAACTTTTCATGCAGTTGATGGTCAAAGCTTGTAAAGAACCTTATTAGTACTCTCCAAGCGCCCTTTATATACTTGACCGAAACCTCCTTCTCCCAAAATACAATCTGCTCTAAAATTCTTTGTTGCAGCTGCCAATTCACGAAATGTAAATGTATGTGCTGCAATGTGATCAGACCCTCCATCCTTAGAGTCCTTTACAGACAGTGCTGAATTTGCCTTCAGTTGTTCTACGTGAAAGAACAAAAGGAAAAAGTATAAAAAACAATACAAAAACAGTATACTGTGCAATAAAATCCAAAAGAAACAGGGATTGCATTATAATCCAAAAAAGTCATACGAACATCATTGAGAGTTGAAAGAGAACAAGATTCACAAAAGACAAAACATGTAGCGGCAAGAATTTAAGCTTAGATATTTCCAATGATACAAAACGGGCAACTCATCATCATAAACATTATCCACGTACATCCATCAACAGCATTCAACTCAAAATAGCAAAACACCACAGAAACTTGTTCTAAAGCAATGCATGCCTATCAATCAAAACTGATGAAGAAGTAGAGTAGATTGGAACTCATAACCAGAGTAAAATTAAATTTTCCATAATCCAAATAAGTGGGTTTCAAGGAAATGAAACTAAGAGCAACTGAGGCAATAATTTATCATAATCTCTCTCTCTCTCTCTCTCTCTCTCTCTCACAAACACACACACACTTTATTAAATTCATTTTATTAAACGAAAGGGTCCCTAGCAGTAGAGCACCTGTGCAGTAAAGAACAGAACTTGATAGTGAAAATAATTCATTACCCAAGAACTATGGCACAGAGCACTATTCAAACGGGGAGAAACCACAACCAAAGCAAATCTAACTCAAAATTCCAAAAACCAATTGACAACAAACCCACATTAGCTTATACCAACAAATGCATATACCCAATAAGGGTGATAACAACCACATAAAAAAAATGACAATAAAAAAGGATCGCACATATTTAAGATTCAAGCTATTATAAAGACGGCATTCCTGCATTCATCTAAAGTAAATCGATGTGGTAAACAATGCATTCAATTGACTCATAAAGGTTAACTCTTTAAACGTGTCAATGATAAAAACTCTAGATTGAGAGTTTGGAAGTGTTCCAAAATATGTCCGGCAAATGTTCATGGAGATACCTGAAATTGATGGGATCTGATCTTCTGGCTTCTTCTTCTGCTTCTTCTTCTTTGCATTTTTGCTTGATTTGCCAGAACACAGGAACCAACTCATGGCTTGTTCTTCTACCTCTTTACCTCAAATATTACTTGAGAGGCAGAGTTGGTTAAAAATTCACAGAGACGCTGTTCATTCCACTATATAACCTTTCATTCAAGAGCCCTTTTTGCAAAGGTACCCTTTTGTCTTTGGAAAATTGCATGTCTTCCGACAGAGTCTAAAAAGTTTTCCATTTTTTCACTTTGACTCTAGTCACTTAACTCCAAAAGTTAATTGCAACTAGGAAAATTATTTAAAGAAACAAAAAAAGGCATACACAACTAGGAATAATTATTTTATTTTTGAATTATCACTAATGAATTATATGGATGGTAATCACGTCTAATAAGCTAGAAAATAGTTCTGGCCAAATAAAAAAAAAAAAGCTAGAAATACTAATGACAGCTAATTATGGATGGTAAGCATATATTTAAAATTAGGATTTTGGTACATCAAATCAATTCTATTATATTTATATCAAAATTCATGTTGATTTATAAATTAAATTGTAAGGATGCAATGGGAATTAAATTAATTGTCAATTTCGGAAACATCCTTTTCGGCATGACTTTAGCGGTCCATGATATGATTGCTTTGTTAAGAGCAACTTTTGTCTAACCGCGTTTTCCCAAGTTTTAAATTCAAATAAATCATAATTTGAAGTTTTACTAAACCAAAAAAAAAAAAAGGGTAAAATTATTGTTGTCTTATTATTCGAATATTGGGCTATGAATAAAATGATAGGATCTTGGGCTACGTGTCCGTCGGACTTGGTTGGACCAATATGACAAGTGTGACTATTTAGGTCGGCGGTGAGCCCAAGTATTTACCTACTTTTTATTTGATTTCCTCCGGCAAAATAGAGATCTCAAATTCAAATCTCGTAAATGACAATTGTGAATAAAAGAATATTAAAAAAAATACTCATGAGCTTTTCTTCGGAAGGTCAAATCCATGAAAAATCTGAGGGCCCGATTAAATATATTCGTTTGGGTTCAATAATGAAGTGATCATTGGGCCATTGGCTTTGACCTTTTGGCCATTACGATTTCAATTTGCATTGTTTGATGGGTTGGATGCAGAGGGTAATTGGTCTTTAAATTGACTTTAAAATTACAAGATTTAAGTTGCTGGGTTCTTCAAATGATGAGCCTGAAATTGCCTCAACAATTGGAGAGACTGATAATAGAGATTGAGATCAATGCCATCAACATTCCTACCCACACGTGCCTGCAAGACTGCCTGAACATAGAGCAAGAACAATTGAGCTCATTGCTCTAACATAATTAACATAACATTCATGTGTTGGGATGAAGCCCAGCACTGAAAATCATCAGGTGGATGTAATTTGCCACTTACCTCATTATCGGGTTGAATAAGCAGCTCGCCGATGAACTGGTAGATGGATCCGACTCGAAAGCTAAGCTCCCTGAGGTGTTGGGTGTTGATTTTTAAGCTGTCACTTCCATCAACAATTGTGGCAATGGCTGTCTCTACAGAATACTCTTGTAACCTGAGAAAGAAACAAGAGATACTAATGACTAAGCTTCTTAATGATATTGGGGAATAAATATGAGAAATGCAATTAAATTCAATGAAGCGAAGCAATCATCCAGCTACCAATTATTTGAATCACTTGACCTATTCCCAATTATTTTTTTGTAGTAGTGACATGTTTCCAAGCGTTACACTCACTCCATCCACATCATGCTACCAATGTGCCTCAATGCCACCAACTGGAGATGCCACATTTGCCTCCAGAATATCTTTTTGGCTAGTTCTGCATCCACTCCAACACTATCATACCATGATCATGATATTCTCAACGAACCAAAACTAGACTAGAATCGTTTCAAGAAATACTGTGACAGAACCCGAATCGAAATGCAGAAATTATCACATCTCCAATGTCTGTATCAGCAATTCCACCTCTAGTTCATCTTTCTTTCTACCACTCGTCTCCATCAGTTTATGATACCAACACTGTCACCAAGACCAACAAAGCCAGCCTAAACTATAAACTACTTGTACCCTACTCAGACAATCTACAAATATAGTTAAGAGAACCTTCCAAGTTAAAAACTATGAAAATGTAAGAATTGATTCAGGGAGGATATTCGTAACTGAAAATTAAGTAGAAGTAGAAGAAGAAACACTGGGTATTTTATATAATGCAATTGAATGAAACCACTAAAGCATTGAAAGGTCACAAGTCTTACTTTCCGGTTACTCTCAACGAAGCCCCTTGCTTGAAATAAGAGGAAGATGGATGTAGGTCTTGCAATGAAACCAATGCCCCAGATTTTATTTCAGATGACGTCATCAGGTAAACTCTCTCGAGTCACACCCTAAACCCTAGCATCCAAATCTCTCCTGGAATTTGAGGACTGCATCTGCATGCAATTGATTACCAAAAAGTACTAAAATGAATGTGTCTAGTGCAATCTCAGCCACACAGAGAGATTTATTACAATAAATTAGTGAGGCAGTGTTTTGAAACCCAGTAAGGACCTGCCATTTGAACTAGGCCTGGGCTCGCTCTGGTTTGGTTCGGTGTTGAGCCTCCACCGAGCGTCGAACCCAAGGCCACGGTTTTTCAATTTCTGAGACCGCACGCCGGACCGAAGCTCTTGAAACCGATGTGGTCGGCGCGCCGATTTCTCGGTGTGGTTTGGTTCGGTGTTCGGCGAGACACTGACAGAGAGGAGAAGAAGATAGGACGGCGAGGTACGGCTGCCAGGCGTCGAGGTTTTTCCAGATCTGAGACAGAGAATGAGATGCAGAGAGGAAAAGAAGAAGATAGAGGAGAAGAAGGAAAGAAGAAGAAGGAGAAGGTAAGTCGTAAGAAGGAGAGAGGGATAAGAAGAATAAGACTAAGAAGTGGGGAGAAGCGACTGGAATAAAAAAAATTAAAAAATGCTTAATTACTGTTTTACCCCTGGACGGATGGTATCTCACTTTTACACTTCCGTTCAATGTGCTGACGTAACATGCGCATTTAGTATGCAATTGAATTTGTAATAATGTAGGAATCAGTGCAGGACTGATATTAAGTTATAAACCATAGTTCCAGTTCGTTAAATCGATTTTTCTTTTCTTTTCAAAGAAAAATGTAAGAATTGTTAGTATTGCTAGTTTTGTAATTGAATTTCTTACAAGAAATCCTCCGTTTTTTCATCTTCAGATGGTGAAGAAGGAAAAAACAGTGATGGTGGACTTGTTGCTTTGAATGGGAAAATCCAAAAGACTATAAGTGCCTTACCTCAAGAGAACAAGAACTGTATCACTTTCATGATTGATGATATCTCTCTGATGGAGGTGGCTGCTAAGGGATCTACAAATCTTGTTTTAGACTTTCTTCATTACTGCCACACTTTAGTATCAGAATTTGTAAGACATCAACGGCAACTGTCAGTCATTTTCTCCAGTTTTCATACCACATTCCTTTTTCTTCAGTTATTCATCTCGTGTACCTTTTCTTATTGCAGGGTTGTTCCTTAGTCATGCTCAATCATGACGATATATATTCAGACACGGTGAGGCCCTCCCTTATTTTACAGATGGAGTATCTAGCAGACATTCTGATAAGAGCAGAACCATTGGCCACTGGTTTGGCATCAGATGTGCATGGGGGCGGAATTTGTAAGATTTCAGCTATGTCTGATGTAAGGGGTGAAGGCATGTCTTTTTTCAATAGAGAATAGTAAACATCAGCTATAAGAAGCCAAATAATATCAGGGTCGATAAATGCAAGAATAGGCCTATCTTTTGAGTTGCCCTGTGAAAATACCACATCGAAAATCTACACTCTTACAGAAGTGTTTACAAACAAAGAACTACGGTTGTTTGATAAGTGGATTAACATTGGAGAGTTGGGCCCATAGGCTAGGCTTTGAATTTCGCACTCATGAATAATAATTATATTAATCAAAGACTTGGGACTTAGGCCTTTGGGCTCTTGGGAGATGGAGAAACTTCATTAGGAACACCCAAACGATTTCACAAAGGACTTAGCAAATAGAAATGAATTATTTTGTGGACTTTTTCTATAATTTTTATGTATTAAATGATAAAGAAAATGTAATTACCAATTAAAGTGATTGAAAAAGGGTAAGGTATTACTTAATTACATATACTAAATTAAAGAATTAGGCCAAAAAACAAAAGTAAAGAACTACTTAGAGGGTTTTTAAATAATTTTTTTTAAAACGAGTATAGCCGAACGGCTATACTATTAATACATTAAAAAAGACGGGCTCATCGCATGGGTGGGAGCCACGTGTCCAGACAGCTTTTTTTATTCAGAAAAAAAAGGAAAACGAGTATAGCCGGGCGGCTATACTATTTCTTCAAAAAAATTCAAAGACAATCTAGTGTAGCCGGGCGGCTAGACTATCCATGTACGCGCCACGTGTCCAACAATCTAGTGTAGCCGTGCGGCTATACTATTTACGTTTTAAAATTTTTATAGAGGAGTATAGCCGCGCGGCTATACTATTTTTAATGGCAATTAGGGATAAACTGAGTATAGCCGGGAGGCTATACCATTTTAAAAAAATAAAAATTATTTGTATTCAATAGTGTGCGAGAATTATGTATATAATACGTGAACTTGGTGTGTCTTATTGAATTCTTTGTCAAAAATAGGTGTATTACACATGAGAAATACATGGGTACGTGTATAATACATTATGAAACGTGGCGGAGATAGAATCTTTATACGGGTAATAACTATGGAAAAGTGAAAAAGGGACAATAGATACTCGAGTGATGACCTAATAGTAAAGGATAGGGCCCATGGGAGACGGAGAAACTTAATTAGGAACACCCAAACGATTTCACAAAGGACTTAGCAAATAGAAATGAATTATTTTGTGGACTTTTTCTATAATTTTTATGTATTAAATGATAAAGAAAATGTAATTACTAATTAAAGTGATTGAAAAAGGCTAAGGTATTACTTAATTACATATACTAAATTAAAGAATTAGGCCAAAAAGCAAAAGTAAAGAACTACTTAGAGGGTTTTTAAATAATTTTTTTTAAAACGCGTATAGCCGAACGGCTATACTATTAATACATTAAAAAAAGACGGGCTCAGCGCATGGGTGGGAGCCACGTGTCAAGACAGCTTTTTTTATTCAAAAAAAAGGAAAACGAGTATAGCCGGCCGGCTATACTATTTCTTCAAAAAAATTCAAAGAGAATCTAGTGTAGCCGGTCGGCTAGACTATCCACGTACGCGCCACGTGTCCAACAATCCAGTGTAGCCGTGCGGCTATACTATTTACGTTTTAAAATTTTTATAGGGTTTTTAAATAAATTTTTTTTTAAAACGAGTATAGCCGACCGGCTATACTATTAATACATTAAAAAAAGACGGGCTCAGCGCATGGGTGGGAGCCAGGTGTCCAGACAGCTTTTTTTATTGAAAAAAAAAAATGGCAACGAGTATAGCCGAACGGCTATACTATTTCTTCAAAAAAATTCAAAGAGAATCTAGTGTAACCGGGCGGCTAGAGTATCCAGTGTACGCGCCACGTGTCCAACAATCTAGTGTAGCCGTTCTGCTATACTAATTATGTTTTAAAATTTTTATAGATTAGTATAGCCGGCTATACTATTTTTAAAGGCAATTAGGGATAAACTGAAGTATAGCCGGTAGGCTATACCATTTAAAAAAATAAAAATTATTTGTATTCAATAGTGTGCGAGAATTATGTGTATAATACGTGAACTTGGTGTGTCTTATTGAATTCTTTGTCAAATATAGGTGTATTAAACATGAGAAATACATGGGTACGTGTATAATGCATTATGAAACGTGACGGTGATAGAATCTTTATACGGGTAATAACTATGGAAAAGTGAAAAATGGACAATAGATACTCGAGTGATGACCTAATAGTAAAGGATAGGGCCCATGGGAGACGGAGAAACTTAATTAGGAACACCCAAACGATTTCACAAAGGACTTAGCAAATAGAAATGAATTATTTTGTGGACTTTTTCTATAATTTTTATGTATTAAATGATAAAGAAAATGTAATTACTAATTAAAGTGATTGAAAAAGGCTAAGGTATTACTTAATTACATATACTAAATTAAAGAATTAGGCCAAAAAACAAAAGTAAAGAACTACTTAGAGGGTTTTTAAATAATTTTTTTTTAAAACGAGTATAGCCGAACGGCTATACTATTAATACATTAAAAAAGACGGGCTCATCGCATGGGTGGGAGCCACGTGTCCAGACAGCTTTTTTTTATTCAGAAAAAAAAGGAAAACGAGTATAGCCGATCGGCTATACTATTTCTTCAAAAAATTTCAAAGAGAATCTAGTATAGACGGGCGGCTAGACTATCTATGTATGTGCCAGGTGTCCAACAATCTAGTGTAGCCGTCCGGCTATACTATTTATGTTTTAAAATTTTTGTAAAGGAGTATAGCCGTGCGGCTATACTATTTTTAAAGGCAATTAGGGATAAACTGAGTATAGCCGGGAGGCTATACCATTTTTAAAAAATAAATATTATTTGTATTCAATAGTGTGCGACAATTATGTGTATAATACGTGAACTTGGTGTGTCTTATTGAATTCTTTGTTAAATATAGGTGTATTAAACATGAGAAATACATGAGTACATGTATAATGCATTATGAAACGTGGCGGAGATAGAATCTTTATAGGGATAATAACTATGGAAAAGTGAAAAAGGGACAATAGATACTAGAGTGATGACCTAATAGTAAAGGATAGGGCCCATTGATTTCATAAAGGACTTAGCAAATAGAAATGAATTATTTTGTGGACTTTTTCTATAATTTTTTTGTATTAAATGATAAAGAAAATGTAATTACTAATTAAAGTGATTGAAAAAGGCTAAGGTATTACTTAATTACATATACTAAATTAAAGAATTAGGCCAAAAAACAAAAGTAAAGAACTACTTAGAGGGTTTTTAAATAATTTTAAAGGCAATTAGGGATAAGCCCTCTAAGTAGTTCTTTACTTTTGTTTTTTGGCCTAATTCTTTAATTTAGTATATGTAATTAAGTAATACCTTAGCCTTTTTCAATCACTTTAATTAGTAATTACATTTTCTTTATCATTTAATACATAAAAATTATAAAAAAAGTCCACAAAATAATTCATTTCTATTTGCTAAGTCCTTTGTGAAATCGTTTGGGTGTTCCTAATTAAGTTTCTCCGTCTCCCATGGGCCTTATCCTTTACTATTAGGTCATCACTCGAGTATCTATTGTCCCTTTTTCACTTTTCCATAGTTATTACCCGTATAAAGATTCTATCTCTGCCACGTTTCATAATGTATTATACACGTACCCATGTATTTCTCAGGTTTAATACACCTATTTTTGACAAAGAATTCAATAAGACACACCAAGTACACGTATTATACACATAATTCTCGCACACTATTGAATACAAATTTTTTTTATTTTTTTAAAATGGTATAGCCTCCGGCTATACTCAGTTTATCCCTAATTGCCTTTAAAAATAGTATAGCCGCCCTGGCTATACTAATCTATAAAAAATTTAAAACATAATTAGTATAGCCGCACGGCTACACTAGATTGTTGGACACGTGGCCCGTACATGGATAGTCTGGCCGACCGGCTACACTAGATTCTCTTTGAATTTTTTTGAAGAAATAGTATAGCCGCGCGGCTATATTAGTTTCCCTTTTTTTTTTAGGAATAAAAAAAAGCTGTCTGCACACGTGGCTCCCACCCATGCGCTGAGCCCGTCTTTTTTTAATGTATTAATAGTATAGCAGCGCGGATATACTCGTTTTAAAAAAAAATTATTTAAAAACCCTCTAAGTAGTTCTTTACTTTTGTTTTTTGGCCTAATTCTTTAATTTAGTATATGTAATTAAGTAATACCTTAGCCTTTTTCAATCACTTTAATTAGTAATTACATTTTCTTTATCATTTAATACATAAAAATTATAGAAAAAGTCCACAAAATCATTCATTTCTATTTGCTAAGTCCTTTGTGAAATCGTTTGGGTGTTCCTAATTAAGTTTCTCCGTCTCCCATGGGCCGTATCCTTTACTATTAGGTCATCACTCGAGTATCTATTGTCCCTTTTTCACTTTAACATAGTTATTACCCGTATAAAGATTCTATCTCCGCCACGTTTCATAATGTATTATACACGTACCCATGTATTTATCATGTTTAATACACCTATTTTTGACAAAGAATTCAATAAGACACACCAAGTTCACGTATTATACACATTATTCTCGTACACTATTGAATACAAATAATATTATAGCCGCGCGGCTATACTCATTTATAAAATTTTTAAAACATAAATAGTATAGCCGCACGGCTACACTAGATTGTTGGACACGTGGCGCGTACAGAGATAGTCTAGCCGCCCGGCTACACTAGATTCTCTTTGAATTTTTTTGAAGAAATAGTATGGCCGACCGGCTATACTCGTTTTCCCCTTTTTTTTTTAGGAATAAATAAAAGCTGTCTGCACACGTGGCTTCCACCCATGCGCTGAGCCCGTCTTTTTTTAATGTATTAATAGTATTGCCGGGCGGCTATACTCGTTTTAAAAAAAAATTATTTAGAAACCCTCTAAGTAGTTCTTTACTTTTGTTTTTTTGGCCTAATTCTTTAATTTAGTATATGTAATTAAGTAATACCTTAGCCTTTTTCAATCACTTTAATTAGTAATTACATTTTCTTTATCATTTAATACATAAAAAATATAGAAAAAGTCCACAAAATAATTTATTTCTATTTGCTAAGTCCTTTGTGAAATCGTTTGGGTGTTCCTAATTAAGTTTCTCCGTCTCCCATGGGCCCTATCCTTTACTATTAGGTCATCACTCGAGTATCTATTGTCCGTTTTTCACTTTTCCATAATTATTACCCGTATAAAGATTCTATCTCCGCCACGTTTCATAATGCATTATACACGTACCCATGTATTTCTCATGTTTAATACACCTATTTTTGACAAAGAATTCAATAAGACACACCAAGTTCACGTATTATACACATAATTCTCGCACACTATTGAATAACAATAATATTTATTTTTTAAAAATGTAAAACGAGTATAGCTGCGCTGCTATACTATAAATACATTAAAAAAAGACGAGCTCAGCGCATGGGTGGGAGCCACGTGTGCAGACAGCGTTTTTTTATTCCTCAAAAAAAAAAAAAGGGAAACGAGTATAGCCGCGCGGCTATACTATTTCTTCAAAAAAATTCAAAGAGAATCTAGTGTAGCCGGGCGGCTAGACTATCTATGTACGCACCACGTGTCCAACAATCTAGTGTAGCCGTGCGGCTATACTATTTATGTTTTAAAAATTTTATAAATGAGTATAGCCGCGCGGCTATAATATTATTTGTATTCAATAGTGTACGAGAATAATGTGTATAATACGTGAACTTGGTGTGTCTTATTGAATTCTTTGTCAAAAATAGGTGTATTAAACATGATAAATACATGGGTACGTGTATAATAATACATTATGAAACGTGGCGGAGATAGAATCTTTATACGGGTAATAACTATGTTAAAGTGAAAAAGGGACAATAGATACTCGAGTGATGACCTAATAGTAAAGGATACGGCCCATGGGAGACGGAGAAACGTAATTAGGAACACCCAAACGATTTCACAAAGGACTTAGCAAATAGAAATGAATGATTTTGTGGACTTTTTCTATAATTTTTATGTATTAAATGATAAAGAAAATGTAATTACTAATTAAAGTGATTGAAAAAGGCTAAGGTATTACTTAATTACATATACTAAATTAAAGAATTAGGCCAAAAAACAAAAGTAAAGAACTACTTAGAGGGTTTTTAAATAATTTTTTTTAAAAACGAGTATAGCCGCCCGGCTATACTATTAATACATTAAAAAAAGACGGGCTCAGCGCATGGGTGGGAGCCACGTGTCCAGACAGCTTTTTTTTATTAAAAAAAAAAAGGGCAACGAGTATAGCCGCCCGGCTATACTATTTTTAAAGGCAATTAGGGATAACCTAGTATAGCCGAGAGGCTATACCATTTTTAAAAAATAAATATTATTTGTATTCAATAGTGTGCGAGAATTCTGTGTATAATACGTGAACTTGGTGTGTCTTATTGAATTCTTTGTCAAAAATAGGTGTATTAAACATGAGAAATACATGGGTACGTGTATAATACATTATGAAACGTGGCGGAGATAGAATCTTTATACGGGTAATAACTATGGAAAAGTGAAAAAGGGACAATAGATACTCGAGTGATGACCTTGTTTGTACCATATCTGACCCTCCACTCATACAACGACACGTGGATCACTTCAGCTCACCCAAGTGCCCAAGGCCTCGAACAATCGGCATCGTCTACCGATGGCATTGTCTCAACACCGCATACAATCGGTACCCACTACCGATTCTACAAATCTGCTTCGAAGCACCCGCAGAAATATCTAAATACAAGTGTCAAACTCATAGGGCCCTCCCACGAGTCCCACATCGGAAATGAGTACTAAGAGCATTCAAAATGCCCTCTATAAAGACACCCCTTCAATACAATACAGGGGAAGACTTTTCAGCTTGACTTTTATACTTCTATATGGTCAACAGCAAGAGCTCTTATAAACAATCTTACTTGAGCATCGGAGGGTCTTAGGCTGGTTCCACACGGTTCCATAGACCTTATGAGTCTCGGCTTCCTTCCATTCAGGATCAGCATCTAAGGGCAGGAAGAATCGGCATCCATCACTCAATCGATCCACCCATATCTCAAAACTCCAAACACTGAGACCAAAAGATGAATCCATCTTCGGCCCTCCCAAATGATGGACCCATCCTCGGCATCGCGGCGAGCCAAGTCATGCTCCCCTGCCTCAGACCCCCAGCCGGAAACACCTGCCCGCCAGAGCACTCTGGAGGCTCGTATGGAGTTTCAGCGGGAAATGGCGAAGCAGCAGGAGCATAACAATATTCTCGCCTCCAAACTGGATGACACACGAAGGCAGCTGCACGACCAACAGACAAGCTCAGATGAACTGAGCTGGCAGCTTCGCAGCGAGAAGCCTACCGCTCAGGATAAAAGGAGGCAACAGGCCGCAGGGAGGCCATCAGCATCCGAAGGCTGATCGTGCCCCCCCAAATAAGTGTCGTCTAGAATGCCAAATCTACTCCGATTGTCACGATCGGATCAATGAGCAGCGCAAGGCACGAGGGCCCTCGCCCATCCAAGTCCAAGCTAAACTGAACGATCAACGTATGGAATCTCTCGGACCGAGACGGTCGGCCTGGAAGAACTGACGAATCAGATTACGTCCCGACTTCAGCGGGAACCACGATCTCCCGAAGATCGGCTGTCCCACCGAAGGAACGCCACAACCACCGGTCGAACAAAGAAGATGATCGGCCTGGCAGGACGGAAGCAGTTAATCCATACCGAACGGCAAGTCAGGGCATACAGGGGCACAATGCGTTCCAACGAACGGAGACCGAGCGTTCGAACCCTTCAGTGACGACCTTCCCCCGACCAATCTGACCCTTCGCCTCCTCCTCCAGAAGATGAATCGGATCGAAGAGGACAAAACCTATCTCGAACACCAACATGGGGGACGGTACAGCCTGGGCCATTCACCAATCGAATCCGGACATTCAGACATGAGAAAGAGGTCCAAGCACTCTGAATATCGTTCTATTAGAGGGTGGAATATCCCGTTACTCACGTCCATACCTTCCAATCGACCTTGGGTTGCAAAGGGCTGACCGGAAGAAGGCCAATGTTTACTATTCCCTTCAACCCTGACGCCGAAGCTGCACTGAATTGGTTCTACCGAATGGAGCCAGGTACGATTGACTCATTTGATCAGTTGAAGCAAACCTTCCTCGACCATTTCATGATTCAGACCAACCGGCTGTACTCTGCCGATGACCTCTATACCGTTCGGAAGCAAGACGATGAGCCATTACGGGAATATGCAGCTAGGTTCAGCCACGAATATTCCCGATGTCCGAGACCTGACGCAGGGCAGCTTTCAGCGCCTTCAAAAGCGGCCTTCGGTCGTCTCAGTTTCGCTACCTCGTCTCCACAGGCAGCGCTGGACCACCTACTCCGAATTAATGAAGCAGGCAACCATTCACGCCAAGGCCGAACATTTCAACTCCAAAGGATCAGCTTCGGCCCCACCAAACAAAACGGTATCGACCGACCGACCTTCGACTCAAAGATATGAACGATTCCGACGAATCGGAACACGAATCCATCCCCCTCCTGAACGACTCCGAAACAAACGGAAGGACCACTTCCAGGATCGGCAGGACAGCAACAAAAAGGGTACGGACTCCGGAGGCGAAGCGCCTTCGGGGATCCGAAGAAGAATCGGCCAGAGGAAATTTTCACTTTACTCACCACTTCTTACGTACATGTCCTCATGACCGAAGGTGAAATGATACCGAAGCCAAGCAACCGGAAGCTTCCTCGACAGAATGAGAAGGACACTGACGTTTTCTGCCGATACCACCAGGACAACGGCCACGACACAGAATCCTGTATCCCCTTCGAAAAATCGTCGAACGCCTCATCAACGAGGGCAAGCTAGATCAGTATTTAAGCACCAAACCAGCATCGGACAAATTGGCGAATCAGCGGATCAATACGATCAGTGGAGGGCACCCATTGCCGAAGCCGGCCACCGATCCGTCAAGAATTACGTCTGTGCCGTTCGGCATCCCCATATCCTCAGTATAGCGGAAGGACGCAACGACAAGTTCCAGCGAAACGGCTGGCAACGAATTACCTTTTCTGAGGAGGAGGACCGAGGCATCATCTTCCCTCACTCTGATCCCATGATTATACGAGCAGATATTTCAGACTTTGATGTGGGCCGAATCCTCATAGACACTGGCAGCTCGGTCAATGTGCTCTTTGCCGATGCTTTAATGCCCTCAATATAGACCCTCAGCATCTGAACACAAATATCACCCCTCCTAAGTTTCTCGGGAGACGTCATTCAGCCGATCGGGAGTGTCCAGCTCCATTCGCCATCGGCACTATCCCCCGACGAACGCTCATCTACACCAATTTCCTGGTAGTCGATTGCCCAACGGCATACAACGCCATAATCGGGAGAACGACGCTCACAAGGATGAAGGCCATGCCTGTCGCCACACATGCTCCTCCTTAAGTTCCCCCCCCGCTGGCGTAGGCCAAGTGCGAGGGGATCAGTTGAGTGCACAGACGTGTTACGTATCAGCAACAAAGGAATCAGCAAGAGCTACGGCTCGCGAAGCATATTCGGTAGCTACCAACGCTACTATGTCGAATGGCAGGGGGCGGACAAACCGGATGATCCCGAGATGAGGCTCTCACCCCACAAGCACAACCCGTTGAAGACCTAGAATCGGTCTCCCTTTCCGAAGCAGCACCCAACCGAGAGGTTCGAATCGGTACCACATTAAGTCCGGCACTGCGTACCGAATTCATTGCCTTCTTACGCGCCAACACGGAAGTCTTCGCTGGTCGTACGACGACATGCCTGGCATCGTCCCGAGCGTCATCAGTCACAAGCTCAGCATCTGCCCCACTTTCAGACCCATCAGGCAGAAACGGCGGGCCTATGACGCCGAACGGTATGAAGCAATGAGAATCGAGGTGGAAAAACTGCTGACAATCGGCTTCATCCAGGAGGTCACTTACCCAATTTGGCTGGCCAATTCGGATCCTGGTCAGGAAGTTAAGGCGGCGCCTGGCGAATGTGTCAAGATTATACCGATTTAAACAAGGCATGCCCCAAGGACAGTTTTCCTTTGCCAAGGATCGACCAGATGGTAGACGCAACGGCAGGCCATGAACTTCTCAGCTTCATGGACGCATACTGAGGGTACAACCAAATATTTATGAGCCCTGCCGATCGCGAACATACGACATTCATCACCGACATAGGACTCTACTGTTACAATGTCATGCCGTTCGGCCTGAAGAACGCTGGGGCAACCTACCAGCGCTTGGTCAACAAAATCTTCTTCTGAACTCATCGGCACCTCGATGGAGGTCTATGTGGATGACATGCTGGTCAAGAGCAAAACGGCCGATTCTCATCTCCATAACCCGTCCCTCATGTTCGGCGTCTTAAAGAAGTACAACATGCGTCTCAACCCAAGCAAGTGCGCCTTCGGCGTCTCCTCGGGTAAATTTCTTGGATTCATAATCAGCCAACGGGGCATTGAGGCCAACCCTGAAAAAATCAAGGCATTGCTCGACATGCGGAGACGGAAGACGCAGAAGGATATTCAAAGCCTAACGGGGCGTGTCGCCCTGGCCAGATTCATATCCAAGGCTACCGATCGGTGTGCCCATTTCTTCAAAGCCCTCAAAGGAAGCAAACGGCAGATTTTCTGGACTGTCGAATGTGATCGAGCCTTTCAAGACCTCAAGGCCTACATGAGCAGAGCGCCCCTATTATCCACTCCTCTTCCCGGTGAAGCATTAATTCTCTACTTATCGGTATCGGCAACGGCATTAAGCTCCGTGCTTATCCGCAAACCAAACGGCATAGAGCTTCCCATTTTCTAAACCAGCCATGCCTTGCAGGATGCCGAGATTCGGTACCCTGAGCTGGAGAAGCTTGCTTACGCTTTCGTCCTCTCGGCTCGCAAGCTTCGGCCATATTTTCAAGCTCACAGGATTTTCATCCTCACAAACCAGCCCTACGCCAGATGCTACAGCGACCCGAGACGTCCGGTCGGCTGGTAAAATGGGCCATCGAACTCAGCGAATTCGACGTCCACTATCACCCTCGGCCTGCCGAGAAGGGTCAGGCGGTAGCAGATTTCATCTCTGAAATGACTGCATCTGAAGGACCCACCCCCAGACGATGCCGACCCTAACTCTTCTCCCGCAGCATCAGTCGCTCATCCAACCGAAGGGAACTTTAGCCCGTCGATTCCCGTCTGGACTCTCCTTGTGGACGGTTCGTCTAACCGAGGGGGCAGCGGAGCTGGTTTGGTATTACAAGCTCCTGATCAGACAACCATCGAGTATGTCATCCGATTTCAATTCCAAGCTTCTAACAATGAAGCCCGAATACGAAGCTCTCTGGCAGGCCAAGCGACTCGCAACTTGTCGTTAATCAAGTACGGGCCGAATTCGAAGCAATGGATACCTCCATGGCTGCCTACTTAACACAAGCTCGCCAATTGCATCACCACTTTGTTGCGTATCAAGTTCAGCAGATCCCTAGGTCCGAAAACAGCCACGCCGATGCCCTGTCACGCCTGGCATCAGCAATTGACGACAACGTAGGCCGCCATGTGCCGATCGAAATTCTCGATCGGCAGGCACTACCGAAACAGAGGTACATGCCGTTCGGCAGGATCCAAGTTGGATGAATCCAATCCTCGCCTACCTCACAAGCGGCACGCTGACCGACCGACAAAACTGAGGCCAAAACTCTCTCCGCCGATCGGCACGGTACCTAATTTTGAATCAGATTCTCTATCGGCGTGGTCATTCTTTACCATTGCTTCGGTGCATGACTCCGCAGGAGGGCAACTACGTCTTACGAGAGATTCACGAAGGAGCTTGTGGAGACCATTCTGGTGCTCGTTCTCTGGCCTTCAAGACCATATGGCAAGGGTATTACTGGCCGACTCTCCATACCGATGCCACCACCCTCGTCCAGAAATGTGACCAATGCCAACGCTTCGGCTCTGTTCCAAAACTACCTGCCGAACCACTCACTCCGATCGTTAGCCCATGGCCCTTCGCTCAATGGGGTTTAGATCTCATCGGCCTCATGCCCCAAGCAAAGGGACAGCTCAAGTACGCCATCGTCGCTGTCGACTACTTTACGAAATGGACCGAGGCCGAAGCCCTGGCAACTATCACCGCAGCAAGAGTTGAGCATTTCGTTTGGAAGAACATCATCTATCGATTCGGCCTCCCGACCGCAATCATCACCGACAACGGGAAACAATTCGACTCCTCTCAGTTTCGGCATCTATGCCACCGATTCGGAATCAACTTGTTTTTTGCATCACCAGCACATCCACAATCAAACGGCCAAGTAGAAGCCATCAACAAGATCATCAAAAAGACACTAAAGAAGAAGCTCAGGGCAGCAAAGGAAGCCTGGCCCGATTTGCTCCAGAAGCGTTATGGGCCATCAACACCTCCTACCAACGGTCGACTGGTGAAACACCTTTTTCCCTAGCTTTCGGTACCGAAGCTGTTGTCCCAGTCGAGATCAACGCACCCTCATGCCGAACGACATCTTACAAGCCAGAGCAAAACGAGACCCTGCTCACGCTCAATCTGGACCTCATTGATGAACACCGTTCCCAGGCTGAGCTTCGGAACGCTGCTTACAAACAACGGACCTCTCGCTACTACAACTTACGCGTCAGACGCCGATCGTTAAAGTCAGGGGACTGGGTCCTACGTAAAGTCTCTCTTGCCACCAAGGACCCCAACGATGGCACACTTGGTCCATCTTGGGAAGGTCCTTACGAGGTCGTCACCATCTGCCGACCGGGAACTTACCGTTTGCGTGGTACCGATGGTCAAACCCTCGGCCACCCTTGGAATATAGAGCATCTCAAATACTACTACAAGTAATCACACCTTCGGTCGTCACCTTTATAAACGGTTTATTACAATACAATCCCTACTCTATACATACAGCTTTGCCAAAAAGAAATGGTATTATATTCCACATATCTTACCAACGGCATGCATACATAAGCAAATATAGGTGTTCGGCAAGCACACATTGTATAAAAGAGCCACCGAAGGGCAAACTGTATCAACAAAATGATGTTCGGCATGTTTCAAAAATATTGTTTTACAATTCCAAATTATGCAAAAACAAAAGAAAAAGATAACAAATTCTAAGTAGAGGTCGGATCGGCATCGGTTGTCTCGGCTTCGGCGATACCCCGCGCAGGCTCAGGACCGGTCGACGGCTTCGCAGCGGATACATTGACAGCCCTAGGCCCGGGATGACCTTCTTCCTCCTCGCTGCTAGATTCGGTGTCATCGGCTTCCTCTGGTTCGGCATCCTCGCCTTTGTAAGCCTCCACCATCTCTTCGGTTACGCCCTCTGGCAGCGGAGGTGGATCCCGAAGGAAGTTGAGGTTCAGCTTCTTGTCGGCATTATACCGTTTGAATCGGTAGACAAAGTCGTCACATTGCTCCATGACTTCTTTGTCCACTAGAAGCGTGAACTCTTCCCACGCTCGGTAGTCGAGCAACGGCCTTTACCTTCGCATCCTCTACCTCCTTCGCCTACGACCGTTCGGCCGCGTCCATAGCTACCTCCACTGCCGCCTTGGCCTCTTGCGCAGCCACCACCTCCGATTCGGCCGCCGCAAGCTTAGATGCCAGCTTTGCAATTTTGGCAGCGTTCTCCTCGGCGTGCCGATCAGCCTCCTGGAGCTTCTTCCCAACATCGGCAATCTTCGAACGGCCCTCCTCGAATTTTTTCTGGTACCGTTCGGCAGCGAAGAAGATTCGTCCTCATATGCCCCTCGGACTACGCCTACTCTCGGATTCGGTATCTGACATCTACAAACAACATACGAAGGGAAACTAAGTGCTATGCTAGAATCAAATTTCTATTCTACCCCTTAAACACTTATGTTCATGCTTGTTCATACTTGTTCATGCTTGTTCATACGTTGTTCAAACCAAAACTCATCGAATTCAACACTTTGATTCTGACAAATAGAAGAACACGGCAACATACCTTGTTTTCACGGTGGTCCAAGTTTGCCGGAAATCGCTTCCGCCTTGTTCACGCTTGCCGGAAATCGCCTACTCAACCTTCACACGGTTGCTGGAAATCGCCTCTCACAAGCTCTCTTTGCTCTCAAAAAAAAATCCCAAGTATTCGAACTCTCGTCTCCTCCTCACATTTATAAAGCCGATCTTGCATCGGGAAGCGAAGCGACGCATCGGAATACGAAACGACGCGACTCTTCATAGCCATGCCGACACGTGTCACGCATGCATGAGATAACCCCAACGTTGTCAGTTGGCACGTTCCCAACCTCAGAGACGCTTCAACTTCCTGAACGTGGCAGAACTAGCAACCTTCAAGCACAACTCCACTAGAGAACGGCAGGCGCACATTGGTTGATTTTTCAATCACCTCTCGTGCCGAACGCAGGCACACATTGGTTGATTTTTCAATCACCTCTTGTGCCGAACGGCAGGCGCACACTAGTTGATTTTTCAATCACTTCTCGTGCCGAACGGAGACGCACATTGGTTGATTTTTCAATCACCTCTCGTGCCGAACGGCAGGCGCACACCGGTTGATTTTTCAATCACCTCTCGTGCCGAACGGCAGGAGCACACTGGTTGATTTTTCAATCACCTCTCGTGCCGAACGGCAGGCGTACATTGGTCAATCACCTCTCGTGCCGAACGACAGGCACATATTGGTTGATTTGTCAATCCCCTCAGGACATTCGGTACCAGACACCGTCTCTTTCCCAAGCTCACTCGCTCGGGCACTTGGGGGACTACATACCTCCATCGTCAACATTGGGACCATTGAGTCCGGGTCAGAATGCCGAAGACATATTCAAGTCCCCAACAGAGAAGTAGCTTCTCAATCGATAACTTGGGGGACTCCTGTTTGTACCATATCTGACCCTCCACTCATACAACGACACGTGGATCACTTCAGCTCACCCAAGTGCCCAAGGCCTCGAACAATCGGCATCGTCTACCGATGGCATTGTCTCAACACCGCATACAATCGGTACCCACTACCGATTCTACAAATCAGCCTCAAAGCACCCGCAGAAATATCTAAATACAAGTGTCAAACTCATAGGGCCCTCCCACGAGTCCCACATCGGAAATGAGTACTAAGAGCATTCAAAATGCCATCTATAAAGAGACCCCTTCACTGCAATATAAGGGTAAGACTTTTCAGCTTGACTTTTATACTTCTATATGGTCAACAGCAAGAGCTCTTATAAACAATCTTACTTGAGCATCGGAGGGTCTTAGGCTGGTTCCACACGGGTTCCATAGACCTTATGAGTCTCGGCTTCCTTCCATTCAGGATCAGCTTCTAAGGACAGGAAGAATCGGCATCCATCACTCAATCGATCCACTAGATCGTCCTCATCGCTTGTAAGTTGCACTCATCTCTATCTGTTAAGTTTTAGTGCAAACAGACCTAATAGTAAAGGATAGGGCCCATGGGAGACGGAGAAACTTAATTAGGAACACCCAAACGATTTCACAAAGGACTTAGCAAATAGAAATCAATTATTTTGTGGACTTTTTCTATAATTTTTATGTATTAAATGATAAAGAAAATGTAATTACTAATTAAAGTGATTGAAAAAGGCTAAGGTATTACTTAATTACATATACTAAATTAAAGAATGAGGCCAAAAAACAAAAGTAAAGAACTACTTAGAGGGTTTTTAAATATTTTTTTTTCAAAACGAGTATAGTCGCGCGGCTATACTATTAATACATTAAAAAAAGACGGGCTCAGCGCATGGGTGGGAGCCACGTGTCAAGACAGCTTTTTTTATTCACAAAAAAAAAGGGAAACGAGTATAGCCGCCCGGCTATACGATTTCTTCAAAAAAATTCAAAGAGAATCTAGTGTAGCCGGGCGGCTAGACTATCTATGTACACGCCACGTGTCCAACAATCTAGTGTAGCCGTACGGCTATACTATTTTTGTTTTAAAATTTTTAAAAACGAGTATAGTCGCTCGGCTATACTATTTTTAAAGACCATTAGGGAAAAGCTGAGTATAGCCGGGAGGCTATACCATTTTTTTTGAAATATATATTATTTGTATTCAATAGTGTGTGTGAATTATGTGTATAATACGTGAATTTTGTGTGTCTTATTGAATTCTTTGTCAAAAATAGGAGTATTAAACATGAGAAATACATGGGTATGTGTATAATACATTGTTAAACGTGGCAGAGATAGAATCTTTTTACGCTTAATAACTATGGTGAAGTAAAAAATGAAAAAGGGACAATAGATGCTCGAGGAATGACGTAATAGTAAAGGATATGGCTCTTGGGCGATGGAGAAACTTAATTAGGACACCCAAACGATTTCACAAAGGACTTAGTAAATAGAAATAAATTATTTTGTGGGGTTTTTCTATAAATTTTATATATTAAATTATAATTAAAATATAATTACTAATTAAAGTGATTCAAAAAGGCTAAGATATTACTTAATTACATATATTAAATGAAAGAAGTAGACCAAAAAACAATAGTAAAGAAACCAATTATATGTTTTTTTAAAAAACCTGTCCCGGACGAAAGTTCGTCGGCACAAGTCTATGCCGGCGAAACTTCTTGAATTAAAATTTCTTTTTTAAACTGTATAGCCGCTCGGCTATACGATTTATGTATTGATAGAAGGACGCGCCCAGCGCATAGGTGCCACGTGTCAAAACAGTAAAGCCGGTCGGTTATACTATTTTTTTATAAAATAAATAAGGAAAAAGGATTTCTTGAAAAAAGTCATAAAAAATTCTGTCGACTATACTATAGAGACCCGCCTAGCGCCTATGTGCCATGTGTCAAAAGAGTAAAGCCATCCGGCTATACTATTTCTTATTGGATTGGTACACTATATCACACAACACCCTATAACCAATCATAAACTAGATTTATCTTTTTACATGAATTCGTGCCCTCTTTTACAGATTTTGGGTTTGCATCAAAATCTTTGATTTCATAAGCTTTTGTGGTAGTAAATTTGCTAGCTCCTTCAATTCAGAGCTTGATTCTTGTAAATTCTTGTGATTTTATTTGTTTATTTCTTATTGGATTGAATTTGTTGCCCACCAAATCTGTTCTATCATCTTATGAAAGTTTTATGGGTTCCTTTTTTTTTTTGGTTAAAATGAAAGTTTTTCACACTTATTTTACAGAACGAGTGATTTTCTTTATTTATCTCCCCCTGCATCCATGATTCTTGTTTCTCATATTAACCTTTATTTACACTAGAAAACTCAATTTTTTCATATTGGCCTTTATTTACACTAGAAAACTCATCTTGAGAATTGCAGTGATGAGTTGAACCTTTGATGTGATTGTATAAAGGATGAAGAGCATGCAATTTGCAGAGGCTACTCCTAACTTGGATCAAGAAACAAGACTGTTAATGTATGTGAATGACAACATAAGCCAGGGTGTCTCTAGTCAAAGTCCTTGTGCATAAGAGAATCCCCTCCAGCATGGGGTTCTCCCTATGGATGAGAGGTCATGATCTTGGATTCAAACCTGAATGGAGCGACCAAAAAGTGGGACAATCGAACCCCAAAACCTTCTCTACGTTTGATTAGGGTTAATATGGTGGGTAGGGTGCACTTATTAAAATTACATTTGTTTCACATTTCAACATATCCTTTTTGGTCATTTTTTATTAGGGTAAATTAGTCATTCAATAAATAGTTTGATAGTAGAGTGAACTAAGTTAATTTTAGAGTTCATTTAACAACACTCTTATTTAAACTGTTAGATAGGATTGGGGACATATTTGGCATTTTATTGTTCGTATCTTTGCTTGAGAAAAATGTTTTCAAACTATTGATCTCGTGGGTATTTCATGCACATGTTTGGGCCGAAACTTAGTAAAACCACAACAAATAAAAAATAAATAAAACAAAAAATTTCATGACCTTATAGTTACGTAGGATATTTTGAAGATGTAAATTGGGTATAGGTGGTGGATCGTCAATAAACGGGTATATACCTCACATGGTGTATAAGTGGATCAATCTATCTTGTATTGATAAAAACAGAACGAAATGTTTGGAAAAACGGATTCGAATGGCCATCAAGCTGCGCACTCATACTCTGCAAATCTAGATTGCCTACATAATATATAACTCATAATTTCTAGTAATAAATTAGTGAGATTGGGATTGGTAGGGGAAGATGACGAGCCAAGCATGTGGTAAACACGTGCACAGAGACATTTCCTTCCAAATTTGAGGATTGAAAAGACAGTTGAAACTGGAAAATGATGGATGGATGCTGATATATTGGATGTGAAAGACAAGTGAATCTGTACATTTCATAGATAAAAAAAGGCAAACTTGTGGTGCAATGAAACTTTAATGCCCACAAAAATAATCACTATAATCTAACCATTTGTCCAAACAAACAACATAACTAACAATACAATATAAATACCCATTTTACATAACTCTGAAACCCCAATAGGATGCTATATAATTATAGATAAATGGGGGGCTGCTCCCGTTTTTTTATTGCACATAGAAGTTTTTCCCTTTCAACTTTAAATTATATGCATCTGCTTCCAGGACATGCAAAGAATGATTTGGCTTATCTAATGGAAAACTAACTTGTCTAAAGTGTATATGGTACAGAATTACGAATCATGCGGCTGCAGACTGTTTGTCTTCATGGCCTTCCAGATTCAAAGCCTGAAGCAGCTTTGGCCAGGATTCAGGAATCCCTCCAGGAAGATCAAACTCTAACAATTTTCCTCGACTGCGGTAGAACCCCTCCACGGGTTGACTCTGCAAGGACAACGTGATATGTGACGCAGAAATTACAAATTGAGCCAAAATTAAAGACTGTTGTTACAAAAAGACTAATGACATAAATAAGTCTTGATTGGCCAGTGTCCAAATGTGAACTCATGACAAGGAGAAGGTCCATCTAATAGCCGATGCTGTTCCAATGGATCAATAATGACCAAGAAATCTTCTCATGCATGGAGAATATTGTTTTAGTAAGCATAGCTGGACACTTAATGCAAGAATTAATACAGTAACAAAGAGCATGCCAAGTAGAACAGTCTCTGAGGCATCAATCCTAAGCAGGAAGAATGGGGAGTATATTATGGGCGGCAGTGCTTCAGTCATATTAGTATTAATATATTTCAAACTTAAAAATAAATCTTCTAGACTAGTTGGCTGACTTCTTAAAAAGGAGTGAAAAGAGCATCCCAAGACGCTGAAACAATACCTTATCATTATATATCCGGAGTCTTTCCTTAACAACTTCTTCAGTGTCATCGGATCGTGTGATAAGCTTTGATGCACAATGTGGAGGGGGAAGAAGTGGAGCCATGTACATGCCAGGCTTCCCATCCTCACCCTTAATGTCAATGCAGGCCACATTGTAATTCCCTCCACACTCACTACAAATCCTTCTTCCAAGGCACTTTGCAAGTAGAGCCTCTTCACGAAGCTTTAGGTTGACCACCAAGTCAATGTCTGTTACTCCCTCTAAAATTTCCTGTAAACCAATCAAAACTTAGAAGGCAAGTTATAACCAGAGGTAAAATATATTTGGGAGGAGGGGAGGGGGGAATGGTAGGAAAGCTGAATTAATGGGACATAAGAATATACTATTTTATCATACAATAAGCTCTGTTGCCAATTTAAAGGCACTAAGTCAATGCTAACTCTTCTTTGTGTAGCCACTGGAGCCATTATAAAAGAAAAGAAATTCAAACTACTCGGTGAAGTGAGCATCCTTTAAAATAAATTTCAAATTTTGGACTGTCCTCCAGAGGTCATAAAAACCTGGAATTCCCACTAATTCAGGATTTTTGAAAATTTGCACAACATGGTAGATGTTCACAGTCTAATAATCATACAGGAATTCAATGAACATAAGCCCCGAAGAGGTGCATATTTCTTATACAAATATGCTCAATGAACATCGCCTGCTCATGAATCTATAAAACCCAAAACCAAGAGACTCCCATAAGCAAACATATTATCAAAGACAACACAGATGAATTCAGATTTTGCTGAGCCAAACATAAATTTAAACCAAACAAAAAAACATAAAGCGATAACCTTTGAAACCAAAAGAAGCAAGACAGAAGTACTGCTATGCTGGAATTTGGAGGCAGTAGAGTAATAAAATTGTGTGCTTTCAAAGACCATAAATTTATTATTTATGTGCATAGTTCAACTCTACTAACCTCAACTAAATCTTTAATTCCAAATACATTTTGTCATCTACCTGCATGATCATATTGTCCCTATTTGCTATTTCCCAAGCAAGATCATCCAATGTATGTTTCAAGTAAAATTTTGATGGAAAAAATAATGGTATTACCGCCTGACGAATAGTTCGAGGAAAACCGTCAAGAATGAAGCCAGTTTCACCCTTAGCTGCACTAGCTTCAAGACGCTTGGACAACAAGTTTATGATAATCTCATCCGAAACCAATTTTCCCTGGTTCACAACCTCTGCAAGCTGCAATTTTTTTGTTCGGGTTTTTCACAAATTGAAATTTTCTGAAAGAAAAAAGAAAAAAGAAATCAAAGAAAAAGGATAAAAACCCTAAGGCCTAAGGGAAGGGGGACCTGAAGAGCGAAGGGACCAGAAGACGAGAGCTCGTCGCGAACGAGATCGCCGGTGGCGATGTGGGGGACGCCGAGGAGGGTGGAGAGGCGAGAGGCGTAGGTGCCTTTGCCGACGCCGGGGCAGCCGAGGAAGACCCACTGGGCATTCCTGTCCTTAACGTCTCGCTGCAGAGGAAGAGAGTTTTGGGTGATGACAGAGGAAGACGCCTTGAGGTCAGTTTCGGAATTTAGAAAAGATGATGAACGGAAGCTCCGAACTGAGAAAGAGCTTGCTGCTCTTAATCTTAAAACGCGGTTCAAAACCGCCATGGGAGGAAGCAAAAGTCAATATATTTTTTTTCGGGAGCGGCAGACAGAGAGAGAGAGAGGGAGGGGTTTTATGTTTGGAGACGGGAGGACGGTAGTGTGAAATTCGATTCTGATTTTTACCTCTTTTGGATTTCCCTGTAAGCCAGGAAAGCAGGCGGTTTGTGGCGCTTAGAAATGTGCCACGACATTTTCACCAAAAAAAAAAAATGTGCCACGACACGTGTAATAAAACCCAGTGCTCTCCACAAATGTCAAAAGTACATAAATGTTTTTCTTTTGAGCTTTAACTTATTATTCTGTCATTTTTTGTTGGAGTTTTCTTTGCTTTTCTTTGTCATCTGGATTTGATGAGCATGTCATATTTTCTTGGTTGATATCGCAAATGCGACATATTGCGTCATTGAGGAGTTTGGCTCCCGCAGATCTCAGAAAAGGCCTCTGGATTTGGCATTTCCACGAAATTTCATACCCTTCATTAGAATGAAAATTTGCAAGCAAAGATGCAGTTACTAATTTATAGATTTCAAAAAAGGGTCAAAAAGGAAATTACATCACCAAAAAAACACTCGAACAAAGCACTAGATCAAATCGGAATACAGTAATAATCTTACATAACATCACTATGATTGAAGGATTAAACATATAAAATACAAATCAAATACACGTGCAGTTATACAAAGGTTGTCGTTGTTCGGCCTACATCTGATCAGACCTGCCCTCATCCTCACTAATTCCATCGCCTGCATGCCTGCAGCCGGATCAAGCAGACAAGGCTAAGAAAACAATGAACAGGAACTACAATTTCTGCTAGATTATGACTTGAAATGAACCTTTATCACAAGGTTTCAAAATGTTATACATAGTTTTGAAATGACAAAAGTGGGATCGACATGTCACAAGGAAAATGTAGCCATATATACTTCTCTTTTAATAAAAGCACCTATGAAAGAGAAACTTCTTGTAAATAGCTTTACTTTGATTTTTAACCTCATAGAAAATCCATCTCTCTAGCATTTTGCATCGCTGCAGTTTTCTTTGAAAGGAAAGCTTTTCCTAGTAAAGTGAACATAACATAAAGGGGTTCAGAACATACCGCCACGATGTGGTTAGATTGCGAGCTTTTCTATCCAATTGAAGGTTTTCCATGGCACTCGAAAAGCTCGAATGACATCCTCTGGACTTTCATCACTATCATATCTCCAATTGTAGTCATCTTTCCTGTAGCTAGACATGGACGGCCCACCTCTTCGATCTGAATGCTAGAATGCATCAGTTAAACAGAAACAAATGCAAGCAGATAAAGGACAGGGCATAAGAAATTGCTTTGTCACTCACCAGATGACTGGGAAGATGCACCAGGCCTATAATAAGCACACCAACAAACTAATATCAATTAAGAGTTTCAGAGAAAAGGAAAATGAGACAAAGTAAATACAAAATACTGAAGCAGTAATGTAGGCTCAGCACCTTCCTAGTGGAGGCAGCCCTCCAGCAACAGATGATGAAGAAGGTCTTCGCATGTTGCGAGAGTCTAAATTGGATAAGGACTCTGTTTCTGAAGTAGCTAGCCTCCTTCCAGTACCCCTTGCTTGAGATAAATTCTGTAGTAACCAGACCTAATGATAAGAAATCTGCTAAAGGACTAATTACAAACAAAAGATCAGCTAAAGAAATTTGTATAAATATGGTCACATAATTCCTTTCTCTTTTGGCCAGGAAGTTTTTTACCTTGGTTAGTAGAACCTCAAAATTGCATACTAATCCCATCCTATGACTGATCAAGAGATCTATAACAAAGGGGAAAAAATGCCCATAGGTATACAAGAGACTATGTCTTGCAATCATGTGAACTAATCTATACCAAGTCTAGAAGAATTAATACAAATCAATTAGCAGCCTCGATTTCATGATAAAACATAACAATCAGGTAAATGTATCTTGAACCAAAGAAATAATTGCCATGTAAGACTACAGTCCTATTGCAAATTCTCATTTTACCTTGAAAATTATGTACTTTAACTCAAAAAATATCAAACCTCAAATTTCAAAAATCCTTCAAGCACGTCCAAAAGCAAAGGACCACTATCCCCATTTCGGTTAAGATCATATCCATTCTTACTACTAAAGTCCTTCAACTCAGCTTTCCAAGAATCCTTCTGCTGCAATTCAACAAAAGCAAAAGCAACAATCATTAGCATAAGATGAACAACACAAGACACTCAAGACACTTTCTGCACTAAAATACTTGATTACCAAATTACACTCAGGCTGATAAACTTTTAGCGTATGGTTTAGTTGCGCCCAGTCTAAGTATTCGCATACTAGTGCCGTAAGCAACCTTCCTACAATGAGCATGTCAAAGTGAAATTCAGCTTAAGAGCAGAAGCCAAGATGAAATTACTTTACTTGAACAAGGAGGAGCAAGGATAAGTAAGAACCTGAAGGGGAAGCATGGAGCTGTTTAGCACGATCGTTGCAGCTACCAAGCAATGCTGGAGGCAAGCCTTCTTCTTTCTCGATGACCTTGTCCTCCTCTTCAATTGCCTCAAACACACTTGCTCGCAATTCAGCCTACCGCAACAGTAAAATCAGCCAACGACCCAGAAAAATCATTTCTCACGAACAACAAATTTGATCATGTACATCAAACTAATACTAAAATATCCAGAATTATCAATCATCCCCTAATTTTGCACGATGGGGGATCGCGTTCAAAAACTCGAAGCTTCAAATTCCACTTAAGCAAAACAAAGGTACAAACATGAAATTACAAAACCCTAAAAGTCAACTAAACTCAAGCACCATTTCAAGGATTAACCAGAGAAAAAAACCTCATTTTGGGTTCAAATAAGCTGTGAATGCATATTGAGGGGATCCAAATGATAAAGCATGGAAATGGGGAAAATATGGAGGGGTAAAAGGGGGAATTTGTACCCGGATCTTGGCCAGAACGCCCTTCTTCTCAAGGGTGCGAGTGACCAGAGTCTTGAGGTCCATCATCTCCCTCGTGTAGTCGTCCATCTTTTATGTTCTTCTGGATTTAGGGTTTTGAGGATGTGATTGGGTTAGAGAGCTCACCCGCTCTCTCTTTCTCAAAGTTTTGAATTTCGCAGCTTTCTTCGATGCTTTGCTTCTACAGAGAGAGAAGGAAAGGAAATTTGGCGAATTGAGAACAGTGGGTGTAATAATGGTAATTGGATGAATGTGGGCTCCACTGGAGGGTGTAGACGTGCAGTTAGCCGGTAAATATCATCTGGGCTGACACTGTGAACTTTATGTTTGGGCCCTTAAATGATATTTTCTAGCCCATAAGTCTATGACCAGCTTTTTATAATTGTATGTCTATCTCTCTTATCATGTGAAAATATCAAATTAGAGATGGAAAAACCTAATTGGCACGAACACTACAAATAATAATGTTATTGTCCGGTCTGTATGGGGTTTTATTTGATTAATATGACTTGCCATGAATCCTAAGGATGTGAAGACGAGAAAATAATTTGATTTACTATCCCTCGTACACAATAATGGAGTGCGTGCAAATTTAAGTCACCTAATTGGGAGAGTTGTTAATATGATTTTGATTGCTTGATAAGAGCTTGAGATTTGATATCGATTTAGATCTTTTGCAATTATCAATTGGAATTCAACTTCGCAATGAATCACAATCGATTGAATGTCATGTGATTTGGTTAAGTCTATTATTGCATGATATGGTGCAACCCATCTACTCACATTCGGGTTATATGAGCCACCTAAAGGGGGAAGGTTAGGGAATGGGTGTGGGTTATGGTAGAGTCATCTCTTATCAACCATGACCTAACCTCCCCGCTCGGAGGTGCCATCTAAGCGGGTAGTTGTTCTTATGAAATTTTTTTTAATTCAGGTGGACTACCCGAAGTTTATATGATTGTGTTTATGCATGACACGTATATCAACTCTAGTGATTATTTAACTTAATCTTTTCAAGTATAAATCAAGCCTCATGGGTAGAAGAGGACTCACTACATCTTCCAATACCCCCCCATACAATCCAAGAATCTTGTAACCATGCATAAGAAATCACAAGAATATACTCAATTTCTTAAAGAAATGGAGATTTATGAAAAAGAGATGTGCTTTATTTAAAAAATAAATAAAATAAAATAACCATTCACAAACTTCAACAACTCAGCTTGAGAGAGAAGCCGAGAATTTATGCTTTTGTGCAAGAAAAGTTTCAAATTTTGACTAAAAATAAAATAAAATAAGGAGACCACCTGTTTCTCCCTCCAAAGTTTAAAAAGCAAAACCCAGATAGAAAAAAAAAAAAAAAAGAAAGTAGTTATTGCAACGAATATCGTTCTATCTCTCTCTTCCTTTATATTCATTCTCATTCATTTACGAGACATTTACGTCTTCGCTTCACTGCTTGCTTGCACTCTCTCCTCCTCCTCCTCCGAGCTCACTCACCAGTTAGCCCTAAAAATCAATGGCGCCAATCGACCCTCACTCGTTCACTGAGTCGACTCACCCACTCGCCACCCACATCTCACTCTCTCTCTTCTTCGACTTCCCCTCCTCCACCATTCACGCCTCCGCCCTCCTCACCCTCCCGGCCCCACACTCTGGACCACTCTCCCTCGACGCGCGTGCACTCACCGTCCACTCCGTCCTCAACCCCCAATCCTCTGCTCCCCTCCCTTTCTCCCTCTCCTCTCCTGACCCAATCAAAGGCTGCCACCTCACCGTCTCCCTCTCCAACCACTCCTCTTTTCTCATCGTCTACTCCACTTCCCCTTCCTCCTCCGCCCTCCAGTGGCTCTCTCCTCCCCAAACCTTCAACAAAACGCTGCCGTTTGTCTACACACAATGCCAGGCCATCCACGCGCGCTCCGTCTTCCCATGCCAGGACACTCCGGCGGCGCGTGTGCGCTACGCGGCAAAGCTTAACGTCCCCCGCCAGCTCTCCGCCGTCATGTCCGCTCGCCACGTGGACCGCCATGACCCGATCTCCGGCGAGGGAGCCGCTCTGTTCTCCACCGACGCACTGTGGTGCGCCGAGGGGAGGGTCGTCGAGGAGTTCGTGATGGAGCAACCAATCCCGCCGTACCTGTTCGCCTTCGCCGTTGGCGAGCTAGGGTTCCGGGAGGTGGGACCGAGAACTAGGGTTTACTCGGAGGCGGTTCCGGCGGTGCTGGAATCGGCGGCGACTGAGTTCGCGAGCACCGAGGACATGATCAGGCAAGGGGAGGCCTTGTTTGGGCCGTATGAGTGGGAAAGGTTCGATCTCTTGGTGCTTCCGCCGAGCTTTCCGTACGGTGGTATGGAGAATCCAAGAATGACGTTCTTGACGCCGACGGTGCTCAAAGGCGACTCGAGCGGTGCGCAGGTGGTGGCGCACGAGCTGGCGCATAGCTGGACTGGGAACTTGATCACCAACAAGACTAATGAGCATTTTTGGTTGAATGAGGTATTATCACATTATCCTTTTTTATCTTATATTCAAGTGGGTTGGTTTTGTTCAGATTTTTGGTTCATGGTTGGTTTTGCTCTTTTATATTGACAAGATTCATAGATATTGTTTGTTTTTGCCTTTATGATACTTGTTTTCTTCATTTGAACTTTAAATATAGTCTTGTTAAATTTCTTCATAGATGTTGTTCATTTTTGGTCAATTTTTAGCATTTGTCTTGTTAAATTTTAAATATAGTCCAGCTTCTAGAAGCATAACACACCAGGTTATTTGTATAATATCTGGGCTTGGAGAATTTGAAGAATATATGGTAGGCTTAATTGTGGGTATGGTTGATTATGTTTGAGATTTGCAATGTGCATGCTGTTCCTTGAAGTGAGGTTAGCGCTTTAATCCTTATTTATTATTACAGGGTTTCACGACATATGCTGAGAGGAGAATTGTTGAGGCTGTGCAAGGTGAGGACAGAGCTGCATTAAACATTGGAATTGGTTGGCGGGGTTTGAATAAGGAAATGGAGAGGTTCAAGGATAACTTGGAGGTCACAAAGCTGAAAACCAACCAGGAAGGAGTTGACCCAGATGATGTGTATTCTGAAGTTCCATATGAAAAAGGTTTCCAGTTTCTATGGCGCATTGAACGCCAGGTAGGTTGATTATATGCTCTAACTTCTTTGCCTCATGATGTTGTGCTATAAAGAGGATTTGATTGTCACACGTTTTCTTTGGAATGTTAAGGTTGGAAGGCCTGCATTTGATGAATTTCTCAAGAAATATATTGCCACCTTCAAGTTCCAGTCAATTGATACCGATACATTTCTCGATTTTCTGAAAGCAAACCTACCTGGAATAGAGAAAGAGGTTGACTTAATATTGTGGACTGAGGGTACTGGTATCCCTCCTGATGCCTATGAACCAGTTTCCAGTATATATTCAAAGATTGTGTCAATGGCAAATGAATTTAAGCTTGGTAGGATGCCAAGGGAGGATGAAGTTGCTGATTGGCAAGGGCAGGAGTGGGAGCTCTACTTGGAGAACCTGCCCAAATCTATTGAAGCTTCACAGGTACTGTACTACTGTTGTGTTTCTTCTCTTCAAGTGATTTTCTATTACCAGGTGCTATGACTTGGATTTTATATCTGCTTTCAATTCACTTTTTGTAATTACTTTATTTCTTAGTTTGTATAAGTTAGTAACTTTTGCTTCAACTTCTAATTCATATTTAGTAGTAAACCTACGCTTTTAATACTTCTGTGGTGGGTTCTTCCGTTATCGTTTTTGCATCAATAAGGATTTTCAATTAATATATAAGCAGTTATTACTGTATGGCACACTATGGGGTGCACTTATGATGCTGACCACATCTGGAATTTGATTTTTGGGCATAGAATTGAGTGCTTGTGAAGGGCCAAAGCCAGACGCACTTATTTTATAACACAGTGGTTCTTCCGTTACTGACCAGAAAATCTTATTCCATTTCTTCATATGCATGTCTTCTTGTCTTTTTCATTGGACTAGGTCGAGGATGATTTTGAGTTCAAAATTGGAATTTGATGATGTTGCAATTTTTACATGGTTAGAAGTTGGGGGTAGGCATATCTCTTATAACTTGGTTTGCATGTGGAAACATATTCTTTTAGATTTGAAATAGCCTTAGGAGCTCATACCTTGTTGGGTAAGATTCTAGGAGTGAAATAGCCTTGTATTTTTACTTAAGTTTCATTTTAACTTTTTGTTTCAGCTTCAGTTGTCCATGCACTTGTTAAATCTATCCTACTTTTATGTTGTCTTATCATAACATATGTGTTTGGATTTGCAGATTTTGGAGTTGAATTCACGCTTCAGGCTGTCCAAGTCGAAAGATTATGAGGTGAAGGTGGCATTTCTCCTACTGGCCATTGCTTCCAAGTGCAAAGAGCACTACGTTGAGGTGGAGAAAACTTTGAAGGCAGTTGGAAGGAAGAAGTACCTTGTCCCGCTCTACTCTGCTCTTGTAGAAGGCGGCACCGGAAAGGAGGAAGAGAAGATCTTGGCCAAAAGGGTGTTTGCAGAGGCGCGTGACACTTATCACCCTATAGCTCAAGGTGTTATTGAGACAATTCTTAGCAAACACATCTAGGAGGATGGAGTTTGAGAATGTAAATCACATGTGAATTGAATTTCCGAAGCTAATCCCTTATGATGCCTGTCGTTGGCTATGCTAATCTCTGAGATATGTAGGCTAAGCCTTGATTGCTGATTTTGTTGAACACATGCATCTTTGTTGATGCTTTGCTCATATGAATGATCTCGTAAATAAAAAAGTAATGCTGTTCTATCTCAATTATTGTTGATATTGCTGACATCTTTGGAGGATATATAACACCCCCCACACAAACAAACAAAAACTCCAGTTATCATTTCGACTTACTGGAAGAGCTTCGTAGATGGCATGACATGTAGTTTGGAGATAAAATTAGAATGTGCTGGAAGTATCCTGATTACTTACTTTTCAATGTGTTTACTAAAACATAGGTTATGTGAGTTCCGATTACTTCTCTCATATTCTCAACTTTCCCGATTCATGATTTCCTTCATTCAATTGAAGTAAACATAGAGTAACATATCCTCTCTTTTTTATTTTATATATTTTTAGGGTGGAAGAACGTCACCTATTGTGTACATGAAAGAAAATGGATGAAAAGGTTATGTCATTTAATAGACAAAAAAAGAGTATGGGAAAAAAGTGGGCAACTTTCCATACCAACCTCCAGAGTGGAACAAAGGCACTGAGGAGGTAAACATTATTTTGTCTGAGCTTATACAAGCAGATTGTGGTGAACTTGCTTGCACGAAAACCACTCCTTCGTACTTGTCCTGTGGCAATTGTAAGGATGGTTCATTATCAAAATCTCCATCAGTACCGAAATCAGCGGGTAACCCAGGATTAACACAGGATCAATTTTTAGCCATGAAATCAGCTAAAAAGAAAGGGCCATGAAACTGAATGTGAATTTGCATTCAATTATAAGAGCTGCTTGATCCAATTTTCTGTCAACCATACATAATCACTCTTAAGTAAATTTTCTTTCCTTTCTTTTTTTCTGAGCTAAGAAGTTCCTTCTCTCATCAGAATGTAGTCCACTGCCTCTTCTACAGTATCCACAACCTACAGTAGGAACAAAAGGTATGCAAAAAGTTTAATGCAAATGCAATCAAATGGAAATTATAAGTTATTATGCATTTTTCACACTTGCAAGTGACAAACTATCTCCGGCACCACCTAAATATTCTGATGATGTATATCCAACATACCAGATCTGCTGGAAACTCTGCATGATTATCTTTCCCCTTAAAAACGCCTGTCCTCGTCAAAATAGAAAACCAAGGATGTCCAGCCTGAGAACCAGGTGCAATGCTTGTCAAAATACCTTCAAACTTCAAAGCATTTAATAGTAACAAATTTTCACCGTAAGGAGAAAGACGGACCTGTTGAGCACCTTTGACATCAACTGAAGGGTTGTCACCAATCATGTAAAGGGTTTTAAAAGCATGCGACTGAGAGTTTCCAGTATTTGTTGTATCATTATGACAATGAGATGGAAGCTGTGTCAATATAGCTTCAGTGTTCTTAAACACAAACGGATTTGGCTTCCCAAAAGAGACATATTCCAAAGCATCATGGTGAATCCTGCAGCAAAGCCAAAAGTAAATTATATTACTGAAGGCATGCAAAGGTAGCATAGACTGCACATGACAGAATAACTTAGTGTTCAATCAGATGTGCTGGCATGCAAAGGTAGGATTATAAACACATTGGAATATGACACATCTCACCTGTTGAAGATGCTTTCAAGTGCAATTCTGAAAGCACCCATTCCGAGTCGCTCAGAAGGAAATGCAGCCTGTATGTTATAAGTAGGCAGCTGATCAGTACAATGCCAGTACCATGTGAAACTTAAAGTTGAAAAAGAAAGAAAGTTGATGATGAATAAAGGGAAGAGAGAAAAAAATGAATCCTACTCTTCTAAATGTCAGGGATTGGGGCATATCATCCATATAGAACCCAATGCATCGAAGATGTTCATGGGCAGAGTACAAGATTCGACAGGTTTCAGCAAACAGATCACTCAAGCAAACAAACAAATCGTGGCTTGTTCTTTATATCTCCAAATTCAGGATTCAGTTTTTCATCCGACATCTTTATAGAATCATAGTTACCAACCTGATATTCAAGATCATCTGCAGCAAAATATAGAGGTGGTTGATGCCCATTCTCTTGTCCAGGAAGCCCTCCAGATCTTAGAATATCACAGAGAACCTAATTCAATTCATGAATCAGCTCAGAGATTTGGTAAGGACACAAATGACCGCGGTCATCTGCAATAACAAGATGGTAAAAATGCAGTTCCCAAAACTTTATTTTCTACTTCACACACATACCAAAGTTGGCAATTTATGTGGGATTTGAGCCCGCTAGGCCAAGGGAAGCTACAATTTCAAATTCTTAGATGCTCTGATTTCCTAATACTGCATTCTAAATAGTAAAATGAAAAAGATACCTGAATGTCCCTGCCCCAATCTACAGGGTCGCTGACAACAAAAGCTGCACTAACCCTGTCAGAAAAAAAATCACATCTTGGCACAGACCCCTTGGGGTGGCTGCAATCCAATGTCTGCTTAGTTCTCCACAGCTTATATTGAGATACAGGATCAATATTCTTGAAGTAAGATGCATACTCATCTAATGAGAGAACTTTTCTGCCACCACAGATAAAATTGACTATTTGTTACTTTCACAAAATCTAGCAACAGGAGGTATCGAATTCAAACTCAGACGACTCTACAAAGAACAAGCTAGACAACTTACTTGAAACCATAATCAGACATTACAAGAGCTGGTTCCCCTTTTCCAAGAGCAATAATGAGTTCGTTCTCATATCTGTGAGTAAAACGGATAAAATCGCCATAGCGTAAGATAATTAAAATAGGTTAATACATTGTTTACACTCTGAACTATAAACAAAGTCAGGGAAGAATATGATACATCTAAATTACACATCAATGTAGCAAAAGATTCATGTAAAACTGACATATACCTTCTCAACAAACTTTTAAAAGGTGTGTGACCCTGTACAACCTGCATCACGATAAAAAGAGAAAAGAGAGCTATTCCAAAGGTTCCATCAGTCAAATAACATTCACCAAAAATTGGAAACAAAAGAACGTCATCTTTAAGCTCATAATAAATAATTGAAATGTTTAGAATATTACCTGAGAAGGCAAGATGTTAACTCCCAAAAGTTCAGTTAATTCAGCGGCTCGTCTTGATTCGGGTATGCCACCTCCTATTTCAACCGAGTATTAGCTATTAGAAGTAAGAATATACTGGTAAGACACTCAGACACACAAGTAAGAATATCTCAAAGATTATAGACTTAAGTCAAAATTATGAACAAATATCCATTGTTGAACTAAATGAAATTCGAATGAAGTTCTAACCAAAACATAATGAATGTTTCCAATGTGAAAACGCTCAGATGACTTACCATTGGTCAAAAACAGAAAAGGAGCCTTCAAAGTACCTACAAAGAAGCAGTATTTACATTAAGCTAGAGATACTATGAGCGAAAAAGTAAACCATGTCAATGGAAAACCATCATCCACAATAACACAATACATAAACTTGAGCCAAATGAATCAGTTTACTTGCCCAGAAAATAAGAAACAAAAACCAATTTCTATTTTTCTTTTTCTTTTTCATTCTGCCGAAAAATAAAGGAAATTTGTTAATTTAGAGAGAGAAAACATTGGAGAGTACCTGATGTTCCGTACAACTTCCTTAAAGCTCGCGGAGACCCTCCAATGGGAACACGGCCACGGAGAATAACCCCGTCAATGTCAAACGCAATTCCAAACGAAGACCTACAATGCAACCAAACATCACCTTTTAGCTATTTCTATAATTTTCCTACCGTTTCTCGGAAGCCAAACAGAGAATTGGATATAACCGTTCGGGTTCGGGCCTAGATTGAAACTGAGACTGAGAGTATGAACGCGATTGAAGCAAATATGGTGCTCTATTTTTGCTCTGATAAACCTTGAAGACCGTACGGTATGTCATCCTCATCGGCGACGGCGTCATCGCGTTCTCTCTCTCTCTTCTGGTTCAGCTTTGCTCTCTGAACTTCGTGCTCGTGGCTACGGTTTAACGGTAACTGTCTCACACGGAGCGTTACGCCGCGTCGTATGCAATTGTGAACCTTACCCAAGTTAGCGCGCCACGTGGTAAACCTAAAGGAGCAATGTTCAAAGTGACAATTATACCCTTGTATTATTAGTATATTACAATTTGAGCTACAAATCCAACCTTGAATGGATATATAAATATTCTTAACCATGAGCTATAAATCCATTATATCCTATAATTATTTAAATTATAATTGATTATTTACTTGTTATTGAAAAAGAAAAACAAAAGTGGACAACCACGATGAGTTGGTAGTTATCAATTGTTAAATTGTCGGATCATGTCATATATATTTGTATAATGTAATTACTGAATAGTTTATCGCTAATATACGATTCTTAATATCATAATTTGTTATCATACAAGTCAAGTAAATTCATATAAAAAGGGAAAATACCATTTTGACAGAAAAAAAAATTTGAAAATTTTATCTTAGAAAATTAATGATTATAAATTTTTAATTTGGCAAATATATCAATAAACATAATAGAAATTTTGTTGATTTGGGAATTGACTTATACCCAACATGAATCTAAACTCGACAAAACTCTAACACTATTAATAGTTGCAGCCAGAAAGTTAGGGCAAAATCGGAATTTTACGCCAGCAGAACAACACATTCTAGTCCTACCCTGGTCACTATACGCCATTCGCTCATCCTTCTCAAAAGGTGCACAGAGAGGGCTCCCGAAAAACCCTAATCGCCATCTCTGAGTCTAAATTAAGCAAATCTGCACCGGAAGTTGGTAACTTTGTTCATTTCGGAAACCACAGATTGCTCTACCTTTCCCTTCTGTTTTTTTTTCTTTTTTTGTTCGTTTGTTGAATTCGAAGTAGCCATGCCGCCAAAGGCATCGAAGGCCGACTTGGCAAAGAAGCAGAAGGTCGTGGAGGACAAGACCTTTGGTCTGAAGAACAAGAACAAGAGTAAGAATGTCCAGAAGTACGTACAGAATCTCAAGCAGTCAGTCCAGCCCAAAGTAGACCCAACCAAAGCCAAGGTCCGCTTCTCACTGTTTCTTATTCGGATCCTCGCATATGTCTGTTATTTTTCCCCTATTGGGTTGTATTTGGTTAGACAAAAATTAGCTAAAATAATGAAAATTGATGATTCTTATTGGAAAATAGCGTTTGCATGTAGTTTTGTGAAATTGGGGTTTTTCATTTTTTTAATGGGTTTTGCAGAAAAAGAAGGAGGAAGAGAAGGCCAAAGAGAAGGAGCTTAATGATTTGTTCAAGGTTGCTGTTAGTCAGCCAAAAGTGCCAGCTGGTATGTAGTATGTACCCCAACTCTGACATGTTTCTTAGTCGTGTTTGGTGATAGTTGATTATATTGTGTTCAATAGCGGATTGTTTATGGTATGTTTGTAACCGAATTGGGAATTTGAATAGGTGTTGATCCCAAGTCTATATTGTGCGAGTTTTTCAAGGTTGGGCAATGTACTAAGGGATTCAAGTGCAAGTTTTCCCATGATTTGAATGTTCAGAGGAAGGGTGAAAAGATTGATATTTACAGTGATAAGCGTGATGATGGTGAGAGGATTCACATGTCTTGTTTACTGTTTTGAAGCTAATATATGGGCATATGTTTTGCTTATTCCGTGTTGATTATATTTTCAGAAACAATGGAGGATTGGGATCAAGAGACGTTGGAGAAAGTTGTTGAGTCAAAGAAGAATGAGTATAACCAGAATAAGCCCACTGAGATTGTATGTCTATTTCAGTGTTAAGATATTTGCATTTGAATGCGTTGCTGTCTCTTGCTCTCTCTCCCTCTCTCTTCCTCTAATTAGACCTATGTCTTTCTATCCCTACTTATTTCCCTCCCTACCCACCATTCAAATGTTTCTGGTTACTTAGGATGGAATATGGAGGCCTTTCAGGGCACGTTAGCCATTACATCAATTATGTTTCATGTGGGGAAAAAGAGAGAAAAAAAAGGAGGCCAAGGTTTAGTTGCATGGGACATTGGTCTTCTTTTGAAACTAGTACTGTTAGGTGGTGTAGGGTAGTTTTGCAATCTTTGATCATATGGGTTATGTTACAATTTAAATAGTTGATGTCACAATCTGATAACTGATTTATGTTTTTGAAGAACAAGTCATCGGCAATGGGGCATGTTAAAATGCTCAACTTTATGCAAGTACATGTAGTGAATTTAGGTGATGGATTTATGTCTTATCTAATGAGTTGGAGTGGATGGATGCTTTTACTCTTTTCAGTTGTGGTGGGTTTAAGCTTCTGTTAGAAAAATGTGATCTGGTATCTCTAATGCTAGCTTAATGTAAAAGTTCTGTTTGGCGGGTTGCTTTGTTGAATGTTTAAGTAAGAAATATTCTTGTAAAGAATCTGCAATGTTGCTTGAAACTTTTGGGATTATAGATTGGATCTCTATTGTAGGCTATGTGAATTAAATTTTGGTGGGGTTATTGAATACTAGAGGGATAAATTATTTTTCTCCTCTAGATGAGTACGTATTCAAAAATTAAAAATAGTGATAGTTAAACAGTACAATACTTTTTAAGGTTATGATTGGGCAATTTGATAATGTAGCAGTATATCTTGTTATGAATCAGTTGGCCTTTAATATGTACAGGTTTGTAAACACTTCTTGGAAGCAGTGGAAAAGAAGCAGTATGGTTGGTTTTGGGCTTGTCCAAATGGTGGAAAAGAGTGCCATTACAGACATGCTCTTCCTCCTGGCTATATTTTGAAGTCTCAGATGAAGTCACTTCTTGACGAAGAGTCTGAAAAAATTGCCATTGAGGATGAGATCGAAAATCAGGTGATGATCATATTCATTTTGTTAACTTTGCATTTTCATTTTGTCCTTCCCTGTTGTGATGGAAACTTTTTGTACATTGTATTGCATCCTTATGTATATTTTTAGCTTTATTTCCTCTGTTTTGTATTTTTAATGCTCATCTGCTGATTACTGCAGCGTGCAAAAGTTACAACCTGTACTCCAATGACCACTGATTTGTTCATGCAATGGAGGAAGAAAAAGACGGAAGAGAAAGAGGCTGGCATGGCTGCACAACGAGCAGAGAGGGCTAAGAATGACCGCATGAGGTTTTGTTCCTTCCATGGTTTGCATTTTGTATGTATTTTTTGTTTTATGCTATTGACTCAATTTTTTCAGTATTTCAGTGGTCGTGAGTTGTTTCTTGCGGATGCTAGCTTGTTTGTGGATGATGCTGAAGCATATGAAAAATACCAGAGACAAGAACCTGAGGCTGCTGAAGAGAAGGTAATATTTTCATTTTGTACTACACATGTGATTTATTTATGATGGACCGGTACATGTCACTTTCGAAGTCAACGAAGCTTTAGTATGTTTCTGTATATTCTTTTGGTAACGTTTTAGCTAACTTTTAACTTCCAACATCTCATCACTTAGAAGGAAGGGGAAAAAAGGTGGTGGGGTCTGCATAACTGCTGACTTATGTGAATATTATTTCTTATCTTTGAGTTTGCTTTTTTATATTTTTTTGGTATTATGAAAGTTTTCTGTATCTTAAGTTCTCACTCTTCTTTGCTGTCAAAGAAAGTTATTGGCTTATCAAATAAGTGTCCAAAGATGCCCTTTTTCTGGTCATTTGGGCTATCTGTCATTACTTTTGTTTGGGCTTGATTGTCTAGAAGTTATTCTCAGCTATGGGCATCATCTCAGGTTTTTTTAATAAGGGAAAAAGAAAAAGAATTGAACTATTTCAGTATCTTGATAAAGATAACTGTT